>JAGDYQ010000053.1:1671430-1682629 GCA_021962125.1 Bulinus truncatus | reverse complement strand
CATTACCATCCAAATAATAAAATTTGATAATCGCATGCCTCCCCACTAACGGACATATTATATACAATCCAACTATAATCATTCAACACGCTCGTCCGACAAACATACCATGTATATCTCAGAACATTAGCGACCCAGGCTTATGACAACCCCCGGGGCCGGTACCGGTCCGTGGATCGAATGGTCCATAGGGAGAAAAATGGTTGGTGACCACTGACATACATGTTCAATAACTTATAAAAACCAGATCACCTTTATCAATGTATTGATTGTTTCAGAAGACTCATTGCCAACTAAAAATTCTAAATGATATGCCATAAGTTAATCCGGACAAAACTGTTTTGCAGCCCTAGCGATCTTATGTTGGCATCTCTCCATCACACTCGGGTCTGGAAGAACTTTTGCAGCCCATTTTCCCCGAATGCAGAGTCTTTCCTAGGTATTGGGGGAATCCTGGGGGGGGGGGGGGGGGGGGGGGGGGGGGGGGGGGGGGGGGGGGGGGGGGGGGGGGGGGGGGGGGGGGGGGGGGGGGGGGGGGGGGGGGGGGGGGGGGGGGGGGGGGGGGGGGGGGGGGGGGGGGGGGGGGGGGGGGGGGGGGGGGGGGGGGGGGGGGGGGGGGGGGGGGGGGGGGGGGGGGGGAAAAAAAAAAAAAAAAAAAAAAAAAAAAAAAAAAAAAAAAAAAAAAAAAAAAAAAAAAAAAAAAAAAAAAAAAAAAAAAAAAAAAAAAAAAAAAAAAAAAAAAAAAAAAAAAATGGCATAGACTTCTAGGGATGTTTGGGTACCCTGAGCATAGACTTCCGGGGAAAAATGGATACGGAGAGCGCATAGACATTAGGGATGTTTGGGTACCCTGAGCATAGACTTCCGGGGATGTACGGAGAGCCCTGGATTGAGGGTAGAGACTTCCAGAGATATCAGCTGCCCTTCTTTCATCACCACATTAGTCGATAGTGCAATGGCCATGGAGGCACCAAGGGAGAAATAGCGAAGACTATAAACATGTCTAGAAATATCCATTGGTCCTCAAAAAAAATCGTACCAGGGAACCCCCAGATCGAAAGTAAAGCGCTCTACCGCACGATCATCCGTCCGCGGGGTAGAGACTTTCAAAAAAAAATTTTTTCGGGGGAGGGGGGAGGCCTTTGGCATATATTTCCAGAAATGTTAAAAGCCCCTATGCAAAAGTAAATGTCGGAGCCCACTATGCATTAGATATAATATGATTTGAATCACAATGAGACTCTTCTCTCAGACGCCTAATATACCAGCTATAAGAACAATTTTGTCATAGTTCCCTCACTTGTTCCAACAACATTCTTCAGAAGATAAATCATATTGAATATACATTTCTTGAGTTCTCCTTCCTAGGTATACTGGATACACGTATTCTGTTTTTCTATTTCTTGAATGTGTCGCTCATATCACCCCCTTCTATGTATGTCTATATTACGGGCTTAGAACCACATAATATGTATAGGCCTTGAGAACTGATTGCGCATACGCTATTCAAAAAGTTGGTCAGGTTTTTTAAGATCCCATCATTAATACTGTAAGCCCTCTCTTGTATTGTATAACGTATATATATATATAGAACGATAATATATTTTAAAATTGAAAAGTTCATGTACTATGGTATATTTTTTGCTTTAAGTACACCTGGAGCTTGATAAAACTTAATGGTCGATAACTAGTAACGATGTAGGTCCGGACTTAAGAAAATTATAGTGCGCCCTGTTCAGTGAATCTGAAGTTTGACGTTAGGAAAGTACGCCATGGTTTAGTTGTGTAACAATCTATATAAATAAAAGCGATTTTGGTTCTGCGTTAAATCGAAAGTAATGAATTGATACAACAGTATACCAGTTTAAAATAAAATCATGAAAAAGTCGGATCTGCCCGAAATCAAAATAACCTAGCCTACCGATCAAGCCTAAGGGAATATAATTCTTTGCAAACGTTTTGCAGGATACAGCCTGTGAAAATATATTGTTTATTAATGGCATTATTATTCGCTTTGCGGTCTCGTTGGCTAGGTAGCTAGAACAAAAAAATTCAGAGTTAAATGGCTAGAACAATGATATTTCTTGTCGGTCTTTAAATAGAGCTAGATACAGGACCTTCTTATCCTATAGGATCTACTGGGGCCCACAAACATAAAGGGGCCCACGAAAGTAAAGAAACGAAGTTTTGAAATATGGATGTACCGTTATTACTCTCTAGCCAGGGCCCCCACCCCTTTGCCCTTGTGATGATGGGTTCCACGTCGAGCATTAGATGCCCATGGCTAGATGGTGTGTGTTGGTATTTTTCTTTAAAATATGAAGATGCCAACTAAATGTATTTAAAGTGTGAATGTTGGCACTGTTTAACGTCTCTAGTAAAAACATGAAAATTCTCACATGAATAAACACCGAGGGCCGCATTTAGGTGACGCCTCATCTTAGGTGGTCAGCACCGCAAATCTCCTGACTTTTTAAGTCTTTCTAGCCATGTTACAACCTCGCCTGTCCATCAACCCAGTTGTTTGGTTTAAACCAGTATTTCAACCATTCTGTTGTCATCTGTTGATAGAGTGACGATAGTGATTATTTTATCTGGGAATTAGGTTGAAAAAAAAAAACTACTCTAATTCAGATTACGTTTTGAGCACTATCAGAATGGTGTAAACTCAACATCATTGTCACGATAGGCTCACCAACGTAACTATAGACTCGTTCTGTCAAGATAGACTCACCAACGTAGCGATAGACTCACCAACGTCACGATAGACTCACCAACGCCACGATAGACTCACCAACGCCACAATAGACTCATCAACGTCACGATAGACTCACCAACGTAGCGATAGACTCACCAACGTCACGATAGACTCACCAACGTCAAGATAGACTCACTAACGTCACGATAGACTCACCAACGTCACGATAGACTCACCAACGCGACGATAGGCTCACCAACGTCACGATAGACCCACCAACGTCTTGATAGACTCACCAACGTCACGATAGACTCACCAACGTCACGATAGACTCACTAACGTCACGATAGACTCACCAACGTCACGATAGACTCACCAACGTCAAGATAGACTCACTAACGTCACGATAGACTCACCAACGTCACGATAGACTCACCAATGTCACGATAGACTCACCAACGTCACGATAGAATCACCAACGTCACGATAGACGCACCAACGTCACGATAGACTCACCAACGTCACGATAGACTCACCAACGTCACGATAGGCTCACCAACGTCACGATAGACTCACCAACGTCTTGATAGACTCACCAACGTCACGATAGACTCACCAACGTCACGATAGACTCACCAACGTCAAGATAAGCTCACCAACGTCACGATAGACTCACTAACGTCACGATAGACTCACCAACGTCACGATAGACTCACCAACGTCAAGATAGACTCACCAACGTCACGATAGACTCACCAACGTCACGATAGACTCACCAACGTCACGATAGACTCACCAACGTCACGATAGACTCACCAACGTCACGATAGGCTCACCAACGTCACGATAGACTCACCAACGTCTTGATAGACTCACCAACGTCACGATAGACTCACCAACGTCACACCTTTACGCTGTTTACTGTCACTCACATTCTGACAGTAGCGCTAATGCAACATTCAATACAACATTCAATACAACATTCGATACACCATTCAATACACCAGGCATCGTTGACCTTTCATGATCACAGGGTAGCAGCGTAGTGCTAAGCTTTCGTCTGTCGACCTGGTTCGGTCCTCGGTGCAAACCAAAGGAATATTTTGTAGGAAAATCATCTATAAAGCCCTCCCCCTACCCAAGTCCATCAAGTTTAAAATGGTGTCCCTGACTTGACTTCGGCTGGACGTTGTGCTAGCCATGCTATCCCTAAAACTTCCATTGGCTACAGAAACAGACAGAATCATATACGCCATCTGCTCCGATGACCCTTATGGGCGAACGGAGACTTACTTTTCTGTAAACAAGTTGTTGTGGCAAATTTTGCAGGGGGCGTACCTAGGGTGGGGGTCCGAATTCGAACGTCCCCCGGGCCCAAGCTTGAGGGGGGCCCCAAAAATATTTTTACATCAAATGTTAAGTACATTATGTCGTGTTGTGGTGTCGAATGTCATAATGCAGGGGCACCCAAACAGGCCAAGCCAAGCCCCACCCCCCGCCCCTAAGCCCCCAAATCCCTAGGTTCGGCACTGAAATTGTGAAAAAAATTACTAAGAAAAAATTGTAAAAAATCTTTATCTAACGTATGGAAATGAAAACACCAACCTTGAGGTGGGAGATTCCCAAACAGTATGTAGATGAAAAAGAGTAATTCTACTAAAAACGCATAAGACTAAGAACAAAATTGTCATTATTGAAATGCCGATAAAAGTACAAAGCCAGATACTTTATACGAGTGGCTTATACGTTTAGAAGGATGACCAGCTTAAGACCAGATTTGTTTCAGCAAGTCACTGTTCAAATCCAATAATCTTTTATCGGATCACTATTGTGAAAGCGTCAAGTGCAGCATGGTTTAATAATATAATGAGATGTTTATCTATTGATCCTATCGGAAACCAATAAACACTTTTAGGAGGGTTGCGTAGTGCCATTACTTTAGTCTTGCCGTATGCGAGATTACAATGGCCAAATCCGATCTTCAGGCATATTAGGCGACTGCCAACAGTGACCAAAGCCGATCTTCAGGCATATTAGGCGACTGCCTACAGTGACCAAAGCCGATCTTCAGGCATATTAGGCGACTGCCTACAGTGATGAAAGCCGATCTTCAGGCATATTAGGCGACTGCCTACAGTGACCAAAGCCGAATCGTATAGCGTGTTAGGCGACTGCCTACGATGACCAAAGCCGAATCGTATAACATATTAGGCGACTGCCTACGATGACCAAAGCTGAATACTGACTATGACCCCCCCTCCTAGTATTGATTCCTATTATTTCTTATTCTGAGAGGGACTCGACATTTTCTTTTTGAAGTTTCAACACCAGATATTTTTATGCATAGGCAAAATATCTCACTGCCCTCCCCCCTCTTCCCCCCCCAGTGGGGTGTCTGCTTATGGAATCCCCCCCCCCCCAAACAAAAAATTTATTTTGCAAGTCACAAGCAAGGTTAATATGAGATCAAAAACTTTTACATTTTGGATGCTTTAAGACGAAACCCCAAATTTTTTTTCAGAAGGGACACCAGTTTTTCTTCGTAAATTAGGGGCCCAACATTTGCAAGCGGCGATCTTAACAGCATTTTTTTACCAGGGTTCCCAGATGTACCTTTACATAGTGGCCCTTTAAAGGGCAACAAAGACTGATCCAGTAACACAAAAAAAACATACCCCAGATACATAGCCCATCACTAGGATATTGATATGTGTAAAGTAAAGCAGTTAGCTTTATTCAACCTTTATACAATCTAACTGAATTCATTGATTTTACTGCCACTGGATTTCGTCCTTGAACAGCATTAGTCACAATTCTTAATCATCCTGGTATTGATTGATTGATTCATCTGACTCTTCGATCACCTGCTAATAAATTAAAACTAAATGACTCTAAAACTAGTTACAGTCAAGTTTTTTTTTTTTTAATTGAGCCATAAATTCACCATTGGAATGGCCGAGCCATTGTTATGTATCGATTCGAGAGTTGGTCATCCCAAGGTGTGAGTAATGATAGAGCTCACGTTTCAATGACGTCATACTACGTAATGATATCAGACCGACCAATCAGATCCTTCTTTTTCCAGACTTTCTCTGTCCGATATAAAAGGACTAGAGAAGAAGTGTAGCGACCATCCGGTCTGTGACTCTAAGCATGATACTTTATCTCGACAAATATGTCTTCCTTCATGACGCCACGGAACTGGGACTTTGACAAATAGGTCGTTGATCATGACGCCAAGGAACTGGGACTGTGACAAATATGTCGTTGATCATGACGCCACGGATCTAGGTGATTATATTCTTTTTTTTTTCATTCGAGGTGAGTTTGTATTAGCGATATTAGATTGAACCAGGAACCCCACAGGGTGACAGTCGAGCGCTTTACCGCATGACCATCCGTTCACAATCTGTTTCTATGGTTACGACTTATTCGTTGTGTATGTCCACCCAGTATACCAATGTGTGCCTGTTGGGGAAAGTGGGGGCGGCTGGGCATTGTACAAACCACACAATCCCATAGAATAGCCGCGGTTAAAGAAACATATGATCTCTGACCCCGACGGTCAGAATAGGCCACTTAATCCCATAGAATAGCCGCGGCTAAACAAACGTATGATCTCTGACCCCGACGGTCAGTATAGGTCACTCAATCCCATAAAAGAGCATCGGCACTGGTGGTAATCGATCCTTTTAAAGACGCAATATTTGACATTTGTTTTACTCGAAAACAATAAATGTTGTTATTTTTCTCCCCGCGAAGCATTTCTAGTTAACTTTTCAGCAGCGTAGCAAGCTTACTTGATTTCAAGAGCGAATCGATGGCTAGAACATTTCTTAAAAAAATAAGAAAAAAAAAACACCTCCGTAAATTGCAGAGCTAGCACCACCCACAGATGCGCGATAAACCCCCGTAGTTTGATTGCAGAAATGAAATTCTTTAATCCTGTATTTAATTATTTCCTGTCATACCCCAACCCTGTTGTCCCGCGGGCCGCTGCAATAAATAACGAACATTTAATGTCCTTTTTTTTTTTAAATTAAAAGCAACAAAGTTTCATCTAGCGAGAGACTAGAGCTATACATTGTCATAGAGCTTAATCCTCATATTGCTTTCTGATGTCGGAAAAATGAATGGACACAGATCTATTAAACTTTGTCATTCCTTTTATTTATTTTTTTTATTTTTTTTTCTGAAGGGGACGAATAGAGTCCCTTCAAACGTCTACAAGTCAAAGGCGCTCACGGACAAAATTTTGTCAGTTGAACACAAACCTGTATGTCGTTCACCTGAGGAATCGTGACGTTGGTCTCAGGTGAAATGAGTTTATTTCTTACCCTCCCCCAAGCCCTTCCCCCTTTTTCATATGCGCTCTCCTACCTGACGGATGGTCGCGCGGGAAATCGCTCGACTGTCGCTCGACTGTCGAGCTGAAGGTACCTGGTTCGATCTCCGGTGAGGACATATGAAATTTTTTCAGGTCATTGCTCAAGTTCCCGATATATCTCCCGTGGTGCCTCCATGGCCAATGCGCTATCGGCTATGATGGAGATGAAAGAAGTCCACCATAAAAACCGTCCAATTAGTGGTTTAGTAGATCTAAGAGATTTCACAAACCTGACGGATGGTCGTGCGGTAAAGCGCTCGATTGTCGATCTGGGGAGTCCCTGGTTCGATCTTCGGTGAGGATATTTCATCTCATGGGTAATGTGTCTGCTATATCTCCCTCGGTGCCTCCATGGTCATTGCACTGTCGACTATTGTGGAGATGAAAGAAAGGCATTGCAAAACCATCATATAAGTGGTTTATAGGATCTAAGAGATTACATCTCGTCCTTACAGGGACCTCACACACCTCACTTCTTATCATTCATATTTGTGAACTTGGTGGCACTTTGTCCAGGCACAAAATATAATCGGTTCTACCTCGGTTAACTTTGACGTCGGTCGATTTAAAGTCGAATTTTAAGTAAGAATAACATATTTGAATTTTGGTTCTTTCGGTTCTGGTTTCCGTCGATTATCCACCCAAATAATGATAACAACCAACACAAGGGTCCACCCAAACAATGATAACAACCAACACAGGGATCTACCCAAACAATGATAACAACCAACACAGGGATCTACCCAAACAATGATAACTAACATAAGAAGCCAACTACTTGTGAAAGCCGAAATTTAGAATAGATTGCACAGTCAAGAGATTTTCTTTTCTCTCTTCTTAAAAAAAAACAAACTTGCTGCAGTTTAAGGTAAAAGTAGCCTGACTAGTACACAAACACACACACACACACAGATACACACAGACACACACACACACACAGACGGTTGAATGAAAGGATCCGCCATTGACCAAGTAGAACGTGCCAGGGAAAAAGACGGTCGCATTAAGCGTAGAGCTAAGATTTGAGTCGAAGCTTCCATTGAGTTTGAAAGACAGGAGGGAGGGAGGGAGGAAGGAAGGGAGAGGGGGGTGCAAAGTTGGGCTTTAGGGGGGAGTTGGAGTCGTTTACATAGAGAAAGGTAAGAAAAAAGGTGTTATGCGTCGAGTGCAGGCAGACCTTTGCTACAAAACTTATATACTTTACACATATATAGATAATAGCACTGTACCTGATAGTAAAATGGAGGCTAGGTACAGCATTGGGTCAGTGTACAACGAGTTGACGTCCATTCTGTGCGGCTGTAATTTTGTCTATATGTTAATGATGATCTTACCAGGGTCGTCGACAGAGAGGGGGGGAGAAGTGTTGAGCTTATATCTGGAGGGGGGGGGGCCCTTAGGGACCCCGTTGGATAGCGATTGAACAATAGGTGTGTGTAAGACAGTGGTCCCCCAACCCCCGAATGTTACTTGGCCGCCATAGAAATTTTTAAATTATTTCCTTTTTTATTTATTTATCTCGTGATTGTGCGACTTCCCAGGTGGGCCGCGGTGAAATTATCAAACGGTGACCGGTCCGTGCCGAGAAAAAGGTTGGGGACAACTTATTTCAAGAGATATAAAAAAAAAATTACTAGCCTGTATCAGAACAAAGAAGAAACAGTTTGCATACAAAAGAGCTGACCTCGAGCCTATGCAGGGTCCTAGAGATGAAATCAAAGTGAACGTTTACCTACCTATCTGTTATTGACCAGTCCATACAGTCAGTTTAAGAGGGATTCACTCTGACGTAAAAATAAATAGATAATCAGTTCGGTGGTAGGTTTTTCTCAGTGATGTTCACAGTACTCATTAATAAAACTAGAAGAGAAAGTATGGAGAACTGCCGGGGATCTTGAGAAAACTTTGATACATAAAAGCTGCAAGAGGTTTCTGTGCAGATCTAATCAGTGAACTGAAAGACATTGTATGGGAACAGCATGGCGTGCATCGCTACATGATGGTGGGGACGGATGGTTATGCAGTAAAGCGCTCGACTGTCGACCTGAGAGTCCCTGATTATATGAGGACCAATGGATATTTCACGACATGATTAAAGTCTCCACATAAGGTATAGTTTCCTTGGGGCAACATAACGTACATTTTCCTTATGGCCCCCTAGGGTATAGTTTTCTTTGGGTCCCATAAGGTAAAGTTTCCTCGGGGCCACATAAGGTATAGTTTCCCTGGGGCCACATAAGGTATAGTTTCCTTCGGGCCACATAAGGTATAGTTTCCTTGGGACCACATAAGGTATAGTTTCATTGGAGCCTGATAAGACATAGTTTCCTTGGGGCCACATAACGTACATTTTCCTTAGGGCCCCCTAGGGTATAGTTTTCTTTGGGTCCCATAAGGTAAAGTTTCCTAGGGGCCACATAAGGTATAGTTTCCCTGGGGCCACATAAGGTATAGTTTCCTTCGGGCCACATAAGGTATAGTTTCCTTGGGGCCCCATAAGGTTAAGTTTCCTTGGGGCCACATAAGGTACAGTTTCCTTGGGGCCACATAAGGTACAGTTTCCTTGGGGCCACATAAGATATATTTCCCTATAGACCCTAGTAAGCAAGGACGGCCGAGTAAGATAGTAAACAATTTTTTTTGTTCTTATCAACATGCTCACAGGATTATACAATTTTACATTGCGGTTTAAATTTTAGTTACTTCTGTTTTGTTCTACACTCTGTTCTATCTGAAATGTTGACTACCCAACAAATCAGGCCCGTAGCGTGCGGGGGGCCAGGGGGGCTGGGCCCATCCCTGCGTTTTGTCTGGCCCTCTCTGCTTATTTGCTCTACTTAGTAAAATGTATTACCTGCCCCCCCCCCCTGCCTTCACCAAATACTGTTTTACATTGTTTTACATTGTTTTCTCTGTTCTACACGCTGTTCTGTCTGCCATTTTCACGACCCACCAAATCATATAGTTCTACATTGTTTTTTTTTTCTGTTCTAAAGTCCGACATTTTTAAAGTGGGCTTCTTGTTGTCGGGTAACACTGTGAAGGGGTAGGTAGGATATGGGGGTGGACTACCAGCCAAATCAATTGGGTCATACACGGGGTTTAACCTAATCCGACCGTTCTTAAAGTCTGTGACGAATAGTCGGCCGTTTTCGTCGGGTTTTTTGTTTGTTTATTATTGTCTAGTACAGAGCACCACATCGACGATTAGCGTCAGTAGCGATTGGATGGACAGAGTGGAGGAGAAATAAACAATCAAATGACTAAATGTATTACTTGGAAGAGAATACGGCAGCCCCGTAGACAATGGGGCACTTGGGGCGGGGGGGGGTCGTGCCCCCCCCCCCCGCTAGGTGTGGAGTACCCCCCCCACTTAAAAAAGAAGAAAAAGAGGAAAACATAAAGAAAAAGCAAAGGTGCCCCCTTGCTGGGTATTGGTGCCTACCTGCTTACTTTGACCTGGCTACGGACCTGGAATACGGCACAATGTGGCTCAGTTGTGTAATTAGTGCTCGATTTAAGAAAAAAAACCAGTGCCGGGGATGTAAAAAAAAAATTCTGCAGAGCCGGAGATAAATGTCTATGGTTTCATCCCCCGGCAGGGATATATTAGCTAAAGCAGAGCCGGGGATGACAGGTCTCAGTGCCGGGGATAGTCCCCGGCGGTAAATCGAGCCCTGTGTGTAACTAGCGTCATATGTGTCCAGGGCGGAGTAAAAAAAAGAAATGCAGCCTCATTACCGAGGCAAAAAAAAAGTTCGACAGTTGCTGCCCTGAGATGGTGGGGGAAATAGGTGCCCCCCCTCCCCGGTGTGGACCACCCAATTTTATATACGCCGCTGATGTGGCTGAATGTTAAACTGAGTTCCACCTGCGGCTCTTCACTAAGTTGTGTATCTCTCTTTATGATGTTTTTTTTTATTATTTTATAAAACTCTTTTAATATTTTGTCTTAATTTTTTTATTCATTTGACTGTTGTCTGTCCCCGACAGATATAGATCAGCCATAGGAAAAATACGGTCCGACAGACATAGATCAGCCATAGGAAAACTACGGTCCGACAGAAATAGATCAGCCATAGGAAAACTACGGTCCGACGAAATGAGTCAGCCA
>JAGDYQ010000053.1:1659253-1670842 GCA_021962125.1 Bulinus truncatus | reverse complement strand
ACAGAGTAATTATGAAAAAAAACATGATAGCGGTAGAAATGCCCGCAAAGAAAATTTCACAAATATATGGAGACCTTTTTTGAAACAACAAATTATCAAATATAAACATACATTTTTTTGATGGAACGGATTTCCGTGCAATGTCGAGGGCTTGACTTTCAAGCCTGTTTGAGCCTCAGTGAGACCCTTGGGGGGTTGGTTAATGTGCTAGCTTTTATATGTCAGGTTTCTGAACATTTTTTTTTTGTTTTAAACATGTCTTCTAGCAGATTACTATCATAGTGTCATTCAATTACATAACTAACTTGTGATTCAATACTGCTTGTCACATAAGCGTCGTTCATTGTTCAAATATAGAATGTTTGAATATACAAGCTGTATAATATAAAACACACGATCATTGCGGTAACAATTATCTCTATGCACTGTTCTTTATGTGAATATGTTATTGGACGTGAACTCCAAACTAATAATATTATGTGTAATTGTGAACAGAGATGGAGAAAATTTGTCAATCTTTTAACATGTTGTGAGGCTGAAAGGAAACAAACAGAAAGAACAAAAGTTGAATCTAAAATATATAGAAGATACTGTCAAAAAAGAAAACAAAGTAAGTTTAATCTTCTTTAAGAGTTATAGTTATTGCAGAAATTGTATTAACTTTTCTCATTGAAAACATTTTACATGCCGTTGTACTTTTTTCTTACACAATATATTTTATTCGCTAAATTTTAGCTATGTTATATATAAAAAAAAATAAACTAGAGTTAACTAAATTTTACTAATATGAATTGACAATCTAAATAAATTAAATCTATTTAAAACAATGTTAGCTTTAAAACCGATTTTTTTGAAAATAAAAGAAAAAACTGTTTACTATATAGAAAAAAATTACAAGTAATATTATCCTCTCGTGACAATTGTTTGTAAATTGAATGATTTTTATCTAACATTGCTACCAAATGTATATTAGTAAAACTAGATGTCTTTATGTATGATCTATTTCCTTGTTTTAAAAAAATATTAAAACAATCTTAAGGACAATAATAACGAGTACTAAAATGTCAGATATAAAGTTAAATTCATTTTCATCATTGCCCTTCACCCATGGCACGGCATGGGGCTACCATCTCTCTGTCTATTGCCATTCTCTCCAACTGATTTCAATTGTGTCCCATCGTTGTGTTGTCAGCCTGTATGTCTCGACGCCAGTTGTTTCTTGGGCGACCTCGTTACCGTTTACCTTGCGGTAAGCAGTATATTCCGTCTTGGACACTGGTAGCTGGTTTCTGTAAGATGTGTCCTGTCCAGCTACAAAGCATATTTCTGATGTCTTTATCTGTCATCTAAAAGGCTGATATTGCTGATGGTGTCAGTGCTCGAATATGGATGATATTTTTAAGGCATCTGAGTAAAATTAAAGACCGTTTGTTTTGTCACGTTTCTTACAAATATATGTTTTTCGTTTTACTTTTTTGTTTGTATTTGTATTGACTTAGTTGAAGACACACAGTCTGGTAAAGATAAAGAAAATTCTTCTGAAAAAAGTAAGAATTAAATGAATGTAATTTGTTCTTGTTTTACTTTTATTTCCATGTAGATTAAATTAACTTTTTTTGGTAAAAATATTTTTATTGCATACTCATTTTTTTTCAATGTCCATTACGACATACGTTATGTTTATAAAAATAATACAGATAATGTTTAAACCTGATTCGATTTTTCTAAACCATTTATAACTATTGTTAACCGTCATTATTTTACGTACACTTTTCCCCACATTACAAATCATAATTATACTAACCATTGTTTCCCAAACTTTTAGAATCCTTCCCCAGCAGAATCATTTGAGATTCCGTATGCCCATTACCACTTACTTAAAAAAAATATTTCATATAGACAAACGTTATAAGCTCAGCAACTAATTTTTGAATAACGCAAATACTTTGACTTTAAATCAAATGTAGTAAAATGAAAGTAATAGTCTACACCACAATGGCGAAAAAACTAGAGCTCGCCCTGAATCGATGAAAGCTTGGGGGGTGGTGTCTTTAAAAAATAGTAGTAGTTTAGCTCTATTAACTAAGACCTGCAATAGAATAAACAAGTGTAGGTCAAATTCTTGGACACAACCTCTAACGACTAAAGTCTCAGAGGACAAACCCCAAACTATTTACGCAAGAAGATTAAGATTGAAATTAAGCCAATATTATTGATCGTCATATATTTGTCATCATCTTGACATTAGTAAGTCCCTTAACCCCAAAAAGCTCATCGGGGCAGATGAAATGTAGAATTAATCTGTTTCAGAAACCTAGGCATATAAAGAGATTGTGTGGCTAGCACAACGCCCAGCCGCCTTTACTCCCCCAACTTAAAATCAGGTACCCATTTAAAGCTTGGTGGACTTAGGGACTTTCATCAAAACCTGAAAAAATCCCAAGGTTCTCCCTGAAATTCGAAACCGGAACCATCCGGTCGACAGTCGTACGCTCTACATAGCACCATAATACGACCTCCTTCATCTTGACATTGGGCTAAGCGAAATGTTTGTCGATTTGAGACAATGTCTTTATTAATAGGCGTGTTCTCAATATGCCTCTACTGCTCTAAAAGCAAAAATATAATAAGTATTCATTTGTTTTTTTTGTTGTTTTTTTTAATATAAACTTTTGCATATTATTTTTTTATCTGTTTATGATTGAACAAAGAAACTGGCAATAGCAATAAACAGGCCAATGCTTCCTCCAAGAAGGATGATGATACAGATCTTAGTATTCAGTTTACTAAAGCAATTTTTATGAAAAATTTCGAATTAGCGTTCATAATTTGGAAATCTCTAAAGGTATATCTTCTACTTTCTACTTTCTGTTGTGTTTCTGAATTTTTATCAGTGCTATAGCCTCCATATGTCTTTTCGTTGTACATTTAAATATATGCACACAATAGATACAGATATAAACACAATTACTAGGATTGCTGTAAAGTTGTCAATGTTTATTACGCGATACATTCTCGAAAAATAAAATATAATATAGCAACTTTAAGGCGTGATGGTTTGGACAAGCCTGACTGAAAGGTTTTCTATGAGTTTACTAGCGCTTTGTTGTTCTAACCAAAGGCTAGAAATCGTATCTGTCACTCCCGTACATGTGGTCACGTTGATCAGCATTCCGCTATACACAGCTATTTTTAACACTTATAGGGGGGGGGGGGGAAGGAGATAAGGAAAACATGATATGAGGTAGTTAAACCCGAGTATATACGGTACGTATTAAAATGGTGTATCTAAAAAACCCAAAGGACAGAAAGCCAAGAGGACAAAGCCCCCAGACGACAAAACTCCCAAATTATTTACGCAAGACGATTTAGATCGAATTTAAGCCGATATGTTTTATAGTCATATATATATATATATATATATATATATATATATATATATATATATATATATATATATATAATCGAAATGTTTGTCGATTTGAGATAATGTCTAATATCTTTATAAATAAGCGTGTTCCTATTTTGTTTGTTTTACCTAAATAATGGAATGGCTTTCGATCAGTGATTCTTATGCTAATTGTTTTACTGTCTACTATAAAATGTGTTTATGGCACAAGAATAAAAAGGTATAATAAAGATAGTTCAGTCCTGACCTTGGGCTAAAACTAATGGCTAGTAACACGTAGTGAAGGCACACGGTGAGACGCGTACCTGATGAGTTCAGGTTTAGAGTTGGTTGCTGGAGAACGTCAGGTCTGTTGATGCCGCATGTTTCTTATCGACTTCTCTTTATAGTAGTTTAAATCGTGCAATAGGGTCATTTGTACTCACAATGAACTCTGGCTTCCCCTGGACTAATACAACCAGTACATTGTACTATTTGTTGACTGTGAAAAAATCTTGTATCAATCAACTAACGAGCCCACGTGTCTTTTAGTGCCTAACTAAGAAGTGAAAGTCTTATCAATAGCGAAATTAATACATCACAGAAACTAAAGATGTGTATAAGTTAGTGTAAATCATTATATTGAATGATATATATATATATATGTATATATATATACATATATATATATATATATATATATATATAGAGAGAGAGAGAGATTGAGAGAGAGAGACAGAGAAGGAGCGTAATCACACAATGCTCAATTCAAATACATATTTTCAGAGGCCCATCAAAGCTGCTTTGCTAGCTGTGAAAATGATAAAGAAAATGATGTCACTGATTGATGACGGAAATTTGGATGAAAGAGAAACATTAAAGGAGCAAATCACGTACGTAATTCCTAGCTTTCCATTTGATTTTCAAAAAGGATAAGCAAAACATCTATTTAAAAGGCATTAAATACATGTTACATTGACATACAAAGAGAACAATAAACAGGCGATATTTGCTTATAAGGTCAACTATAAATTGGACTCTATAGTGAGGAAAAATATATATTTAATAAAAGGCAAGTGTGTGTTATTTGTTCCACCAATAGTATTTGATAAAGTTATCACGTGACTTCCATCCGACCTATCCGATTACGTCACTTGCTTTTGAACCGTAAAAGGATAAACACCACGAAATATAGTCGCAAATAAAAAATAAAATTCCTCCCGTCCTTCGACGGGCTTAAACACTTATTTAATAAAATGGTATTTTAAAGAAAATATTTAATAAAATGGTATTTTTAGGTAAATATTAAATAAATAGGTATTTTTAATTAAATATTGAATAAAATGAGACAACACAAATCTTAATTTAAACGTTATTGATTCTATCAGTAAGCAGAATGCTTGTAGTTTGAGTGGCCGTTCATCACTCGCTCACAATTGTTTTGTGGTTGTTGACAGCTGCGTTTAATTGTATTGATAAATGGACGAGCTTTGCTGTTCAAAAAATGACCGTTTGTTATCTATTGTGATTATGTATTATGATATATTTGGAAGGCTATTTTGTTTTTGTGTGCACATTATTTCAATTTTTTTCTTTTAAATAAAAAAAAAAATCCACCCGTCGATCGACGGGCTAAAATACTTGTTGAGTAGTACTTTGACACAGAAATGTTATAGTTACGCTGTGAAAGTGTTGTATAGCTATGGACGTCTAACGAAAAGTTTAGTGTCAAGACTTTTCTTTGAACCAATATGTGCCCCTAATTCCATACATAATTTAAATGAGTACCCAAAATAAAAAAAAAATGTTGTAACAAAACAATCACATTAAAAATACGCAACACATGGTAAGGCGCTCGAATGTCCAACTAAGGGTCAATGGTTCCATCTCCATTTAGGACCAGTACATATTTCATGCTATGGTGAAATTCCTCCCTCCCCCTCTCGCTATATCGTCTGTGGTGCCTTTAAGAACATTGCACGGTCGGCTTTAGTGGCAATGAAATACAAGATAAAAACGGCCCCATTTTTATGTAAAGGATTTAAACAGTCTCATCTCATTTTATCTGGGATTACCTACGCATACACATATATACACAGATTAACTGTCCTTAGAGAAATGGTCGATGGCTAGATGGAAAGAAAGAAGTTTACGATGAAGTCTTTTATGCAACATGCTATGAAACTGTCCTTAGAAAGTGAGCTGCATATTGACCGCCTAATGCTAACGTTACCATCCCGAGCTCTTGTTGCTGGGAAAAATACAAAAACAAGTCGGAACTCAGTAGGTGATCATGCTCATTGACAAAAAGCGCAAGGATCCCGCAAGGGGCCCTTGACATATATAATATTATCACTCGATTCAAGGGCTGCTGATAACTGTTAGGTCGACATGATGAACAATTCAATAAGCCCCAATTAGCTTTGAAAATCATCTGTCTTAAAATTACAAATAAATAAGCTCAATGAAAAATTGGGTTATCCTTAAATGTTGAGATCTTGATCATAGCCCGATGGCCATTTTCCAAGACCATCGGTCTAGGCAATGCAATTGCATTGATAAAAATAGCAGTAATATAATAAAATAAGGATTCCCACAATGAAACAAATTCGTTCTTCAAAGAGTATCGTAAATTTTAGTAGACATATAACCCAGTTAAATTATTTCTTGCTAAGCTATAATACTACTTATAAAGTACGACTACATAGTATTTATGCTAAATATGTAACATTTGATAATAAACATTATAGATAATTATTCGAAAAGTGTTTTTGTATCTCAACTTTTCAATATTGTTATGCGATGTAAATTAGTTTTTTTTTATTTTTTGTAACTCAAATTTTATATATGTTTTAATTTAGTGAGACGGCTTATATTAGCACGCATGTAAAATCTTGAATACAATACAATACACTAATTAACATTTTTCTAACCAATGTACGAACATAGGTATCGAAACACATCAAGTAATATTCATGAGGTTAGATAATTCATTTGAGACAATCGTGTTAAAATAAATAGTTACGTAGCATTAGTGTGTAAAAGCGAGAAAATAAAGAGAAGACATTTTTTCACTCTTTTGCATATTTTTCAAATACACACACAAACACATATAAATATATATAAATATAAATATATATATATATATATATATATATATATATATATATATATATATATATATATATATATATATATTTATTCAGAATGGGCCAAAAAATTAGAACATTTCGTAGAAATTATTATGATTATATGAAATTTTGTTTAACTGTACGCTTAGAAAAAGATTTTCATAAGCAGGGAGGACACATTAAACAGAATTTCCGATTAGCTAAATACTTTGCAAACAAAATTACATGAAACAATTCAATTAATTAAAATAATATTTTTAAATATTTCGTATGTTATATGTTGTTCTCACTTTTTTTTGGCCCACCATATAAATCATATATATATATATATATATATATATATATATATATATATATATATATATATATGTGTGTGTGTGCTATAGTTTGAAGCCTCTACTAAACTATTTTTTAAAAGTAGTACACTTCATAATAAATATTTGGGTGGCATAAAGTTGGATGATAGAAAAGGCAAAGTGAACAAACAATCCAAAAGACACAGAAATAAGAAAGCAGTTTTTTTCGAATTTCACAGCATATTCGTAACTTTAATATATTTAGTTCGCTTTCCAAGTTGTTTTAATGCGTTCTGATTAATGAAAATGGGCGACATCATATTTAGACTATAACCTGGGTTGCATAAAAAAACTATTCACGTCACTACATTTTATTTTTACTATTAACTGCATTTCATAAAACTTTTTAAATTTTTCTTTCTATTTGGTTTGGTTTAAAATTGTAGGCCTACATTTATAATACATTTTTTTTTAATTTGTCATCCCAAAGGAAATATGAAGACCTAGCTTTACAAACATTGAACAGAACCAGTGAAAATTATTCGGAGGAAATTATTTTAAACATACTGACATATGAATTCGAGGAAGAGAATGATAACAGTTATATCGTCCTGGCCATGAAAAATAATATGCGTGTGTTTTTATCTCAAAATCCATGCATAGAGTTCAATAATAAACTCTGGCGCCAAGGCTACATTTTTAAACCAAAAGATCAGGTAAAAACTGGCTCTTTTAGTATTTATTGTTTTGTTATAATTTTTATTGAGATATATATGTAATATTTGGATAAGATGCTGTACACAAGGAATAAGATGTAAATAATTAAAGTGCTGTATAAAAGTCTCATTTTATATAAGCTTTTGGAGAACATAAATGAAACAAAATGTTTATAATAAAAT
The DNA here is from genome assembly GCA_021962125.1 of Bulinus truncatus. NCBI lineage: Eukaryota > Metazoa > Mollusca > Gastropoda > Planorbidae > Bulinus > Bulinus truncatus. Next base: position 1,663,128 of record JAGDYQ010000053.1, on the reverse strand, counting down.
AAGTTTAAAATATTATTGATTAGGCTACAATTTAAATCAAATCATCATTAAATTCAAGTTGTATTTACGCAGTGGCTACGGCTACGTCTGACGCCATTTTTTAATAATAGGAATAGGGCCGTAATCCGTATTTTTTTCCGGGTTACGGCCATAGATATTAGATTTAGGAATGGGGTTGCGATTAGGCTTAAGGATAGGGTTAGGGATAGAGTTAGGGTTAGGGATAGGGTTAGGGTTAGGGTGTGGAGCAATATCTATGGCCTTAACCCGGAAAAAAAATACGGATTACGTCGGGCGTAATCGTAGCCACTACGTTGTATTTATCGCATATTTCGACATAGCTAGAGTTAATAATTATAATATTTTGGTAGACCTTTACATTAACTAAAAATAGATCTAGAAATTGTAAATTTAGTAATCTGCTATTTGATTATCTTTTTTTACATTTAACAATGTCAGCTTTTAAACCGATAATTTCCAGGTTTTACAATATAGCCTATACAATATATCTTTTAACTCATAAGTTTTGCATTTATATGTAATGCATGTCATTACGTGAGCAGAACAGTACAGTTGGTTATGACACATTCTAGAAAATCTTTTTCAGCTTTTTTCACTTAACAGACGTCATGCTATTATTGGTACATCCTTCTCTCTTAAACTCTTCGTTGGAATTTTAATTTCTGTTAAGCAGTTTTTTTTTTTTTTTTTATTATTTACTGCTTCATTTGAGCAATTGGCCTCTTCCTTTTAAAGAATTCATCGCCCTGTGTTTAATAATAATTTAAATTGTAATCTGTTTTACAAATTTTTAAATATAATTTTTAGCACCATTTCACAGAACTTTTTGTGTTTGCTAACATTCCTTATTTTTGCTGTTTATTTTTGACCGATTGGCCGGATCATTCTTACCCAATCTTCACAATCCGAGAAAAAAAATTTACTAGAACTAAAAAAAAATTATGGTATTGGAATGTTTTATATATGTTTTCGAACTTCAAAGTATGTTATATTTTAAGTATCTTTAATATTTAGTTCAGTTTCCAACTTGTTCAGGTTCGGATTTATAAAAAAGTGGACAGCATTTTTAGACTCCGACTTGGGTAGCATAAAAGCTGCTTACGTAACTACTTTAAATTTTTACTATTGAGTGCATTTGATAAAGGTTTTTATTTTTCTTCCTATTTTATTTCGTTTTAAGATTATATATATATATATATATATATATATATATATATATATATATATACTTATAAGACGCATTTGCTGTCTGTCTGTTCCCTTTTAACTAAAGATCCAGACAACCAAATAACGTGAAATTTGGTACACGTACACATAATTTCATGGGGAAGGTTATAGGACAGGTTTCGTTTTATCTCGATGGGTAGCTTAATTGTAATTAATTATTTTTATTTTAGTATTTTACTATATTAAAGTAATCTCGACGGCGCCATAAATAAAACTCCTCTGTGACTTCATTTTCCGATGATACAGTTTACATTTTTCAATTTCCCTATTAATAAAGCCGAATAAAACTTGCGCGCTGGTGCTGTATCGTGCCTTTATGCTGCAAAGAATTGTTGTAGTTTTTTCATGCTCCCTGATTTGTACAGTTTGAGGAAGGTAAAGGAATAAAGAAGGATTTTAGGTTTTAGATTATATATATATATATATATATATATATATATATATATATATAAAGAGAGAGAGAGAGAGAGAGAGAGAGAGAGGGAGGGAGAGAGAGATAAAGAGAGAGAGAGGGGGGCCGGGGGGAGAGAGAGGAAAGGAGGGTTGGAGGGAGGGAGGGAGGAAGGGGAGAGAGGGAGGGGGAGAGAGAGGGGGAGAGAGAAGGAGTAAGGGAGAGAGGGAGATGAGAGTTGGAGGGAGAGAGAGAGGATGGGAGAAATGGGAGGGAGTGAGAGATAAAGAGAGAAAGGGGCAGGAAGGGACAGAGAGGGAAGGAGGAAGGGAGGAAGGGGGAGAGAGGGAGGGGGAGGGACGGGGGAGAGAGAAGGACGGAGGGAGAGAGAGGAGAGAGAGGGAGATGGGAGAGTTAAGGAGGGAGGGAGATGGGAGAGTAAGAGAGGGAAAAAGGGAGAGGGAGGGAAAGAGAAAGGGAGAGACGGGGTAGGGAGGGAGAGAGGGGGTAGGGAGAAAACAGAATGTTGACAGAAAACCTTATTTTAAACCCGGGCAAAGCCGGGTACTTGCATCTAGTATATATATATATATATATATATATATATATATATATATATATATATATATATATATATATATATATATATATATATATATATATATATAAATTTCTTTTTTTTTTCGTCACCCCAAAAGAAATTTGAAGATCTAGCTTTACAAATATTAAACAGAACCAGTGAAATATTAAGCAGAACCAGTGAAATTTATTCCGAGTAAATTATTTTAGACATTTGACAGATGACTGGATCACCCACCCCTCATATCTGAGAAAAAATGTTCAACTAAAATAAAAAATATCTGGAATTGGAATATTATATATCTGTTTTAGTACAGAAAACAGAGTAAAAAACATAATTCTTGAAAACGTATTTTTTCAAATTATTAAAAGGGATCCACACACTTTTTACTTGGGACGTAATTCAAGTGGAAACTACAAAAACTTGCCATCTGTTTACATCTTCTAATTAGGGCCCGCAAACCCGAAAAAAACTTAAATAAAAATACTCAACAACGAAAACATTAACCGAACAGTCAAGTAACATATAAAAACTACTTTTATGTGTTTAAATACTCTAACACTGTATCAGCAGAGGATTATGTAACATATGAGGACCGATTTTGAATGTGGTTTTTAAAAGTTAAAGCCTTGCAACTTTTGGAGTGAATAAGTCAAATATACACAGTCAACCGAGGGAGTCTGTTCTTTCAAAACTACAGAGAGTAGCTAATGAACTTTTCATTGACTTTCATTTGTATTATAATAAGTAAATAACAGATATTCAAACTTTTTGATAAACAAACCAGTGTACCTTATCTACAAATAGAGAAATCGATGAAAATACAGTTAAACATTGAAAACAAATTAAAATTCTAAAGTTACTTGGAAGGGTCAATATATTATAACTGGAAAAAATGTCCTTTATGAGATAATAGTATCATATCAAGAAGAAATTAGAGTTCAAATCACTAAATGATCAAGAAAATAGTACATAATCTTTAATTAAACTTAAACAGCATGATTTAAAACAAAAAAAAAAGTTTTTTTGAAAATGTCCATAAATTGACATTTATCACACTTCTATGTATTGAACGATGAAACTAAAAAAAAGAAGAGAATGATGCTGATCAATAGAATGTACATTAATAATTCATTTAAATTGTATATGCTTATAATAACATTACTTAAATTTTGAAAGATGCACTTATTAAGTGAACTCCTGTTCTGGTAATATGCGTAATTATTTGTTTGCTTTCCATGACTTATTAAATATTTAGAATATAACGGAAATATTTTTATTTGATGTTTTGAGAATTTATCTTTCTTTTTCTTTTTACTTTTTAAATGATGAAAACCCATTTTAAATACTAATAAATTTTAATGGTATTTTAATTTCACACCCTTGTAAAAATTTAGTTTGTTATATATATATATATATATATATATATATATATATATATATATATATATATATATATATATAATTGTGTGGAGAGTAGATGTTTTTCTTAACATGAAATACTTTGCAAGTAACGCTTTGCAAAAATGGCACTTTTGAAGGTGTATGAAAATGAAAAAGTCACATTTTCAAAAGGTTATATCTCAAACTTATTGAGTTATAGTGATGAATTCGATGTCCACCTTCTTATATTTTGGAGATATAGCGACATTCATG
>JAGDYQ010000053.1:1617093-1658753 GCA_021962125.1 Bulinus truncatus | reverse complement strand
GTCTTTTAATCTAATCATATCAAATATGAACTAATTATTTGTTATACATATGCATTGACTCTAGTTCTTTTTCATAACAAAACATAGATTATACTTGCACATGTATATACTGAAAATTTTTTTTTTTCAGTTCTAAAATTAAAGTCATAGAAGAAAGAGCTAATGAGGTGTGGAACTATCAGTTCTTTTTGATCACTATAAAATACTACAATAAACTATTTCTACCATTACCATTCACCATATTGACTCCATTGCTATGGATATGTACTCAAGGTAGACAAGATGGACCATTTTGTAAGTATAATTTTATCTTCAAGTTTAAATGTTTTCTCTTTTTTAAATCTCTATATTTATAAATGTAAACTTCTGTATTTTTGTAACTTCATCTGAATTTCTGTCTACCTGTATTCATATTAAAAATAGACCACTTACGTTTAGAAGAAACACGGGAATATTCTACAAATTTATTGATCAAATGATGTTATTAATTATTTTTCACTATCTTATCTATATAACTTCATTTATTCAATCAAAAACATGTATCTGGTTATATATTTAAAGTATTCTCTGCTCCATAGAAAAGATGATAATTTCAGGACAGTCGACTTGATGCATCAGGCTACTCCCCCCTTGATTACAATGGTTTATTACCTGGTTCATGTGACATCCATACATTCATTTCAAATTAAATGATGGCCTTGTACTGTAGAGCAGCCAACTGTTGACTTACAGGCCATGAGTTCGAGTGATAGAGAATTTTATGTCTCATGTCCAGCCAACTTAAAATACAGATAACCAGTTTTACATGGGAAGTAAAGAGGGTAGGGCTTTGTGCTATCCACACCATCTCCCAATAAGAAAAAACATGAATTTTATCTTTCATCAGCTGAGTCAACCCATATGAGCCTTTCTGTCTTAATAGGAAATCCTGAGTAATATATTCATTTTTTTTCTATGTAAGCAATAACAGTTTACCTAAAATAAACTATTAATTCCTATGCTGATTACATTAGTTCACATCTATAAAATGTTGACCAATGTACCTGAGAATTTTTTTTGTTTTTCTTTAGAAACTTCATCAATTGAATTTAAATTTTTCACTTACTCCATAATTAACATTCTTAGACAATGAAATATTGATGCAAATTAATTTCTAAACTTGCTCATGCTTAAAAGTTTAATTACTATTGTATTAAATCCCCAATCTATAATATCATACAGTTTAAACAATCTAAAATCCTTCTGTAAAGCTCTTTTATTTTTAAGACCAAGAGATTTTGCCGACGGAATTATCAAATTTGCAAAGGATTGAAGCTTCAATGAGATTCAAATTCATACAAGATGTAGACGATCAGCACATGTGAGACAAAAAATATTATTCTAGTTTAGTTTTTATTGAGACCCTAACACATTTCAGCATTTAAATCTGCTATAACTGTTTATGTAGAGCTAGCCTTTTTTTAATTATTCAATCCTGGTGTGCTTCCATTTAATTTAGATCTGTCATCTGCAATGGAGTTGTGTTATGCCAACACAAAGGTAGGCAAGCATTGCAAATAAATATTATTATTTTACTAAAGGCATATACACTTGCATAGCTATTACCATTGACCTGTCCAGAGTCTAGGGCTTAAAGCAGGGAATATATCTACGCTTAAATAGTCTGAAGACCGTTGGCATTTCTCTTTATTTCTCATCTCCTCAAAAGACCGTCCAATTAACATTTTTTTTGAGATAACACTATCTGGTCTAACAAAACATTTGACCTCAATGCATATTATCATGTACCGGCTTGGATCCCTAAGTACTAGGAAACTCTTTTCTGATATTTTTCTATTACACAATAACCATTTGGAAGATAGGATTATCTACAAAAGGTGTATAACTCTGGCTTAACAGTTAGGGGCTCAGTTGTTATATGTTATTAGGAGTCATAAGATTTTTTATAGGTCGTCTTGTCTGCGGTTTTTGTCTCCCCACACCCCACTCTCATGTACCATTTTCTGGAAAGTACTAAATGTACCACTTGCCTAGGCCTGTAAATGAAGTTTTGCTAGATAAATACGTAAAAAATATTCTGTAAGTAAATGTTTATTTCTATTATTATAAATTTACGTTTATTTTTTATCTGATTTCTTATTTTGAATACTTTATAGCTGAGACTAAAATAATGAGATCAAATGAAACGCAGACAGGTAATACATATTATAATATTGATACAGTTATTATCTTTGTACCCATTCTATGATCATTTTTTATTAATCTTTCTCAGAAATATTTAAAAAAAAATAGTTAACATAGAATATTATCCTTCAAAATAATCATTTAGGCTAACTAAAAAGAATCAATCTTAAATGATAGAGTGAATTACATTTAGAAAACTCATATCATTATACAGGTTATGATAATAGCCAATCAGTTATAAGCATTTAAATATACGCACACACACACACCAATATATGTGTATATATTTAAACTTTTATAGAAAGAGTGCTTCCATTAACAATAGGCCTTTGGCCAAAGCCTCCCCATCATCAAAATCCTTTGGAGCAAACAAAAAGTAAGTTTTAGTAAAGTAACTTTGGAACTTTACTTTGAATCTATTTAGAATATCTTTTATTCATCATAAAAAAGTCATATTTGTAAGGTATTTACTATTTAATACTGATTTAAATCTTTTTTGTACTTTTAGGACTTCTTCTACCACCAAATGAGAATGCTGGCACAACAGAATTCAATGAAAGTAATTAGCACCTTAAAACATTGATTTTTTTGGCTATGGGCCTTGTTAATATGCAGTAGTTTGCAACTCTATAATAGACAAACTCTAATGTTTCTAAATTAAAGCAAAAAGAGAGGGGGGCCATCTATTGATATACTAGTAATTACAACTAATGTTAGAAACAATGGTGTTCAAATGTGACTATTTTTTGATTCTCTCAATAGAAGTCAATTTTTCCTAATTTGTTTCTTATTTGTTTCTTTTACAATGTTATTATATGTAATTATATATGAAATATATTAATACTCAATTCATTTATTACATCATTTTTAATCTTTAACTATTTACCTAACTTTAAAGCAGCAGGAATCCTTCTATAATCCAATAAAAACTGCCTAAACTAGTAGGAAACTCGCCAATTGAGCGTTATTTTTTGGGGTCTCATCATTGCTTGTTTTGGGCCTTAGTGAGCCAGCATGACCCAGATTTAAACAGTCGGATCAATAAATTAAAAATCAGAAATAATAATGACATGACAATGTGTTTAATTATTAGTGTACAGTACAATAAATACGTCTAATTAATTTATGTTTCTTTTTTATAGCTGTGGTCTCTGGTAGTGGCCAGTCGGGATTTGAAGGTATAAACAAGTTTAATTTTTTTTTTTTTTAAGTACATCGTCAGAGTAAAGTCCACATATTTAAGATATTCAACTATAATTAGGTATTGATACTTGCTAAGTTTTTTTCTTCCAATGGGGTGCCATTCAACATCATTTTTAATACCCTACATAATTATCTCTTTAATGTGAGTCACATTATTGACTTTCCATTGCAGTCTTAAGGTAAACATTTCATGCATCTTGCCAGAAGAAATGAATTAAATAATTGATACATATTTGCATTGATGCATTTTTAAAGTCAATATAATTTCTAGAAATATTTGTATGATTTAATCCAAAGGAAATACATTTTTATTATTTATAACATTTGTATCTAGTCCATTTTTTATGGTTCAAACAGCTTGCAGCAATAACTATGTCTCTCCTAGAAACAATCACTAATTGTGGTTAAATATAAATAGGCCCTATTGTTTCACTCCTATTATAATATGTAATCTAAACTCCAGTGGAATTACAAATATAATATTTTCATTCTATACTGAGTTTCATTGTTATCAAAACTATTTTTGATTTTATGTCTCCTAAATATGAATGTTCACTACATTATATTTGAAAAATTAAGTATACTAGCTGTACCCTGCAAAACCTTTGCATAGAGTTATATCCCCTTAGGCTTGAACGGTAGGCTAGGTTATTTTTTGGTTTCGGGCAGATCCGATTTTTTTTTCATGGTTGTATTTTAAACTGGAATACTGTTGTATTCATTCTTTACTTTCGATTTAACGCACACTGGAAATGAGTAGTATTATATATGATTCTTGTTAAGAAATTTATATTTTACCTTGAAAATACCTTATTCAATTCATGTATTGCTCCATTTAGTTAACAAGTCATCTCCACCAGCAGAGGGACTGCTTACTGAAACTAGGGAAAGTTCTAATCTCTCTTATGATGGTAATTATGTATTAATGCTTTTTTTGTTACAAACAATAATATTTCTTATGATAATGTATAAAGCTGTGGTAATATAACTTTTTATCTATAACAATACATGTAGTAAAATAAAAACTTATACATTTGTAACACAATATTTTTAACTACTTTTTAAATAGCTATATACATGTATTTATATTCACAGATTCACCTTCAGATTTTGGGAAATCAACATTTGAAAAGTAGAGCACTTTACAACTTTTGTTGTTTTCTCCTGTTTGTGTTTTTATGTAAACTTAGATTAATGATTTTCATATACATTTGTTAGACTTATTTATTTTATAAAGTAAAGTTTCCATTTTAAAGCCTATACAGACCATAGGATTCAAATGAAGTAGATTTTATCCATTTCTCAGTGAGTAAAGTCCCTGTAAGGATGAGATGAAATCTATTGCATCATTTAAACCACTTATGGGACAGCTTTTCAGATGCCCTACTTTCATCCCCACATTAGCCATTGATTGGACTTGGGAAAGTTCAGGCATTCCCTGAGACTCAAACTCGAGGCCCTTTGGATAGCAGTCGAGCTCTCTGCCAAACTGCACCCCTATTTATTTTATGCTTGCCAATATTACCTTTTACATGTTACATCAAAGGAAAAATGTTTCACTACTTAAAAATGTTTAACTGAAACATATGAGCATCATCAAATATTAATAAAAGCTTCACAAAAAAAAATGTGGTAATATATTTTTTATTTCTATAAATAGACCCATGTAAATTAAAAAAAAAAAATTAACTGCCTCATTCTCGCTGATGTTTAAGTGCAAAACATTATGAGATTAGTTACAAAGAAAAATGTGAGTTTATAATTGTATATAACTTTATGTTATAAACAGTGAACTTATTATAGTCTTGTACTAAACAATTTTTTCCATGAATATGTCACAATCATGTTTGTGTAGCTTCTTATACAATTAATTGCAAAAAAAAAAATGTATTCAATTAAAAGTACCATAAAATGGTACAATATAATTAAAACGATTTTGTGTGTGTGTGTGGATAATAGATGTTTATTTTCTTCAGAAATGAAATTAATAAATTTGAGCTTGTATTCAATATCCTTACTATTTTTTTCAATCGCTTTTAGTCAAAAGAAATTTTTTTATGCATTACTTGTTTAAGGTGTTAAAAGCTTGCTAAACAAAATGTGTGTGCTCTGTTATGTTATATGTGTGCTTGGTCTGCAAGTTGTGTGCCCTCACACCCATGTTAATACATAGTTGTGACAAGCATATGAAAAGAAAATCAAAATCGCACACAAAAAGCATAGCACAAATTTATTTAGAAAAATACAAATACATACAATTTATCTAGGTTTAGGGTTAAATCTTGTCCCAGTCTGGCGGTCGATATGGCATTTTGCTGACCATGGTACTTAATGATAGTCCGGAGATGTTTAGAGACACAGTGAATTTCTTTGAATCCCAAGAGACTTAGTTTCGAATCGCAGAATCATTGAGTTCAAAGAGTGCTTATTCTAATTATGCTTATGGTAATATGCTACATGGCATAATTGGTCAGTTTGAAACTTTTATATCGCATTGACATAATTCCTTGAACTTCTTGCGGAGTAAAAGGCCTCGGCAATCACTCTCCAGCGTACCCTGTGAGGCCTTTTTCAATTCCCTCCATTTGGTTGCAACTTTTTTCATCTCTGGTTCATAAGACTTTTTCCGGGTAGTCGTTGTGCGGCCAACCTTTCTCTGCCCTTGGTTATTTTATTGCAGAGTCATTTTGTAATGTCTTCTGGAGGCCTCTTGAGTGAGTGTCCAATGAAGCTTTCTTTCTAGATATTTGTAGGACTACTGAGATTTAAATTAATTATAACTTAACACAGATTAGATTCTGGTAGTGATACTTAATGATCACTTTTCATTCTTAGGTTATTAAAAGTGTTGAAGATCAATAATGTGAATATTTAAATGAAGTTATCAAAAACACTCATTTTAAAAAAATCATATTGTTGGTGTATACAATACGTAAATTGTGGGCGTCCGTCTGTATTGTGCTATAGGCTACAAGCCCCCCCCCCCACCCCTGTTTAATGGTTGTGGTGCTATGACAAAACCCAGACCAAATTACTCTATGCAAGACTGGAGTTACACGCTTCTGTTTACAAAGCTTGGACACTAATTGAGATGTTCCAAGTGCTGACCCAAGGTGCAAGTATAACTACATAAACCTCTAATAGGACTGTTTGCATTATTTTGTCTTTATCTCTAACTTTGTCAAATGGGAGGGGGGTGGCTGCAACACCACAGGAGGCGGACCTTGGTACATGCGGGTACATCTATTTATTGATGTAACAGAAAGTATTGTAGGGGTGGCGGCAATAACACAGGAGACCGGACCTTGGTACATGCGGGTACATCTATTTATTGATGTAACAGAAAGTATTGTAGGGGTGGCGGCAATAACACAGGAGACCGGACCTTGGTACATGCGGGTACATCTATTTATTGATGTAACAGAAAGTATTGTAGGGGTGGCGGCAATAACACAGGAGACCGGACCTTGGTACATGCGGGTACATCTATTTATTGATGTAACAGAAAGTATTGTAGGGGTGGCGGCAATAACACAGGAGACCGGACCTTGGTACATGCGGGTACATCTATTTATTGATGTAACAGAAAGTATTGTAGGGGTGGCGGCAATAACACAGGAGACCGGACCTTGGTACATGCGGGTACATCTATTAACTGATGCAGATCTCAAAGTTTACGGTTCACTTGTACCATCAGCAGTAGAATTTGCTGTAAATATGCTGCAAGGAGCAAAACAACCTCACGACGATTACAAAGAATTTTTTTAGGAGAAATTCCTCCAGGCCAAAGGGGAATAACTTTCCATACTCCTGGCGCTATGCACCAAGCATGATGGATGGTAAAAGCACTGTACTCTATTAAAATTTACTAGTTTCAACATCAATTTCATTTTAAAAAAAATGAAGAAAAAAAATCCACAATTTTTTATTTTTTAAAATTTTGATTTACATGGAACATTGGTTTCGGGCTCCCATCTCTTCATCTGCTCCTCACAATGACCTGACTTTGATTAAGAAATTAAATAATTTCAAAATATTTGACAAAGAAGTTGCTGAGTCAGACTTTAAAACCATTGCATGACATTTTAGTATTTAACTGAAGACCTGGTGAGTCTCTTTTTTCAGCAAAGATGTTGATAACCAAACTAAAGAAAAAATGTTGATTGCACTTGAAAAGCCAGTCAACAAAAAAAAAATGAACATAGTGTCGACAGGCTGTGTATAATAAAGATTTTCCAATTAATTTCTCCAGCAGGGTACAAACACCTGAATGTATACCTGTGTTGCTTGAAGTAGTATCAAAACTGAGTGCCATAATTTTGTCATATGAAATGTTCCAATCTTCTAAAGCTTGTCCAATGACAGTGGGTGTTCTGAATTTCGGCAGACTTATTTTATTTTTTAACTTATTAATTTTCCCCAAAAAAAAAAATTATTTGTATTATGTATGATGACTCATAAATTAAAAAAAAAAAAAACAGGTAAAAAGGCTTAAGTCAAAGTATTAATGGATAAAATTGCAAACATGAATTCTATAAAAGTTGTAAATGATACAGCTGAAAGAAGGTTGAAACTCATTTCAGATGATGCAGAAGTTTTAACAAAAGATGAAACTCAATTGCAATATATTTTGCAAACCGTGGAAGAACATTGACGTCAAATTCCAGATATGCGAAAGTCTACAATTGTGAACGCATTAATGAAAACACACGAACAATCAACAGGTGAAGTTTTCTGAAATCAAACATTGAATAAAATCATATAAATAACACTTAATTTGAAAAACATAATTAAAAGTTTGCATTAGAAAAAAAAATAAAAATGCATTCTTTTTATTTTTTGTTGACCCTTAAATCTGATAATTTCAGGTTCATTGAGCAACCTCTAAATATAAAAATATCTTTATAATATTTTGCAGAGTTTATTTTTTCATTAAAAGGAACGCAATAAAGGGTTGAGAGTACCATTTCAAGCACTTTTGATTTTTTTTTGTCACCCTAATATGAGTACATCTATTTATTGATGGAATAGAAAGTAATGTATGCATTGTTTAAAGAGGGGGCATGTTTTGTTCAGAAACACAGAAGTATAACAATGGTTCTCACATGTGTTACGTCATGACCGACTTGTTAGTCGCCTATATATGAATCGGGCCACCAACAATTTTACCAGGGATGTAAATTTCTTAAATTCTATTTTACAGTTGGTACACACAGACCTACATGGTTTCTTTAGCCTGTTAAGAAATAATGGAAAAAGAAATACTGTTGCATATTACTTTTAAGGAAATAAAATCCCTCAGATAAAGCTTATCTATCGATTTCAAAAAATTACTTTATGTATCATCTCCAGCTTTGATGAGACATTAAACCACACTAAGTGGATTTATCTTTGTTCTCAATTGAAGTTAAGTTACGATTTCAACAGTGTAGATGTGTGTGAAGAATGAGATAAAATTTCTTGGATCCTATACCACTAAGGAGATTTGTTTTTTTCAATGCAGCCTTATTTCTTGCCTACCATAGGCAATAGTGCGATGGCCATGGAGGCACCACGGGAGATATTGCAGGGAACTTACACTATGACCTGGAAAATCTACTGGTCCTCACCAAGGAAACCGCAGGTCAACAATCTAGCACTTTACCACAAAACCATCTGTTCCCACAATTTAGCTGTTGCTAAACTCTCTCAGAACTATGATGCAGTTCTATGTAAAAATTACAAACATGTAAAAAAAAATAATTTTAGTTTACTGCATCAAATGGGGAAAAAGAGTAAATATAGAAAATAGTAAATAAACACTGCTTGTTCATTTTCCGTGAAACATGGGAATAATTTTAATTTTTACTTGCCTTTTAATAATGTTACAAAATTAATATGACAAAGTAACAAAATTTGGAATATTTTAAAAAAACGTATGTTTACATTTGGCTCTGTCTAACTTGGTAATAGTTTATAATACATAGGTCATTGTAATACATGTACACAAATTAAAATATTACAAAATGTATCTTTAAATCAGAAAAAATCAGTCTTGCAGACACAGATAATAATCCCTTTATGAAATAAATTAAACTTGTAATAATCATAAGATTACTGGCGGAAATAAAAATATTCTGAGATTAATATTAGGAATGATAATTTGCATTAAATAAGTAAATAAAGTCTGCACAACTGGTAAACATGTAAAGTTAATGAATGAAAAGCAAAAGATACAAACAATTATCTCAACACCGCAATGAGAAAATACAAAATGACATGACAGGCACCTGAGACTATGTGGCTCTATGGACGGACTTATGAATTAATACAAAAAAAAAGAAAGGAAGAAAATAAAAGATCTATAAACATTTAGAACCAATAAGTATAAATGTTTAGGATAAATCAGTGGGATGTAGGAATGTTTGGGATAAATCAAAGGGATCTAGGAATGTTCTGGATAAATCACTAGGATGTAGGAATGTTTGGGACACATCACTAGGATGTAATATTGTTTGGGATAAATCACTAGGATGTAGGAGTGTTTGGGATAAATCACTAGGATGTAGGAGTGTTTGGGATAAATCACTAGGATGTAGGAATGCTTGGGATAAATCACTAGGATGAGGAGTGTTTGGAATAAATCACTAGAATGAAGGAGTGTTTGGGATAAATCACTAGGATGTAGAAATGTTTGGGATAAATCACTAGAATGTAGGAATGTTTGGGATAAATCACTAGGATGTAGGAATGTCGATTTAAACATCTAGAGTTGGAGCCAGAGACATTTCTTTCCACAGGACAATATTGACATAACTTTATTGATGAGATGTTGCTATCTTGGTCCTATAATCAACTAATGTGACAATTTTTCTAGTTAACATTTTTACATTGCCCTTAGCCAATTGAGCATTTGTTTGGAGGGGCTGCAAACTATTTTCTTGACGATTTTTATAGAACAATATATAAACAATATCTATAATATAATAAATATATAGCAAATAATCAACATTTTATATAAAGATATGTTGCTGTTTTTTTCATTATGTCTTGCCAGTTAAAGCATTAATAAATTGTGACAAAAATACAATTAAAGGGCATTGTATGATTTGTTCAATGTATTGAGCTCAATGTATTGTGGGAATATGACATTATTTATTAATATAGTTATTATTGCATTTTTGACAGAGAAAAACCAATTGTTATAGTAATACGAAAAATCAATTACAAATTAAATAACATATACAGACAAAAGAATGTATTGAAAAAGTAAGGACAGATTTTGCTTAAAAAAAAAACAAAAAAAAAAACTATCTATCAGCTATGTTCTTCTTATGGAAGAATTGTACAACATTAAAAAATTATCATAATATAAGAATAATTATTAAAATGAAAACACCTTAAAAACCCATTTAAAAATAATGTCCCAATTCTTATGTTAAAAATAATGTTTGATGTAATAGGATGTAATAATGCTTGTGCACTATAAAGTAAACCGTGTCTAGTGGCGTAAGTAGCTTTTGTGACGCCCGGTTCTGACTCTCACAACCCAACTTCTTTTTTTAATATCCGAACTCCTTAAGTCATATACTTCGAAAAACCAAGGTAACATTTAGAAATGCCGTAGAGTACGAACACGGCGTGATATGTCTGTGTATTTAAATGTTTCTAGATTTTATCTTCTTGATCATGCAATCTTTAAGGCATTTTTAGCATTTTTCAAAGCTAATTTAAAGTTTTCTTTTACGTGTATGTGTGGTGTCAACTTTGTATATTTACCGTGCACATATAAGGTGCTCTTAAAATGTATAAAAACTCTTGCGGCAAAGATGACGACCGACAAATGAATGATATTCATGACGTCTAAAACTATCCACTCACCTCTACCCTATTAAAACTGTCAAGTAAATAAAGAACCCATGTTTTCTCCCCTACGTTTTAAATGTAGTAAATGGACGAGCCCTTTGTTTTAAATTTGTTGTGTATACAACTAAAACTAATTTTCTACTAAAGCTATGACTTTCGGCACCAAACTTCTGTTCTATAGAACATTTTGTATTTTACCATGCATTATTTTTTTTGTTAATCAATATTCAAAAAATAAGTCCTATTTGAGTCCGATCTATTTACACAATGTTAAAGACGTGTGCTAATTAACTTAAATACACACATGTATAAAACACAGGTATACACGTTGCCTGTCTTTCTCCTAGTAAACTAGTAGTATTAAAATGAAGATGATGAGCAGTTTAGCCGTATTACGTAAAACCAGACAAAGCATTATTAACAAAATTATTGCATGAATAATAATAATCAATATTAATTTAGCATTCTTTAATTCATTACCGTTAAAAAAAAAAACAAAAGGATAAATATAAAAAAGAAAGTATAAAAATTAAAACAATGCTCATGAGAGGAATCGAACCTGAATAGCCAGCATTAAAAAAGCAAAAAAAAAAAAAAACAACAACTCCTGAGCCATTCAGCTACCACGTCGTACGATTTAAAGCAATTATATTGTATTAAAGAAAGATTAATTAATTATTTTGCTCTACCACTTGACGATGACAGGACAATGAGACAAACCACTGTTGCGCATGCCTGGAGAGCGAGGGAGGGGGCAGGAGGAGGGTTAGAGAGTCGGCGTGCGTGCGTGGTGTCCCGTATGGTTGGGCGACGTAGAGAATTATGTAGACAAAGAAGGTACTAAAAATATCACAATGTTCAAAGAGCAATTGAAATTTTAGTCAAGTTTTGGACTCACAAGCTGAGATGATCACATTAGTGAACGGGGGCCCGGCGAAAGGCAGGATTGGCCAACTATTGAGTTTGACCGTGACAGGGAGTTTAATAAGAATTCAACTAGTTACTGGAGTTAATTATACACACTCACTAAGTAGTTATGCCTTTAAGTATCGGTCTGTGCGCTTTTCTCAACACGTGTTGCTCACTCGACGATCGGAGACAAAGACCAAATTCATTGGAAGGACGTAGTTCTCTTTAGAACACTTACTTATCTTCTCTCTGGATGCCATCCTTAACGTTTATCCTGTCCTTTAGTTAGAGTGCCAGCTAGTGGCACATGATTGTGCATTGTTTCACATAATATATCTTTATTGCAGGTAGCCATTAAAGAGAATAGCCCTTTTGATGACACACTTTTATTCTATGTAGATAAACTTTTTTTTTGTTATTTTCTTCTTTGCATTGCTGAGTAAATCAAAATTAATGCCCAAAACTATATAACTGATCATACTCCAGACTTACAAACACCAGTGATCTTCTAATATCTTGACAGTTACAAAAAGGAATTAAAAACCAGTAGCGACCCTATTTATAATTCAGTGTTTTTTTTCCCCTTTTGTTGTAGCGTTGTTGTAAAATTTACAATTTGTAAAAATATACAGCGCCTATTGTTAAAACCAAATATATATTGTATTACTGGTACACAATATCTTTCCTGATCTTAAACTGTGTTACGTGCAATCTATCTAATGTTTTTAATTGAATAGAAATGTTGACAAAGTTAAATTTTAGTTTTCAGAAATCAAGAAAGGTCGAGGTTACCTCTAATATCTAAGAATCGACTGACTGTGCAGTTCCCCTCTCCTCTGTTTATTTCTAAGAAATAAAGTTTGTAAAGCTATTTTTATACACAGTAATCATTCTAGGAAATAGCTTACAAGGAGTGCAAAGCAGACTTAGACTTAGATCGATACCATAATTCATGTACCGTAAAAAATAATTATGCATATTTTATCAGTATCATTTCTATATCTTATTGGTAACGTTTTTTTACTACTATTAACTTTTTACATGTAATGCTACTAAAGTATCAAAATAATAATTAAGTATTTTAACTGAATGATGTTTGGATTAGGAAGTAATGTTAATGCATATAATGCATAGATCTTACTTAAATTATTAATCATGCATTAGAAAAATGAAAACTGTAAAACAGTTTCAATAAAATTAGTTTTCGCTATAAAATTTAAATGATATAATTTAGAAAGTATTCTATACTAGAAATAAAAGAAATTGCGTGGTCATTGTTGTATTATATGTACTAGAAATAAATGACTTTACGTTGTCATTGCTGTATTATATAACGCATGATTGTGGAGGGGAGTCCAGTTATGGTACACATTTTTTAGAAGATAATGTTTGATTGTTATATATGTTCTTTAAGGCAAATATTACACATTATTGATACAATGTATGGATACATAATGTTTTATATGTTGTGATTGAACGGCTAGGTGTCATTTAATTTTAGTAAACAGTTTTTTTCTAAATACTTCTTCGACTACGAGTAACTCTTTGATGAATTTTTTTTTTTAAATATAACTTTAACGGTTCTTTAGAATGCACATAATGCAAACGATATTTATATCAGAAAAAGAGAAATCAATAATTTGCATGTTGTGTACAGTTTAAGGCATTACAATGGTTATCATTCAGTAACTAAGTTTTTTTGTTTTAAGAATATAAGATAAATTTGTCTCTAATTATGTTCTTTTTATTTGTTAGGCGGACATGAGGGATGTTGAAGGTCTCTCTATTTCACATTGCTCTTTGTTCAATTCGTCTTAATCCAATTCTTTCACAACTAATAAAACCACTTGATAATCTTGCTGTATTGCACACAGCTTTCTTATTTTTTTATAAACACATTTTACTGCAAAATTATTATTTAATCCATCAAGAAAATCAAGAAAAAGCGTGAAAATATTAAAATAAGGTAATTATTAAGAACATTTGCTAATATACCTATATCTGTACACAAATATATTTCTATACATCTCGCTTTCTGTCTTAAATTAAAATCAAAGGCGATACCATGCTGGGGATGGGACAGATGATCATGTGGTAAAGCACTCGACTGTCAACCTGAGCTTCCCTGGTTCGATTGTTAAGAAACAATAGATTGTTCAGGTCACGTTTAAAATCCTCGTTATATTACCCGTGGTTCCTCCATGGACATTGCACTTTCTGCTATGCTAAGTATGAAATAGGGGCATTTAAAAAACCCTATAGATTAGTGATGTATAGGATATAAGACACTTCAGACACCATTTTTTTGCGTCGCCAGCATGATAATTTAAATAAATAAATTGTGGTGCTTTATCTAATAAGCAATGTTCTATCTAAATTAAGATTAACTTTTGTTAACATTTAAATTACTTAAAAACTACTAAATTTTATTTTCAACTTACTTTTTTGGTGACACAGTAATCTTTTTAACAAAAGAGACGGCAGCAGAAAAGATGACGTTTGCCACATTAAAACGACTAAAATACATGAATATATTTACTTTGTGTATTCTTTTTGATTAAGAGATGCATTTTTCATAGTAAAACATTAGCCATCTAAATTTTGTTTCATTTCAAAGGTTGAATGGCCCTGTTCAAAATCAAAACATTAAATTTTTATAAATCAAAACAAACTGTGGCTTCGTATTACGATTAGGGGTAAAAGTATTAGTTGATTATTTTGGTGTTATTGTTATGCCTAGCTTTATAACTAATAAAATATTATTATAATGTTATAACTCTGCTTCACACCCGCCCCACACCGGGCTGCATCCATGCCCCGAGATGAATGATTCAATCACGACTTATGTAAGCCTACACATTGTTAATTCGGTCGTTCACTCCCGCCATAGTAAAAGTGATGAAATAGTGTTATTCGCCACCTGTACTTGTACACCCACGCAATGACCTTCACCCTCAGTTTTGGCGGAGAAACTATGCAATCAAAAGCGTGGGTGGGACTACCTATAAAAGTAACTGTGCTGTGATTCAGGAGTCGAACAGATCGAAGACAAGACGGACAGAAAAAGTGGAGAACCCCAGGTCTGTTGATGCAGCGAGTTCGTTATCGGCACGTCGCCAGCGATAATACGTAGACTCGTTTCAACTGGACGCATAATAGACTTCATTTTGTTTTAGCCTGGACTTATTATAACCTGTATATTGTAGACTGTGAACAAATCTTATTTATTCAACTAACGAACTCACGTGTACCTTAGTGCCTACCTAGAGAGAGTGTTGAAAGTCTTTACAATACTTTTACAATGGCTCCCAGACTTTTTTTTTGCATTCAAAGCGCTTTAGAGTCAATTAAATTGGACGAAGGTCAATTATTGAATATACCATAAATTGCAAATACGTGAAAAAAAGAAACGGTGTAAGAGGCCTGGTGGTCTAAACGGCCGTTATGCAAACAAACACACAAATACACATGAAGACATATAGATATGTAATACTATAAAAATAATTTTAATCCATATTTTGATACATTTATTCAAATATATCAAAGTATAATTAGTATGAAGGTCACACATAGTATTATATAATTTTGTCACATTTTTAGGTGATACTGTTGGTGTCATAAACAAAGACATAACTTTGTGGACAATCGAAAAATTTAATATATATTTTTTTTTAAATCATTAAAAGTATATTCATTATTTATGAAAAATATTTCTTACTCTCTTTAATAGTAATTGATTTCATAAGTTTATATAACTCTCGCTATAATTAAAATATTTGTTTTCTTCTTCAGTTGTACACATAATAAATTTTATAATAGGTAATATAATGGGATTTTTATTTCGTTTATAACTTTAAATCTGATAGATAATAGCGAGTTAACAATACTTATGAAAATGTCTTATGACAATGTGTTGCTTATTTTAAAAAAAATACAATATGTTTATCAGTTGATTTTGTTTTAATCTAAAAAACAAAATATAAAAATTATAGTCAAAGAAAGCATTTACTTATATACACGTAATTAAAATAAAATATTTTGTTTTTATTTTCTTTTAAACTTTTGAAAAGAAAAACTCTTACAATGAATATGTCTTGAATTTAAAGAACTAACACAGTGTAGCTCTATTATAGTACTGTAAGCACAAGGCTGCAAAGAAATTTTACAAAATATATTTACTTATATTATATTAAAATAATAACTGAAAAATGTTTAATAAATTAATGATGCTAATATATAGTAATTATCTTTTTTTTAAACATTGTTACCGTGTACTCACAGTTACACTCTTTTGTAGTCTAGATCGGTGAAACCTTCGTATTTTTTGCCTGACAGATTGAATTCAATTAAAACACGGAATTGTACATACTAAAATAGGCTATATATATATATATATATATATATATATATATATATATATATATATATGTGTGTGTGTGGGGCCTACATTAGGTTCAGTAATTGTTATTCTCAAGACACATATAGAAATCAGCGGCTTAAATAATCATACACATACACATGCAACATCTGACAACATTTTTATAGCCTCACCTTTCTTTTCAAACGCTGTCTCCTTAGTTTCCTTCTTAACCTGATTCCTTGTAAATGCCAGTTATACCGATATGGGCTTAAGAGGAAAAAAATAAATAATAAAAAATGAATCATATTTTTCATGATACTACATCTAAAAAATAGTAGTATAGTATTATTATACTTTAATTGAAAGATATCACATCAAACTGAAAAAGTTAAAAAAAACGTACATGCTAATGAGATTTAATATGTGCATATTCTTTAAAAGTCAGTTTCGATTTTAGCTGAATTCTCTAAAAATTGTACAATTTCATTATGCAGCAGTATACTTTGAATTATTAATTCACTACAGCTTATTTAGTTTAGTAGATAACCTTTTTTTTTAATTTTAAACATAATAGTAAAGCCAGAAGATGGTTATTCAATTATTATTAAATATTATTTCTTGATTTTACCCCCCCACCCCCCATACAACACGAGGTCACATTTTAAAAGCACTTCACACCTCGTCCCCCTTACCACTCAAAGATCATGTTGTTGTTTATTTGACTTACCCCACTCTGTTTGAATAGAACCGAAGTTCCATCTCTAAATTCAAACTCATGACAACTGTCATCAGCATGTTGTATGCATCAGATGACGTTATATAATTGTATCATTCAATAAAGTCATGTAAACGTGACAGTTCATACGATCACGTTCTTGTTTTTTTTTTTTTTTTCATTTTTTTTATTTCAATGTTATTAAATCAATTTATGTTATTTGGATTGGTTTATTTACTAACTTTTATTTTTGAATGATTTTTTTAGCAACTCTGATATGACATTAATCTCTAATCGGCGGCTCTGTGTTTTGCCGCTTAGGGCAATAAGACGCCTTTGTATTTAATGAATTTAACCTGATAGTAGTATGTTATGTAAAGAACATTTTTTTTTTAAAATTAGTATTCTGGTATTAAATATAATAAAACAGTCTATACTTATAATTTTAGATCATTTTTTTTTACAGACAAAAAAATGCATTCCGAAATTATATTGCAATTGGATAGAATTTTATGATTTTGTAAAAGCCATAAATGTAACAGGATAATGAGGTGCTGTAAATACCATTTATGTAACAAGATTATAGGATGCCATGAGATTCATTAGAGGCGATAATTGTAACAAGGAAATAAAATATGTTGTAGCAACATATAGCAATGTTTTAAATGTCATTAATGATACGTGATAATTTTAAGTATTAGTACTTCCTTGTTAATTATGATGTCATTAGAACTATCAATTTACCAATAAAATAATGTCCCTCTATTTATTAAAAAAATTATTATATAATAAATATTAATATATTTTTTTCAAGACAGGTTCATTTATAAAGCAAAATTAAAAATAAATATATTAATAGACAAAATAAAAATAAACAGGATGTAATATTTGTAAGTATGAAGTAAAATTTTATGGCCTATGTAAATATGTTAAGTTATAATCTATTTTTAAACAAAAACTTTTTTTTCTATTACACTCACAAGACAATATAGTTCTTTACTGCTTTCTTTTCAAGTCGGTTTAACAGCAGACCTTAAGTAAATAATAATAATAAAAGATCAGTAAAATTGTTCGGTAAGGACGCTTTTGGGAATTAAAGCTGATATAAATAAAATATAATTTTCAACTTTACGTTAAACTATAGTTATATTTGAAATAAAAATAAAAGGATGCACACTAAATACTGAAATAAAATCAAATTATTTATTAACTTACTTGCTGTTGGAGACACAGGAAATACTCTACAAGTTCCAGCTAGTAAAAAAATAACACACCTTATGTACACATTGTCAATGAATATCAGCCATGGAAAATGTAAACATATAAGTGATAAACATCTATCTCTATCTATTTATTGGTCTATCAAAATATGTATATATCCCTCTTTCTCTAAATACATATAGATGGAACAATAAATCTAAGGAAGGAGCATCACTTACAGGCCCGTAGCGTGCGGGGGTGGCAGGGAGGCCGGGCCCCCCCTGCGTTTTGTCTGGCCCCCCTATGCTTATTTGCTCTACTTAGAAAAAATGTATTACCTGCCCCCCACCCTGCTATTGCCTGGCCACTGCTGTAGAATGCCTGGCCCCTGCTGTAAAATTTTCACGCTACGGGGCTGATCACTTATTCGAACTCATCATTGTTGGGATATTTGAAACTACCTTCAAGTTGTATTTGAATTTAGATTACGTCATTTGCTAAATATGTAACGAAAGCATAAAAAAGATATGCAATTAATTTTCAAAACAATAATATTCTCTTTTAAAAACGGGGCGGACAATGAATTTTTGTAATAAAGAAAAGAGTTAGTGATGATAAAAAGTTTCATATCATTGTAAATATGATCTTACCAGTTTATGAAGCCAAGGAATTCAAATTAGGAACTGAAATATACACATATTTTTGCGAAAAAAGTTAATTGTTTTATAAAATATTAGCCTTTTCAAATAAGCAGCTTATTAGTTTATTCCCATATTTATTAAGATTCTCAGACAGATCGATGACATATATGTTATTTAATACAAATTCACTGTGTTAAGATCCTCATTAAAAACATGGGTATTATTTACATTATTACAGATTCACAGGTATTATCTACATTAATTTCTCACTTTAGTATACTCTACATTTAATTATATTACCGTATTACACATTAAAACTTACCTTCCGGTGTTGCAGGAGACTTTTGTTTCATGTTTGCATCTTAAAAAATAATTGGGCGACATTAAATTTTTAGTCTTTTTTTCTTTGCTTGTCTGTATATATACATGGAAAATATTAAACTTCCTAATTTTCACCGCAAATATAGAGAGAATTATGCGTTAGTTTTTCTACGTTCTAAAGTCTTGTATGTGTAATTAAATCCAGTGAACTGTTTGTTGACTAGCTAGTACCTCGTGATTGATTATTTATATTTAAGAAATAGAAGTATTTATTCATGTCTGGTTCAATCGCAAAACAACTATTGAAGGACTCGGTGAATTTACTATAAAATTATTTGTTTTTTGTTTAGATTGCGGTAATGTAAATAAACGTAATAATTCATTTGGTAACGCCTGACTTAAGTTACTTATTTTGTCATTTAATCAAAAATAGGAATACGATAAAATCATTTGAATTACAGCCATATTTCCTTCTTCTACGAATTAGCCATATTTAAAAAATCTTTCGAGTAGAATTTTATTGTTTGCTATAAATTAAATTAATACATTTTTTTTAAATACTTACTAGAGTTTCTCTTAGACAACTGGGAAATAAAAAAGAAATTCATTTTTTATCTTGATAATATTATAGCATATATAGCAGTGATAACACAAGATGTTTAATTTAAATATTGACTTGTAAAACTTTTCTAAAAAAGTTCATTTCACATTGATTGTGTAACAAAAATGGAAAAGACATGCACACATTACATTTTACTACAGTAAATACAAATAGTATGAATACATTGAGGTTGTTAGGGCACATAGAATTAATGGAAAACAACAGATGTCTAAAAGCAATGTATAAGGAAACACCCAATGAGAAAAGGTGTAAGGGCGGACCAAGAAGCAGAACGCTAGAGAAGGTGGAGAAAGAGAATAAAGCCAAAGGAGTGAGAGAGTGGAGGAAGAAGGCCATGGATCAGGAAAAGATGAAAAGAGTAGTATGGCAGGCCAGGGCCCTAAATGAGCTGTAGAGCCAAAGGAAGAAGAAGAAATAAAAATAATGCCTACAATTTTAAAATGAATAAAGCGTTCAATTTTTTAAAACTAATTCTAATAATTTCAAATAAAAATTATATTTGCCTATTTCCTTTTTAAAACAGATTAAGTTATACTTACTTCCTTTTTTATACCTATCACATTTTCTGCTATCAGCTTAATTATCTCTGAAAAATTATGAATACTATTGTTTCAAAGATTGACGTTTGTACTATTTAGAAAATAAAAGCTTTTTTATTTAATTTAATTTATTTTTAAATGTAAATATTGAAAAGTTTAGAAAAAAAATAGTACTGCTAATTACCTATAGCTTTTGAATCAATATCTGCAACAAATGTGGTATATAATAAACTACAAATAATGTATAAGGTACTAGGCCATTGTACATAAGTAAATTCAATTTAAAGATTATAAAAATATTACATATTATTTTTATCTAAAAACATATTAAAATTGATTATTTCTTGCTTACCTATAGCTTTTGAATCAATATCTGCAACAAAGTTGTTATATAATAAACTACAAATAATGTATAAGGTACTAGGCCATTGTACATAAGTAAATTCAATTTAAAGATTATAAAAATATTACATATTATTTTTATCTAAAAACATATTAAAATTGATTATTTCTTGCTTAAATAAAAAAAAAATAATTATAGAAATAAATGTTTTAAAAATGGTGATTTTTAGTGAGAATTATAATTTATTGTTATCAATTATGCTTTACAATGATTTAAAGTTAAGTAAGGAAAAAATTTTCTTTTTTTCTAAATGTATTCTATTTTTGTAATTTTTTTTTTATACTTACTATCATTTCTCTTTTCAGGAAGCTAGAAAAAAAATGCATAGTGTGTCTCGAATATCTTATTGCTCACATAGAAGTAATATCAGGAGATGGTTTAATTTTTATATTTACATAGAATGTTTCAAATGTAACAAAAATGAAAAAAAAAATATCTACATTTAATTTTACTCCACTAAAGGAAATAAAAATTGTGGAATCAATAAGTCTTTATTTCTTTTTTAAAACATTAAAACTAAAACCATATTCAACTTATGTTTACCTATTCAAAACAT
Source organism: Bulinus truncatus (assembly GCA_021962125.1). Lineage (NCBI taxonomy): Eukaryota > Metazoa > Mollusca > Gastropoda > Planorbidae > Bulinus > Bulinus truncatus. The sequence continues at coordinate 1,637,255 of JAGDYQ010000053.1, read as the reverse complement.
ATTAAGTTAAACTTACGTTGTCTTTTATCCACTTTACATTTTTTCTTACACTCTGTGTAAGTAATGAATACCGTACTATTTAGAAAAAAATTACAAAATATTTAAATCGAATAATAGTAGCATAGCTTTTTGCATGTTTTATTTAATTCAAAGTTGGTGCATATTAAACTTTAAATTTTGAGAAATATAAAGTACTTAAAAGTTTAAACATTTAAAATAGAGCATTTGATGTTAAATTTATGCAGATAAGTATAGTTATATTGTAGTAAAATGAAGATTTCAAGAGAGAAATAGACAGTCTTTTAATCTATGATTATATTTCAATTTATTTTTATTTTTTGATGCAATTAAAACTAAGATAATTGTATTGTATAAAATTCTTTTTATACTTACTATAATTTCTCTTGTCTGGCAGCTGGAGAATAAGAAATGTATTGAGTAACTTAATAATTTAATTCCTAAAATATCTGTGATATCAGGAGATACATTTAATATTTACCTGCTTATAAATAAATATTTTTACCAGCTAACTTTGTAAAACGAACGGAAAAAAAAAGTTTATAATTTTTAATATATAAAATAGTGCTATAAAATTTTGAAATGAAAAAAATGATTTTACGTTGTTTTTTTTTTTTTTTTTTTTTAAATCCAATACAATTAATTCTGGATACATCAGATAATTGCCTATTTCTATTTCAAAACAATTTAAATTATACTTACAATCTTTTCCATCATCGTCTTAATTTCTTGTTTAAGCATGTATATCTCTGTTAATAAGAGAAATGTTTCTTACGTCAATGACTATTTTACTAAACATGTTTTATTTTGTTGTAGTTTGTTGTTTTGTTTAAATTCAAACGTTCAAAAATTAAAATAACAAAGAAACTAACCTTCAGTTTTTGAATGAAAGTATAACACCTCTGCCGCAAGGATCAGAAAAAAATAATAAATACATGTGTTTTACTGAAAAGTTTTGTGAAATAAATTATACATTTTTTTTGAAAATATAAAATGATCAATTTACTGTACACATAAATTAACAAATAATAAGCAGTTTTATCATTCAAAAAAATATGCAAATAACTATAATAATATTATTTGTAATAAAATTCGAATCGAAAAAAACTAGACTAGTGAATAAGATACTGTCATCTTACCAATAAGTATAATAAATATAACCCATGAACAAAATCTTACGATTGTTTCCCACATTATTATTGTCGGAGCTGGAATAGACATCTTGTTATGATTCAATTCTATAAATAATAAAAAAAAATTAGGAATATAAATGAGTAATTAGAGGAGAATAGGGGGGATGGCGTTTCGGATATCTAAGCATGACACGGAGGTTTTACCTAAGTGCATTAGGGCTTTGATCTCGGTCACTTTAAACTGCAATATGCTGACCACAGCCCTTTAAGGGGTGGGGATGGAAGGAACATAAAATGGGGCACTGTGGTGTAAGGGGGGGGGGTGTTCGATCTCAACAACCACAGATGCTCGTAAAAAAAATATCGTCATATTCAACCCACGTGTGGCTTTCGAAGAAATATATATGTATATATATATATATATGTATATATATATATATATATATATATATATATATATATATGTGTGTGTGTGTGTGTGTGTGTGTGTGTGTGTGTCTTGTTTTTCAGTGTAAAATTTAATTTAATTTTGCGGTGGCGTAGGAATTTCTTTATATGTTTATGGTTTAACTATCACTCAACTTCACTTCGACCGAGTTATTTGAAAGATCTAATATGTGATGCTTACATATAACATTTAAAAAATAAATAAATAAAGTAAATCTTAAGCTAACTTTATATAAGGTTTCTTAGAATAATAACCCAAAGTTACTATTTCAATAACTGTTAACACCGTATTACGTATGTATGACCCCTGGACTTTTAACGCTGTAGTAACCCAACATATCATACATAAACAGCATTTTGATGAAACTACGATCAGATTGAGAGCAGGCTTTTATGCTTTTACTGCCTATTGTTAATTGGGAACGTAACTTGGAACCCAGAGATACGCGTTTGTTGATTATTGTTGCGGAATGGTCAGTTAAGATGGTACACACTTTGGGATTGGAAAAGAAAGTTTACCCGGAAAAGCAGAGTGGATATGGTGGAGTTGGGAATACATTATATGCGTAACACATATACTATGATACCAACAAATATATAATGCAAATATGTATTACATACTCGAGTAACTAAAAACACAAATTGTATGTAAACAAACCTTTTTGACTCAAGCACGCGGAGGCAGCGGTCTCTTTGTTCAGCTTCTATATGTCTTAGTGTAACTTCACTCTCATCACCTTGTCGTTCTTTTATTACTAATGTACAGAAAAAAAAATTTTAAAAGATGCTAAATAAGAAAAAGAAATACGTATATATATAGATTATACGCCCTGGTTGGGGGCATTTTTGCGATATCGATTGTGATGGCCTTCAAAATTTGTGTATTTAATTGTTTTATTTCATTTGGCCACAGATGACCTCCTTCAAAAAAAACTTTATGGGAGCGAGACGGACCTGGATGCCACCGTGCAGTTCATCATAACTATAGGCCTGGTCGTTTGAAATCCTCCATGATCATATATCGAGAACAAAGAAGAAGAAGATTTGGAAAAAAAATTTCGTCTACAAACATAAGTTAATACTTGTTTGTGATTGACTTTATATTCTTCGTGTTTTTTTTTTCGCACTGGCTCCCCTTACGTCAAGACTTAATTCGTATTTTTTTTCCGGCTTACGTCAATAGATATTTCTCCACACCCTAACACTGTCCCTAACCCTAACCCTATCCCTATCCCTATCCCTAACCCTAACCCTAACCCTTACCCCTAACCCTTTTTGTTTACGCAGTGGCAGCGGTAACATCAAGACGTAATTCGTACTTTTTTTTCCGGCTTACGTCAATAGATATAATAATAGAAGGCGCTTGACGTAAGCGTAGCCACTTCGTTTTTTTTTTCAATTTTGCCTCATATTTTTTGGCAATTGCAGATTGTGTGCATCGAGTGGGATTTTTTTTTAATCGTTTAGGATAAACCTTATACAATTGTTAGTTGGTCTATCACTTCATAAACACTAACACTTGCAATACCACACTAATGTTTGCTTATCGGTATGTTACCAAACCACACCCATATATTCGTGGTCCGCTGTATGCTCCGATCCAACACTCCCTTCTTTCCCTATCCTTACTTAATCTTACCATTCTTTCTACTGCCCGGTAATGCATACAAATAAAAGTCACTGTACGACACAAGCTATCAATCGATCTATGTGTGTAATTTCCCTGTAATGGTGAGACTAATTCTCTTAGATGCTATAAATCCATAATGGGACGGTTTTTATGGAGCCCTTCTTTCATCCTCACCATAGTGCAATGGCCACGGAAGATATAATGGGGGAAATTCACCATGACCGGAAATATCTACTGGTCTTCACCGGAGATCGAACCAGGGTGTACTTAACCGCACGACCATCCGTTCCCACAAAATTCTAACAGAACAATTCAATTCTCAATTGTAAATGGGGTAATTTTATTTTTTAATTTATTTTTTTTTTAAATTGTTAATGATTTCAACTTGTAATTCACAATTAACACTATTCTTTTTTTTTTTAATTTGTGAAGTACTATGTGCCATCATTTTTATAGACTTTGTATTATGTTTTCACCTTTCCCTTTCTATATTAATGCGTTTGTTTAAGCTTACCAAAAGGTGCATGAGCTTCATTCACCTGACACCAGATAAGTAGGGGAGATAATATAAAGAAAGGTGGTGGTAAGATGATTGTTTTACTTTGCTGAAAAGTAAAGACAGTAGTTTGAAGATTCCACAATTCTTCAGCCGCTTTCTCCACGCCTCTGATGTCTATGCTGTGTAATGTAAAAATTATGAATGACGAGATTTATAGGAAAAACATATGAAGTAATCTGAGAAAATGTAATATTTTTTTTAAATCTCAAAAAATTAAAAGTTTATAAATATTAAACCTAGTAAACCTAAATGTATCATGAAATGTCATCTTAGTTATTAAATGTATTAGTTTACCTAGTTTTTATCTATTAATTTAGCTAAATATATGTTGTGTTATTTATACTGAATGTGGTAAACATCACTGTCATTTAGGGAATAGTAAATTTCATTATTTACCACAACATTTTTAGATAATGTTAGCTTATTGAAATAAAATTGAAATCATCCCTAAATAAAAATTTAAAAAAAAACGTTTTTCTATAAATATCTATAATACAAATTTTACATCATATGTTCCGGTTTCCGTCTGTCATCGCTACTTCCGTCTGTCATCGCGACTTCCGTCTGTCATCGCGACTTCCGTCTGTCATCCAACATGGTGGCATAAACAATTCAAAGATGGCAGAAACATTTACTGTTTTCTTCTTAACATGCATAATCCGGCTAGCAACTGGCCAGCCGAGTAAGAATAGTCTCCTACATGGCAGCCAGAATTGACATTGGACCAGCCATATGTTTAATGCCGAGGTGACAAAACACCGTACACTAACATACGGCAGGTAAGATCGTGAATGCCAAATGGCAATCACAATGTAATCTGTTTTCGACCGCCTCAATCATAACCAAAGGGCAAGAAGCGATCTTAGGAGAAGTAACACAAAATCATGCCAAAATATTCTTTTTTTTTTTTTAACTCCGCCATCGCCAGCATGGTAGGGTGTAGTGTGCCTACCACATCAGCATTGTTGGCGGCGCTGATGCATGTCTGCCATGCCTACAGAGCGGCGGGGTGAATGTGCCCGCTATCATCTGCAGGGATGGCAGAAAGATGGGTTTTAATCCTTGCCCAAACTGGCCAGACCAGCAGGGTGTATGTACTGCCGATCGGCCAGAATGGCAAGGAACGGGGTTTTTCCTGCCACTCGGACAGAAGGGAGGGTGTAGTGTGCCTGTACCCTCAGCCCGAAATGGCAGGCTGCGCAGGTGTGCTTGAGTGGGACAGAGTGGAAGGGTGTTGTGTGCCGACCACATCCGTCACCACCGCCAGCTGTGAATACTGTGGTCTCGGATAGTCCTCACTGACCACAGTACTACCACCCTCGCAAGTAATGGGTTTTTTTTCCTGACTAGAGAACCCCTATGATCCATCCCCCGTGGATCATGGTATGTCTCTCAGACCAGGAAGGAGAGTTCACAAAATATCATGCCAAAATATTCCGTGATACTCTCCGAAACAAAATATAAAACGAAAATGAGAAGCGATCGTAAAAGAAATATTTACAGAAATCGTTCAATTAATATTCTGTGTTATGTTCCACAATCTCAATTTTAAACCAAAATTATGGATACCTAAATAAAATGTAATATGTATATTGTTTAAATTGTTATTATTTCTAAAATATGTCTATTTCTAATGTACAATTATTTCCCTTTATTACTAACCTTAAATATGTCACTTTTTTTTTCATTTTTTGACTATTACGTCACATGAATGAAATGAATAAGGGTTGAGTTTGAGTAGCGCCGTACACAACGTTTACAATGCAAACTAATCATTTATGATGGGGGCTTCACACAGAGGGTGTATGGAGGGGGCCCAGTTTGAGGAGGGCCCCCAAAATATTTTTTAAACTAAATATTAAGTACATTATCTCATGTCAAAATGTAGTGGCTCCCGAAAACACCTAAAATCCCTTGGTTCGGCATTGGCTTCACAGAACTATAATGTTGAAAGCTTTGATATTTCTTTCTTTTTTAAGAGGCCTAATGTTTTCTGCGTCTGCGGCCTCAACTGCATTGATGGAATACTATGTTTTTAATTGAAGGTCAGCTAAAGCTACACAACGATTCTTTCTTCTCGGGACCAAGCTTGAGAAGCGTCAAAAAATTATCTCATGCCAAAATGCAGGGGCAGCCCCCCAAGAGGCCAAGCCACCGGGCCCGTAAATCCCTAGGTTCTGCACTGCCGGGTCGGCAATTTTTCTTAGTTAATTGTACTATGCTACAATGTAAAACAGTAAATAAACCACCTGTTAAACATGTAGCGTTTTGCTTAACACAAGCACTCACTCACGTCTCTCTTTTTTTTTTTTTAAATACGCCATGTTGAACATCATAAAACATTAAATGAATAACTGTTTGGAAAGGAGTCCATTAAAATATTATGAAGGAATATGATTTTAAGAGTTGTTGTTTATGTCTACCCATAGTGAAGATTATTTTTTTTGGGAGGAACTATTTAACATATGAATTTTATTTGATGTATTATTAGGTGTCTATATTCTCAAATGTATTTTGGCTACAATAATCTGTTCATGTCCTTGGGGCCACTGCAAGTATATAGACCAGAGATGAGCGGACAGCGGACGCGTCCGCTTGCGGACGCAGATCCGCAGACTTTTCCGAATCAGCGGACTGACAGCGGATGCTTCGTATGGTTAAGTTGCGGACTCGCGGACTGACGCGGATCTTCTTTAGCGTTACCATAAAAAATTTCAAGTCATTTAAACAGCTAAATTTCAGCAATGCGGACTGACTGCGGACCAATGTTTTAAGATTCTGCGGACGCGGATCATTGATAGAAATCCGCGGACGGACGCGGACGCTAAATTTCAAGATCCGCACACCTCTGATATAGACTGATTGTTAACGCGCTAAAATATATATCACCATTTTCAACTCCAACTGTGTGCCTACTCGCCGGTCCGGGTACCGGGCCTTTGATAACTAGTATATTTCAAAAGATATTAAATATGAACCAATCTATTACATATCATTTTTTTTACAGTCATGATGTGTACAGAAAAAAACGTATCTATGGAATATCGATTTATTGTTTGTTTAAATTTAACTTTAATAAGTCATGGAAAGATATAATAATTTATGATTAGCTTACTTGAACAGTGCAATCAGCAAATTAAACAGCAAAATGTTTACAATAATGATGTAAATACCCATCAACACCGGGACATAGTAGGCTCCTGCCTCAGATGGACATCGAAGTTGTGTGTAAGTGTTATATATTGATGGATTTTCTGTGCATTCAGCTAAATAAAGAAAATACATTGAATTACAATGCTACATTTTATAACACTTAACTAATTTTAAAACTAAAATATGGTATTTAAAGCTATTTTATTTTTTCTTTTAACAGCTAATTGTGTAAATGTTAGTTATCAGTACATACATTTATATCCTTGTTAATGTATACAATTCTTATTTAATCCTACTTAGTAATTAGTTTTAATTTATTTTCAGTTTTCTTTAGATATTACAACCAATTATAGTAACAAGATTATGGTAAGCTTACTTGTCAAGTCAAGATCATCAAGCGAGAACTCGCCAAAAACAGACCAGAAAGGTCTTTTCAAAATATGAAATGCCAAAAGTGGATTCATTTTAGAATTTGGGTATAACACTGCTTGTGAGGCCACAGCAAATGACAAAAAGAAAGCCAAAATTATCAGAAGAAACTGGGCTAAGACTTTGGTCTAAAAAGTAAACAATATTAAAATCAAGTTAGATAATATTACGAAGAATAAAAATATAAATAAACATTTGTTTTTATACTTCACGACTGCTAAACATTTTTTAATGTTAATATTGGAGAATAATTATTTATTCACATAACGTCTCACCGTTTTGATTTATTAATTTGGCATTCAACTGAAGATTTTAATATAGTTTTATTCAATATGCTGCATGCTAAATAACAAAGATGTGTTTAGTTTTTTCGTATATTCTGTAACAATTAAATAAGTTTCTGTATCCAATGAAATGTTGTACATGATAATAAACTCCGTGACTTAATTCAGTTTTCAATAAATTGTGTTTCATAGACAAAAAAAATGTTTCTATAGTCATTCTTAGGTTTCATTATAATAAGGCATCATTAATTTTAGTAATTGTTTATATTATACTTGTGCGTTGTGTGAGATTAATGCTGAAATACATGAACGATTAAAAAAGGAACATTTAAGTAAATAAATAAATATTTTGTGTTTTTGTGTAAATGTATATATATATTTACACAAAAAGCAAGGAAAAATTGCGATTCATTCCAACTGACAAATTAAAACAAAAAATAACATAGTAAATTATTACGCCACATCATAATTTCTTTCGTATGCCAAAAAAACAAATTTTAATGTTACATGCTCGTTTTATCCAACATACCATTTTTAGAATGATAATTAGTTTAGGTCCCAGAAATCTGTTTGTGTAACAATATTGTAAAGGCGAAATAGCATAAATCATGAAATCTATGCTGAAAAGAATTCTGGTCCACTCTATCCAAGACTTATTGCCCTGATAAACAAAAGCCACCACTCGCAGAATCCATGATAACAAAAACATGATCAAAGCTACTATCTCCATGAAGTTGAAAATATTCCAGTAGGACAGACTTTTCCTCAAAGGATTTCTGATGCACTTCAAAAATAAAATAGAAATAATAGCAAGCTGGATTGGTTTGATTTATGTTAATTTATTATCTCCTAAAGAGATATTCTAAAAAAAAGACATAATTTAAGGTAATAAAATATCGTTACCTGATTACCAAGTTCCAAACCGTAACATACAATCCAAGACCATAATAACCATTCCAACCATTCAAAAGTGCTTACTTCCAATACAGAAACTAACCACATAGCAAACAAAATCAGAAAAACTCCATGGCTGAGCTTTGGAAATAATAAGAAATTAGTGAAATAAAATTAAATTTTATAATATGTTTATTCAACATATTCGTATACATTAAAAATATTGTTACAAAATAACGAGTTCCTTTAAATAGAGTGTGATAATCGTACAACCGATTTCCAATTTTTAAATTTATTCGCATCTATAAAAGAAGGAGTGTATGTCTGAATAGTATAGATGCTCGACTGTCTAACTGAGAGTCTTAAGTTTGATCGTCGGTGAGAATCAATGGAGTTTTTCAGCTCCTGGTGAAAGTTTGTTCAAGTCCCCAAAGTCCAGCAAGCTTTAGATATGTACCTGACTTAAGTTGGGGAATTAATGGCACCTGGGACTTTATATCCAGTGTTTTCAACACAGTGTAATTCTACACTTCGTCTTTCCCGATGGCCCTTTAGACCTAAGGGAGCTTTACGTTTTTATATCTTTAAAAAAAAATCTTAGAAAAAGTGAAAGTTTAAAAAGTAGGAACCTAATTATAAATGTTTGAACAAATAACTTATTCTTAACTAAACAAATGTGAATATTTAACACAAAAATTCTTTTAAAAAAAGTATTTTAAATTCAAATCACGTGGTTTGCTTAAATGTCAATAAGTTACTAAAAATCAATACGTTCTTACAATGTTTCATAAGTGATGGGTCTTTTAAATCAGGGGCGGATCCAGAAAATTGGAATAGGGGGCGTGATTTTGTTAAAACGTTATATTTCGAGCAGCAGCAGAGAAAAAGGGTCTATAAATAGAGGGGTCGGAGCCTGGTCGCCCCCCCCCCCGGATCCGCCAATGCTTAAATAACACATGAATATAATTAAACATAATAAACTAAAATAAAAAAAACTTCAATTAAAAAAAATCTTGTGAGCTGTCTTTAAATATGACTTTCATTCCACTAAGACGTAATTTTATCATCAATACCTATTAGACTACTAGCTCGACGAAGGTGAAGTAGATAAAAATAGTTTGTTAAGTAGCACACTTGTAGTGTCATGCTGTAACTTTCTTCAAAAATAGAATTAGGAGCATTGGCGTTATTGGTAATTAAAACGTAGATTAGTCCTAATTGTACAATTGTATTTTGTTGGGCGGGGAAAAAAATTGTCTTTTAGTAGGTTACGGAGCGTGAATTTTTTAGAACCAGTTCACTATAATATTTATTAACGTTTCTAAAAATACTAGTAATTAAACCCTAACCAAAACACATGTCTAATAAAAGTAATCATGGTCATGGACTGTAATTGAATACGTTCCAGTGACACCTGCACTTTGTTGCCACTCCTGTCACGTAAATAAGTTTTTTTTTTAATAATAAAAATTCATTTTCTATAAATATATTCAATTTCCTTACAATGCTGCGCTCTTTGTTCATTAAAATTTATAATAAAAAAATCAAGACCTGTTGTACTTACAATTTGAAAGAGTGTCACAATAGAAGGGGACAAAGCTTTCCTCACAGTCAACTTTGGTGACGGAGCTTCTCGTACTGTGGGCTCGTTTGTATCACTGTAGAAGTAAAGGTAATTTTTTTAATTGTTATTATTATTTGAATATATGGAGTATCTTTAGGCATAGTAATATTTTAATACTAAAATGCAAAATTTAGATTATTTTTTCTTTATTTATTTATTTGAGCTTACGGTGTGTCTTTAGATGATGTTTCCTGTATTTTGAACCAAAAAATAAGCAACAAAAGTTAAATACATGAGAAAAAGAAACAAATTTTAAAAAGAAACAAGGTTAAATTACCAATAAAATTGTCATGATTTTATTGATAGGTATGTTTTAATCAATGATATTCCTTTATATTTAGTAGGGCTGGATTCGTGACTTTTTACTTATGTATACACTGTTTTGTTCATTAACTTTTGTTCCATTCTGCGTCATTTAATAGCGTTTATATAAAAATGAAAAACACTAATTTAAAGATCAGTTGGGCTTAAAAAATACGTAGGATCTTTATTAATAAAATATTTTACATATTCTAAAAACGGAGTTTGTCATCATTACTTGTGTCATTGTGCGATTTTTTTTTTTTGTTGTTTTACAGCCGGTGGTTCCTTCCAGCTATCGCTATTACGGTTTTAGCAAAAAATATAACACACGATATCTACGGTACATAGGTGCAACGATACCTTATAATTCAACTTTTTGGTTCCAGGCAATCGTTAGAATTAAAATAATAAAAGTATTGAGCCATTTTATATATTATCATGATATGAGTTGATCCATCGCTCATACTCAAACACTGAAATTTTCACATTTAGAATTCAAATATCGATTCTGCTCATCAAAGCAATACATTATTTTTCTCATTGGTATTAAATTTAAAAGTTGAATGGATTCTTTGCAGGAAATCGATAGACTAAATTTTCCTTTTTTTTGCCACATGCTATGGCTGGCATCTACCGTACATAATGCAACCTTTTAAACCGAACTAACCAAGTTTCAGATAATTATTTAAATATCAGATACATCTTTGTTTGAACAATAAAAAGTCTCGAATCGCGGCGGGCCGCTAAATGGCTTGGCCAGGGTTGATAGCTCAAGCATCCACTCAATAAAGGCGCATATTGTGCATACATTTTAATATAATGGTACATATACCAAATTGTGTGTCATAATTTCACTACATAGAGCATTGTTATAAATGGCACAGATATATCTTGATCGCTGAACTAAATGTGTAAAATTATTGAAAAAAAGAACAAACCAAGAAAAGAAATCACTCACTGAATGTTCAAACTTTAAATCATATTCTTTTTATCAGGATTCTAACATAATTAGCTCGATTTCTTCGATTTTTAATGTGTAATTCTCAGTTGACTTAGTTCGCTTTAGACACATTATATAGACAAAATGATTTGCTTATGTATTAGAAATTTGATCAAAATTGTCTTATTTAATCAAACGTTGATCACGTTAATACATTTATAAGCAAAATTACTCGTGTATTCTATTACATATTGTGTAGTGTTACTATACATCTGCTAATTTTATTCTTACGAAATGATGGCTGCAAGATAATCATAGACAATAGAGCAAGGAGTAAAATGTGTTTCTATTGGGATATATATTATCAGATGGGCTACAGGTAGCGTTAATGCCGCATGCGATTTGTATACAATTTTAGCTTTTTACATATTGCAAATAGTATATAAACAATTATAAATAAGTAAAAATTCAAATAGCCTTGTATTTGTATATATAAAATATTCAATATAAAATTTAATTATATTTGAAAACATATGTTATGGCCGATGTAAGACATTGGCCAGAAAAACTGGCCATTTTTCACATTGGCTTGCTATTGTAAATTGGCTTGGGTAAGCCCGGCTCACGTTGAAGTGACTATAAGAACAGTATCTTTTGAAAAAGATACCATCAACTGCAAAGGTAGACTATATTTTTGGATTTTTTTATACTAATAAAGAAAATTAAATTGTTGATTTAAGAAAAAGGAAATAAATGATAATAAATATGTAAGATTAAGTTTTCCTTGTTACTCACGTATTACTTAGTAAAATAGAATTTGAACGATAAATTAAAAAAAAATGAATTTAAACGATACATCAGTTTTTAGTTTCGTATTAAAAAATATAATTTGTGGGGATGGTTTTGTGATACGTGTGGAGGGAAATGTACTATTTTAAAGCTATTTTATTTTTTGAACGTTTCGTTTTAAGCAAATTGGATCAAAGTTGCGACACGATAACGACAATATTTGTGCGAAAAGACAGAATATTGCACCATGCATAATAATTTAACACCAACATAACTGTATATATTTTTTTAATCCTTTTGCAATATTTAATAGAATGTGTGTTATGTTTCTAGGATTAGTGACTCAGTGTGGTCTATATTGTATATTAGTATATATATATATATATATATATATATATATATATATATATATATATATGTACTTATAAGACGCATTTGTTGTCTGTCTGTCTGTCTGTCTATTCCCTTATAACTCAAGATCCAGAAAACCAAATAACGTGAAATTTGTTACACATACACATAATTACATGGGGAAGGTTATAGGACATGTTTCGCTTCATCTCGATGGGTAGTTTAATTGTAATTAATTATTTCTCTTTTAGTATTTTACTATATTAAAGTAATATCGACGGCGCCATAGATAAAATTCCTCTGTGGCGTCATTTCCTAATGATACATTTTTAAAAGAGGGGTAACTCCCGGAAACTCCAATTGTAAACATGATGAAATCAATAGTCATATCTATTTACCTATCGTTTTATGTATTCGGAAGATTAAAATTAAAGGTGCACTTTAATAAACCGAAATACGTTAATTAAAATGTTTCTGTGACATTATTAACATTATTAATACAATCTCAATGCGTAGTTTAATTGTAATTAATTATTTTATTATTTTACTATATTATAGTATTCACGGTATGGGATCGCCTTCACTATAAATAAAAATCGCGCACCAAGTGAATGTGTAATTGAACGGACGGAGACGAAAGGGCTAGGGACGGGGAAACAAAAATATTTTTTTTTTCATGCTGCAACTACCCGGCTTTGCCCGGGATTAAAATAAGGTTTTCTGTTTATTTAAGAAGTGAAATTTGACGTTTAATTGTACAGAGAGAGGGAGGGGGGAGAGATAAAGAGAGAGGGGGCAGAGAGGGGGAGAGAAGGAGGGAGGGAGGGAGAGAGGTGGTAGGGAGGGAGATTAAGGGGGAGGGAGGGAGAGGGAGGGTTGGAGAGAGAAAGGGAGGGAAGGAAAGAGAAAGGGAGGGAGGGAGATAGAGGGGAGGGAGTGAGAGAAAGGGGAGGGAAGGAGAGAGAAGATGGGAGGGAGTGAGAGATAAAGAGAGAGAGGGGGCAGGGAGGGAGAGAGGGGGGAGGAGGAAGGTGGAGAGAGGGGGACGGGGTGAGAGAAGGAGGGAGGGATAAAGGGAGAGAGAGGGACATGGGAGAGTTAGGGAGGGAGGGAGAAAGGGAGGGAGGGAAAGAGAAAGGGAGAGAGGGGGTAAGGAGGGAGAGAGAGGGGGAGGGAGGGAGAGAGGGGGTAGGGAGAAAACAAAAGGTAAACAGAAAACCTTATTTTAAACCCGGGTAAAGCCGGGTACTTGCAACTAGTATACTTATAAGACGCATTTGTTGTCTGTCTGTCTGTCTGTCTGTTCCCTTATAACTCAAGATCCAGACAACCAAATAACGTGAAATTTGGTACACATACACATAATTACATGGGGAAGGTTATAGGACATGTTTTGTTTCATCTCGATGGGTAGTTTAATTGTAATAACTTATTTTTATTTTAGTATTTTACTTGTCACAGACTGTATTTAAAGACAATCTCCCGTGTAGAAACAAACCCCCACCCTCTTAACTTTTTCACCCTTTATACCCCCCCACCCCCCAAAATAATTGCCGTGTCATAGAACACGGGAAAACGCCAATCCTGTATTCCCCCCGTCCACCTGCTGGCACTCCGAATTTAATGTCTATTGTGTCCTGTTTCCCCCCCTGTCCATCTCCTGGCGCTCCGAATTTAATGTCTATTGTCCACCAACGGCCAAGTGAATCTCTGGACGTAACTGATCAGTTTGATTACGCATCTTACCTGACCGTATCCGGTCATTTATAAGGTACCCTGCCCGGTCGCTCGGGAGTTGAATGTATTCTATAGAACCCACACCTTTGTTTAACTACTGACATGAATTGATGTGGGAAAAAAAGGGGAAGAATGGGCCCAAATGTATATAAGGAGGAGAAATTTTCTAATCGAGGTTCATTCCCTTGCGGGAGACCATACGGTTCATTCCCCACGCGGGGTCTTTCACGTACGGGTCTGTTTTATACTCCCTATTGTAAACAGCTCTTTTTAGAGCTATATTTTTATACGCATGTTTAGAAGATTGTAACGTAGCAGACAGCTAAAGCTCCTTTCAGAGCTATATATATAGGCATATATACATCTACGTTGAATAAAGTCAGTGTTTGTTATTATATTTGCACCCGACTTGAGTTTCTGCATCTGTTCGTCACGTTGCTGTAGATAAATATAAATTATTGACCTCACGCATTCGGCTCAGTTCCTAGATTACCTCATAGACAACGGCCATCAAAATAGGCTACTTGCCAGCTTGTGTCATTACTATATTAAAAGTAATCTCGACGGCGCCATAAATAAAATTCTTCTGTGACGTCATTTCCTGATGATACATTTTTAAAAGTGGGGTAACTTCCGGAAACTCCAATTGTAAACATGGTGAAATCAATAGTCATATCTATTTACCTATCGTTTTATGTATTCAGAAGATTAAAATTAAAGGTGCACTTTAATAAACAGAAATACGTTAATTAAAATGTTTATGTGACATTATTAACATTATTAATACAATCTCAATGCGTAGTTTAATTGTAATTAATTATTTTAGTATTTTACTATATTAAAGTATTCACGGTATGGGATCGCCTTCACTATAAATAAAAATCCTCTGTGACGTCATTTCCCGATGATGAACTTGCGCGCGGGTGCTTTAAATGTTATTGCATTCAAATTGTATCAATGCACAGGGAATTCCCTGTATTCGTGCACCAAGTGAATGTGTAATTGAACGGACGGAGAAGAAAGGGTTAGGGACGGAAAAAAAAATAAAATATTGTTGTTGTTTTTTTTTCATGCTGCAAGTACCCGGCTTTGCCCGGGATTAAAATAAGGTTTTCTGTTTATTTAAGAAGCGTAATTTGACGTTTAATTGTATAGAGAGAGTGAGGGGGGAGAGAGATAAAGAGAGAGGGGGGACAGGGAGGGAGAGGGAAGGAGGGGGCAGGGAGGGGGAGAGAAGGAGGGAGGGAAATGGAGGGAGGGAGAGAGGTGGTAGGGAGGGAGATAAAGGGGGAGGGAGGGAGAGGGAGGGTTGGAGAGAGGGAGAGAGAAAGGGAGGGAAGGAAAGAGAAAGGAAGGGTGGGAGTAGGGAGGGAGATAGAGGGGAGGGAGGGAGAGAGATAAAGAGAAAGAGATAGAGATAAAGAGGGTGAGAAAGAGATAAAGAGAGAGGTGGGCAGAGAGGGAGAGAGGAAATGAGGGATGGAGAGGGAGGGAGAGAGAGGGAGACGGGAGAGGGAGGGAGAAAGGAGGAGGTAGGGAGGGAGAGGGAGGGGAGAGAAGGAGAGAGGAAGAGAGAGGATGGGAGAAATGGGAGGGAGTGAGAGATAAAGAGAGAGTGAGGGCAGGGAGGGAGAGAGGGGGAGGAGAAAGGGAGGAAGGTGGAGAGAGGCTGGACGGGGGTGAGAGAAGGAGGGAGGGAGATAGGGAGATAGTATATATATAAATATATTGTTAGAACTCTGCTTTACCTCCTCCCAGGTAGCACCCCTGCCCCGAGATGAATGATGCAATCACGACTTTTGTACGCCTACACATTGTCGTTCATCCCCCGCCTTAGTACAACTGATGAAATAGTGTTATTTGCCACTTCCACACACACACAATGACCTTCACCCCCATTCTTGGCGGGAAAATGATGGATTCAGCGTGGGTGGGACTACCTATAAAAGGAACTGCGCTATTATTCTTACGGCGAACAACGATAGAACAAGTGGAACAAGACGGGAAGACGTACAGAAGAAGTGGAGAACCCCAGGTCTGTTGATGCAGCGAGCTCGTTATCGGCCAGCGATAACACGTAGACTCGTTTCAACTGGATTAGTTGTACGCATAAAGGACTTTGTTGTTTTTTTGTAGCCTGGACTTATTACATTGTAGACTGTGAATAAATCTTATTATTCAACTAACGAACCCACGTGTCTTTTAGTGCCTACCTAGAGAGAGTTTTGGAATTTCGCAACAATATATATATATATATATATATATATATATATATATATAGTCATTTTTATGCTTAAAATATATCATTTTAGTAATAATAAATCAGAGCTTACAAAAGCATATTATTATTAACTTTTAAAGTAATAGTAATATGAATTTTACTATAAAAGGAAAATCATGAAATCTATCAATGATTTTAATTTTTCAAAAAATTTCTATTACAGATTTTTTTATACCTTTAATTAATGATATTAAGAGGGAAATGACACAAATACGTCATGCTAAATGTTATTAATTAAATATATTTATTTATTTTTTTCTTATACTTTTGAAATACTTTAAGATTTCACCAGTACCTTTCTAATTTTTAATATCTTTAAACTATTATTTTAGACTCAGAGTATCTGAAAAAAAAAAAAAGAAAAATTGGAGCAACCAACTAGTCACCTCATAAATGTAGCCGTCTCTCCAAATTTTTTTGTTTAACATTTTACATGGAGACTGTGACAAAAATAGACCAAGATTGTTTTTCATTGCTAGCATAACACAGCTGTTGTGATTCCATTCATCGGCCTTATAGGTCAGTAGACTGAAAATCGTATCCATCGAATATATCTCAAAAGTATTGTTCAACGTTTTTAGTGCAAGATCTTCATAGTTCCTTCAAATTATACCAAAAAAAACAAAGTTGTAGATATTTATACAACGCAAACAAAAACTGGCTATTACTTTCTAAATATTTCATAAGTTAAATTGTATAATAAATTACTCTGGAATATACGTGTTCTCGAATAGTAAAAAGTTAAGTCGAAAATCACAGGTGGTCCAAAATGATTAAAAAATATATTTTACAGGAATATTGTTTAAAATGTCAACGTGTTCATTTTTTCCCGTACCGTTGCTATAAAATTATTAAGTGGAAGATTGTAATAGATATGAGTTTTGAGTGCAGTGATCTATTATCTCCAAAATCTAGTGCTATTTCTATTCTAGTACTACCTCTTGTCTAGTGCTAACTCTAGCCTGATACTACCACCGTAAAGTACTAATTATATTCTAGTGATAACTCTAGCTTAATACCACCTCTGCTAAGTGCTGCCTTTAGTCTAATACCAGTGTGATCAATTGCCACGTTCCGTTAGTTTGTGCGAATCGGTGGTTCGTTAGTTGGGGTAGAAAACAGAGTCAGATATTGACTAATATTGTGTTTTGAATTTTTGACTACACAATGGTATACATGGGAAATGGTAGGAATCAGTGGCTAAATTGAAACAGACAGATATAATAAAACACGTGCATTGAGGTGTTGCTGGAATGTAAGTGTAAGAACTTGGACAGTCGCTGAGGAAAGCTCGTTGGGCGAGGTTGTATTGAGTACGTTTATTTAATGGTAGTAGTTATTGAGGACTGCATACTACACGTGGCATAATTAAACGACATAAAACATAATCTATGGATTGTGTTTTTGTCATTTAAGGACTAGGTAAATTATGGAAGTTATTGTTAACTTTTTTGAATTAGCTACGTCGTGACTCTTTAAAGTGTATTGCCCTGACACACTTAATATAATAAGTGAAATATATGTGCGTTGAAAACTTAGCAAGGCCCGGAGACACTGCAGACCGATAGACATATGTCTTGTTTAATTTGGAGCTTTCTTTAACGACTGAAACCTGGAGTGATCTTCGGAGAGGTGAAGATGAACTAATCGCTCAATAGTGTACTGGGAGTAGTCCGATAGGTGTATACTTTGGCACGTTAAGGCCCATTTTTGACTCACTGGTTGCCGCCGATGCGGTGAAGTTGTGGAGCATAAGGAGCACGCGCTTAATTTTTTTAGCGCCCGAATGGTGGGCCAAACTGATATTTTGCTGGCTATCGGCATTTATGGCAGTCTACACTTTTTGAGGGACTCGGCGAGTCTACACTCCCGAGATCTATGAGACTAAGTTTCAGCCAACAGAATTTCTTAGAGTGTTCCAAAGAGAGAGAGAGAGTGAGAGAGAGAGAGAGAGAAATAAAAAGTCTTTTTTTGTATTATTTTATAGCATGATTAAAATAAAAATCTTCTCATCCTAAGCTTATATTTCATTTTAAATCATCAAAAATTTAACCCAAAGCTAATCGCACCTAAAATTTTTAACTTGAGTGTTCTTGCAATTCGTTAAGCATAACATATATCAAACTAAAAAATAATTACCTAGTTTGTATTTTTAAAAGATACGTTTGGTAAATGACAACACAAGGGAAAAAAATGGTCTTGCATTTAAAAAACGGTCACACAAATTATACAGAAATCACGTTGCGAATTAAAAAGTCCTCAAATAAAAAATAAAAAGTAGCCACAATCAAAATTATTTTCATTATTACTTGTTTTGCACCTATACAGTGATAAAGATAGAATGAATTCACACAAATAGCCGCGTTCTGGATGTTTTATACTCTATGATCACCGAAGAAGAGCTCTAGTATTTTCAGGTCCTGTTGATGCATACATGATTTGCAGTACCGGATATTTTGAGTTTAAAAATGCCCCATTAGTGATTTATAGTATCTTAGAAATCAACACTTAATCCGTTTTGCTAATTTACAACAAAAAAAGTCAGAAACATATTACAAGAAAAGTAATATTATCATACGATTATATCTTACTTTTTTCAAGAATATCAGTTTGATAAACCCGTTTCTGGTGTACTCTTGAGCGAAAATTAAAATTCGTGATTATTCGTTTTGACAAACTTACTTGATCTGTTCATCGAGTCTGTTCATTTCTTTAATATTATCATCACCGATAAGTGACTTCATTTCATTTATCATTTCAATAGCATATAAAGCAGCCATAGTAGGTTTCTGCAATAAAGTATTTAAAGTTAGTTTATTTCAAGATTGTATCACTGGAAAATGATTTTGGCCAATAATGGATTTAAAAAAAAACTAAAAAAAAATATCTTTTATACCTAAATTGTATTTTTTTATACAGCAAAGAAAACTTATTTTTAGGTTCAAGTTTTTTAATCAGAGATCCTTATTATATTGCTTTGTAAGATTGTTAATATTTTTTTTTTTATAATATGTGTTAGTTTTTAAACTTCACAACATGTATGTGTATCAAAAAAGTACAATACATCATAAGCCTATAGAAATGTGTGGTTCTATTTTAACTCATGACTAATATTAGAAGAAAAAACAAAGAGATTAACATATGTGACAAGGTATGCATGCAAAGCAGTTGTGAAAACATTTGACTACTCTTAGTATGCTGACGTTAAAATGAAAAGTTTTCACACAAAATTACTAATGAAGCAGTTTTTTAATACATTTAAGGACTTTTTTATATTGTAAATAAACCTATAAATACATTGATTTTATTGTGTTGTTGATATATATATATATATATATATATATACACACACAATTTAGTCGGCTATATGAAGCTAAAAAAAGAAACCCTTTTTAAAAACTATGTTCCCATCAGAATAGTCCTGTTTGTGGCATACATTCCGATGCACACCAATATGAATGGTAAAGTAAGTGATAATGTTGGGAGGCGGGGTTAGCAGGGGGAAAGACTGAACTGATCATGGAACACGATTGTATGAATATATATATATATATATATATATATATATATATATATATATATATATATAT
>JAGDYQ010000053.1:1597670-1616593 GCA_021962125.1 Bulinus truncatus | reverse complement strand
ATGTCCATTGAGCTAGGTACTTCCCCTGATTTAGCATACTGGCCAATGGTATGTTTACAAACACAGCCGTCTGGCAGTCAGTTGGTACAATTTTTTTCATGACCTATTTCTGTGCTTGTATACTCTCCAGTGGACATGCCAATGTTTATTGAGCTAGGTACTTCCCCTAATTGAGCCTACTGGCCAATAATATGTTTACAAACACAGCCGTCTTAAATAAGACATTTGGGGGTGGTACAACTTCACGTGATGTGCTGCTGCTATTCAAGCGCTTTAAGACATTTTGACCAAAAATAAGACAGGCAGAATTTAATATATGCTACTATGTTCGACTGGAGAAAAATCTCAAGCCATTAAAAGAAGAAGTCATCACACTTTGTTCAAATATCCTCCAAATTAAAGACAACTCAAGATGTTTGCCATGTGAAGATTACAAAGAGCTTCTGTCTCTGAATCTTATCTTCCTAGGAGGAATTCCCCCACCCCTTGGGGTGCGTTTTCGTGTTCCAAGAGGTTATCACCATGCAAGGTGGATGTCTAAAATAATCTACATCATGAGGAGTTATTACTTCCGTCATCAATTCAAGCTGACTAAGCATGAAGACAGTTCAATTGCTGAATTTGGTATCTTTGCATTCTTGGTTTACATTAAAGCTTGGATTAAGTGTCCCATTCTAGCAGACGCACCTCTGAATGATCTGGATTTCATCAAGCTTCTTATTGATTATAAGAATGTTTCTCCCTTCCTTTCTCAGACGGATTGAAAAACGATTGGCCGACATCTCTGGTACATAAGTGCAGATCTCATTCCCCTGGTTCTCTTTTCTCAACGTGTCTCAGTGGATAAGAAAAACAACCTTGCTGCTTGCTTGATGCAATTCATAGAGAAATCTTCTGATTATCAGAAAGAAGAAAGGTGCATCCGCAGCACAAATGATCCTTCAGCACTTCATAATGTGACATTAAAAGATTTTGTGACCTCGTCATCGCTGCTCTTCTTTAATGCTCTTCTGCTTCACACAAATTTTCTCATGACTGATGCTTCCACCTGGCAACGAACTCCTTCCTTTCAGCAGGCAACAGCAGTGTTCTCTTCCTTGTAAGTTGTCAATGACTGTGCCGAGCGGGGAAATGCAGTCGCGTCATCTATTATTCAACTCATCTCTTATCAAATCAAAGGAGGAAAAGCAGTACTTGCTCCAAATTGATGAACAGCGTCGCAAAGAGTTTCCAGATGAAAAAAATCAACTGTGCTGAAGAGATCGCAACTTGAATACCTTCTGGACTCAGAAAGCATAGTCTAAAATACTTTTAAAGTGTATTTTTGAATGGCGTACTTAGAACTACTCTACAGTGAGACTAATGTGTCATGTAACTAGTATTATTTTACTGTTTAATTCCTGCTGTGTGATATAATTGTTCTTTGTATCTAAAAAAAACAGCATTTTAAACCTTGCAAAATTTTCATTTAATGCAACTGCCGAATACCATAAAACACGAGATAACAAATGCACTGAGGCAGTATTTATAGAAGCCCAAATGGTGTGAAATTAGGTATAGGCCTATACATGTTTTAAATCCCAGTGAACCAGAAAACTAAAATGCTCATGATAAAAAATCAACTTTATTCTATTATATATATATATATTCCTTTAGATTTTTGTTATAGCTTTGGCATTGGATTGTGAAAAGACAAAAAGAGAACAAAAACAACATGGATCTGACAAATTATTGTCTGTCTCACCTGGTTATCTCACTATTTGGTCCCTAATAGTGCCTCTCTGATCGAAGCTTTAAATATTTATGTGCTCATCTTCGACCCATTAAGCAATGCTTCAGGGATGGTCAGGCACGGAACGGAGTTGATTCCAGGTCAAGGACGACGCACTATTCCTGTCATTAACTAAATGTTTTCCACGGTAGTCTAAATTAATCACAGTAAGATCAGATCGGTTATCGATCTATCTCATTACCGTTGCTGAATTTCAAACACTAGTTAAATGAAGAACTCCCCCCCCCCCACAGCTCTTAGCTGATTAAAATTTTCTCTTGACCTTTAATTTGAGTTGATTTTTTTTAAAGTGCCCTCTCTATATCCATTAACCCCCCTCCCCCCCTCCTCAACTTTCCACCCCACAGGTTGTCACGGGTGTTACCAGGGCATCATTCTTCAGGTCAGTTTTAGAATATGACGCAACTGGTTTTATTGACATTCGAATATATTCCCTTTGATGTCTGTACTCTCAACCTTTCTTCTTTTAAATGAGTCAGTGACTCGGAACAAAGTGAACATGATTGAAATTCAGAGGCGTCATTTGCAAATGGCTGGGCAATGCCCTCCCCCACCCCCTAAACCTCCAATGACCCGTGATTTTTTTTTTTTTTTAAGAAATAAATAAAGCATGTTATATAATACTCGAAATCATGAAAGGCAACATCTGTTTTATAACGCATATCAAATTAATGGTAATAGAATGGCGCCAAACAACGCTCGAGTGATACATAAGTCATTTAAGACAAAAAGCCCACTAAAAAATAAACCCGGCGGAAACGGTAGTGGTTGGGGGGGGGAGAGGAGGGGAGGGGGACCAGGTTGTCCATCAAACGTGTCGACCTTTCCAAAGCCGTACCCGAAATGACGCTCCTGTTCATATCTGTTTTCACGGGTGATATTATATTTCTTTTTGTATTGAATTACAGCTGACTACGAGGGTAAAGTTGATAGCCCGAGAAGTTCCGTGCAGATGACCGGTTCAAACACCAGTGCAATTATAATTACTGGGGTTTTGAACTGCACAGCACCAATCGGGTGTATAACACTGATATTTAAACCGGTCATCTGCACAGCACCAATCGGGTGTATAACACTGATATTTAAACCGGTCATCTGCACAGCACCTATCGGGTGTATAACACTGATATTTAAACCGGTCATCTGCACAGCACCTATCGGGTGTATAGCACTGATATTCAAACCGGTCATCTGCACAGCACCTATCGGGTGTATAGCACTGATATCTAAACCGGTCATCTGCACAACTTAAATCAAAAGCCAATAATGCTGCGTCAATGTAGCCTAGATTCTGCCCTTCGTGGTCGTTGCGGCCTCGTTTAAATTTTTTCGACCTTTACATAAAATGACTAATATGTTTAACAATTAAGAAGTTGGTCAGAGAGGCCCCTTTTGTCAAAGGGGGGGGGGGGCTAGATTTGCAAGCGGTGGTCTTGACAGTGCTTTACCAAGGACCGTGGAATCTAAATTCACCTATGACCCCCCTCCCCCCCTTCCCAATATACTTTTGAGTAGAGATCTCTAAAAAAAAAAAACCTTTTCTTAAGGCAACTGAGAGTGTAAGGTTCAAATTCCTTTACGTTTAAATACATAAAATAAAGTTCTCTTAGCTCAAATGGGCCCCGTCGGGGCAGATGAAGTGTAGAATTCATTTGTTTCTATAACCTGGTGGCCATCAGGGGCAGATGAAGTGTAGAATCCATTTGTTTCTATAACCTGGTGGCCATCAGGGGCAGATGAAGTGTAGAATTCATTTGTTTCTATAACCTGGTGGCCATCAGGGGCAGATGAAGTGTAGAATCCATTTGTTTCTATAACCTGGTGGCCATCAGGGGCAGATGAAGTGTAGAATTCATTTGTTTCTATAACTTGGTGGCCATCAGGGGCAGATGAAGTGTAGAATCCATTTGTTTCTATAACCTGGTGGGCCCCGTCGGGGCAGATGAAGTGTAGAATTCATTTGTTTCTATAACCTGGGGCCATCGGGGCAGATGAAGTGTAGAATTCATTTATTTCTATAACCTGGGGGCCATCGGGGCAGATGAAGTGTAGAATTCATTTGTTTCTATAACCTGGGGCCATCGGGGCAGATGAAGTGTAGAATTCATTTGTTTCTATAACCTGGGGCCATCGGGGCAGATGAAGTGTAGAATTCATTTGTTTCTATAACCTGGGGCCATCGGGGCAGATGAAGTGTAGAATTCATTTGTTTCTATAACCTCTACAACTGAGAGTGTAAGGTCGGCTATGTGGGTGAAATTTAAATTCTTTTACTTTTAGATGACTATACATCTATTCATTTTCTTGTATCTTTGTGTTTATGTTTAACAGTCCAAATGTTTTGGAAAAAAAAAAGCCTAGACTTTTGTCAACAGTAATTTCTATTCAATTGAGTGAGTTGTGAGAGATTTATTGTCTTGTTTACATTGTGTGTTGTCCCAAGTCACGGGTAAAAGAATGAAAAGATCAATGGGTGGCCCCCACCCCCTAGAGTCACAAATTCTAGACCAACGTTCTGGTCAAAGTTCGCACATTTCTCTAAATCGATCTAGTCCTATATAACACTGCCAGGCCTATATAACACTGCCAGGCCTATATAACACTGCCAGGCCTGTGTAACACTGCCAGGCCTGTGTAACACTGCCAGGCCTGTGTAACACTGCCAGGCCTATATAACACTGCCAGGCCTATATAACACTGTCAGGCCTATATAACACTGCCAGGCCTGTGTAACACTGCCAGGCCCATATAACACTGCCAGGCCTGTGTAACACTGCCAGGCCTATATAACACTGGCTCAACTGTGTGCAATTAACTTTACCGACGACAGATGGTGAATTATACGACTATCAGTCATTGAAATAAATACCCATACATTGCAAAATACCTTTTTTTTTGAAAAGCCTTCATTTAAACATGCACCCGTACGTAAAATAAATAGCAGATCTAGCAATCATTATAGCAATCATCATTATAGCAAGTATCATTATAGCAAGCATCATTATAGCAAGTATCATTATAGCAAGTATCATTATAGCAAGTATCATTATACCAAGCATCATCATTATAGCAATCATCATTATAGCAATCATCATTATAGCAAGTATCATTATAGCAAGCATCATTATAGCAAGTATCATTATAGCAAGTATCATTATAGCAAGCATCATCATTATAGCAATCATCGTTATAGCAAGTATCATTATAGCAAGTATCATATAGCAAGTATCATTATAGCAAGTATCATTTTTTTTAAAAGTCCTTCTATTAAGCAGTTGTTGTCGTAAACAGTCATTTGAAAAAAAAAATCCCTTTTAAGTAACACTATTTTGACAATCATTTAACGATATTAAAAAATGTAGAATGTAAAATTAATTGATGGTTCTTTAAAATTGTGTGGATTATACTGTGAAATGTGTTGATGGTACTGTGATTTTGTATCGATGGTACTTTAAAATTGTGTTGATGGTATTGTGAATTTGAGTTGATGGTACTGTGAAATTGTGTTGATGTTACTGTGAAATTTTATTTAAGTTCTCATTGTTTATAATAATTCAAAACCTACGCTATTTTTGAAGTTTCTTTACTATAATTGTTTAATATATAAATGTATAGTAGAAGACATTAAAATATTAGCTATTTAAATGTGCAATAAAAACATTTTTTATTCTTTTTTATAATAATGAATAAATAAAACAACTGATCATAAAAAAGACGAGGACTGAATTGACAAAAGCCACCGTAAATATACCAAAAAGTGTCTTATTCGGTCAAAAACAAAATTATAAAAAATGACTGGAAATCACCGAAGGTTCTATCGGGGAGATCCAATGAATCTAAGCAAACGACAGAGCGAGATTTATCTGCTCTAAATTTCCCCTTGACCCGATACTAAACATCCAAAAAAAAAAAACTCTCGGTTCCTGTGGCAAGTGAAACTCGGCGGACCCTTGTTTCTCCAGGATGATTTGTTTCATTTCTAAATATGACTCGCTGGCTGTTGGCTGTTTTGAGGTGAGATGAAAGATTTGTGGGGGAAGGGGCAGGCGTAGGGGTATCAGTGATAGGTTTTCTTCATTGCTTTTTAAAGGGGAGTAGGGCTATCAGTGATAGGTTTTCCTCATTGTTATTGGAGGGGGCGTAGGGATATCAGTGATAGGTTTTCTTCATTGTTATTGGAGGGGGCGTAGGGATATCAGTGATAGGTTTTCTTCATTGTTATTGGGGGGGGGCGGAGATAAGGCGTAGGGATATCAGTGATAGGTTTTCTTCATTGTCAAGGCCGTAGCCGGGGGGGGGGGCGGGCTAGGGGGGCTGCAGCCCCTCCACCCAAATTAATTCTAAAAATCAAATTTTATTATAAAATATACTTCTTTATCTTTGTGTTCCAATTTTTTCTTATATAAAACTCTCCCCACAACCCCCCCCCCCCAAGCCGCACACCCACCCCCAAACAAAATCCTGGCTACGGCCTTGTTCATTGTTATTGGGGGATAGGGATATCAGTGATATGTTTTCTTCATTGTTATTGGGGGGGGGCGTAGGGATATCAGTGATATGTTTTCTTCATTGTTATTGGGGGGCGTAGGGATATCAGTGATATGTTTTCTTCATTGTTATTGGGAGGGGCGTAGGGATATCAGTGATAGATTTTCTTCATTGTTATTTTTAAAATTTTGACCTGTGTGTCGTCGAACTGTTGTATACATTATCAGGTTAGAATGAAAGTCACAACGAGGTTGATTTTTTTTTAAATTTGTGACATTTTTTTTTACATCATTTGAATTGGGCGACTGAAATATAAATAAACAAATTAGAATAAACTCTGTTTAGATATAACAAGATAGCAGGTTGCCCCTGTGACTGACTATGACCCCATCAAAGAATGTTGCACCTGTAACTGCCTATGTATGACCCCATCAAAGAATGTTGCACCTGTAACTGCCTATGTATGACCCCATCAAAGAATGTTGCACCTGTAACTGCCTATGTATGACCCACTGTAAGAATGTTGCATCTGTAACTGCCTTTGTATGACCCACTGAAAGAATGTTGCACCTGTAACTACCTATGTATGACCCACTGAAAGAATGTTACACCTGTAACTGCCTATGTATGACCCCATCAAAGAATGTTGCACCTGTAACTGCCTATGTATGATCCCATCAAAAAATGTTGCACCTGTAACTGCCTATGTATAACCACATGAAAGAATGTTGCACCTGTAACTGCCTATGTATGACCCACTGAAAGAATGTTGCACCTGTAACTGCCTATGCATGACCCACTGAAAGAATGTTGCACCTGTAACTGCCTATGTATAGCCACATCAAAGAATGTTGCACCTGTAACTGACCTGGCATAAAATGATAGTTTCTATCCCTAAGTATCTGATCACAAGAAAACATGATGTTGCATAATGAGTCAATTACAATTGTTAGGCTCAAGCACAATCAGTGGCGTAGCGAGCTTAACTCGCGCCCGGGGCACAATACCTTTTAAGAGCCCCCTCCCATTCGAAAACCATATAAAATATTATATGTTTTGCGGACCATTAGGCTCCCCTTCTTGAGTAGCGCCCGGGGCATGATGCCCCCTTTGCCCCCCCCCCTCTCACTACGCCACTGAGCACAATCCACTTAAAAAAATAATTAAGTCCTTGCCATTTTTATCTTTACTATTTGAAGGACGTAAAAATATTCTTTGAATTCATGAGTCAAAGAGGTGCCAAACATACAATAAAACATTATTACATAGGAATTATCATGCAAATATCATCCATCAATATCAATGTGGTATTTAACTTTGCATACATCAGTTTCCTTGGCAAGCAGACGATAATAGGTCTATTGAGACAAAGGTTTGAGAATCATTGACCTAGAATGCATCCCAAAACCTTTCCATTCAGTAAAACCTTCATGTAGAATTATTTCAAATAATGCCAAGCCAAATATAAATGTAGAGATTAAGTATTTGAAACACGGTACTTTTACTTCTTAGTGTTGTTTTCTGTGATCGAGGTCACTTAACACACACTTGACCACTGGGTCATGTCACAGTCGAGATCACCAGATCTAGTCTGCTCTGGTCATGCCTGGTTAGGCAAGCCTAAAAGGCGGGTCAAACAGTGGATGATTCATGTCTTTCATCAAATTGATCTGTTGGTATTATCTTTAGATTTCCTTTGTTATTATAACGTTCTTATATCAATGTGTACATACAATGTACCGTTATTATTTAGTATGTGCTGAACTCATGTAGTTATTTCTGCTTAATACAGAGGTACTGGTCAATATATTAAGTGTATGGTAAATCTGATCGGTATAAAACGAATCTCGTGAGAGTGTGTGTACGTGTGTGTGAGTTAACATTTGATATAGTTAAAAATACAAATAAATGGAGGCTATATATCCCTTCGGTACAATGTTGCCAATGGTACACAGTACACAATTCACAGTACTGTATCTGTGTGTGAGACTCATTATGACGAATTATTTCTGTCGACCGCATCTGGCCAACATATGACAGACATTTAATTTGAAATCTACAAATGTATCTCTATACTTATAAGACGCATTTGTTGTCTGTCTGTCTGTCTGTCTGTTCCCTTATAACACGAGATCCAGACAATCAAATAACGTGAAATTTGTTACACATACACATAATTACATGGGGAAGATTATAGGGCAGGTTTCGTTTCATCTCGATGGGTAGTTTAATTGTAATTAATTTTTTTTTATTTTAGTATTTTACTATATTAATATAATCTCGACGGCGCCATAAATAAATTCCTCTGTGACGTCATTTCCCGATGATCGAATAGAACTTGCGCGCTGATGCTGTATTGTGACTTTGTGATGCAAAGAATTGTTGATGTTTTTTCATACTCTCTGATTTGTACAGATTGAAAAAGATAAAGGAATGAAGAAGGATTTTAGAAGAAGTGTGAAGCCATAATAATAAGTGTATATATATATATATATATATATATATATATAGAGAGAGAGAGAGAGAGAGAGGGAGGGAGAGAGAGAAAGATAAAGAGAGAGAGATAGAGGGGGCAGGAGGAGAGAGAGGAAAGGAGGGTAGGAGGGAGGGAGGGAGTGAGGGGGAGAGAGGAAGGAGTGGGATGGACAAGGGGGGGGAAAAGGAGGGAGAGGGAGCAGGAGGGAGATGGGAGAGGGGAGCAGGGGGAGAGGGAGAGCAAGGGAGGGAGAGAGATAGGGGGGTAGGGAGGGAGAGAGAGGGGAGGGAGAGAGGGAGAGTGAGGGGGACAGGGAGGGAGAGAGATAGAGAAAGAGAGAGAGAGGGGGCAGGGGGGAGAGAGAGGAAAGGAGGGTAGGAGGGAGGGGGAGGGGAGTGAGGGAGGGAGGTGGGTGGACAGGGGGAGAGAAGGAGGGGAGAAGGAGATGGAATACGGAGCAGGGGGAGAGGGAGATGGGAGAGGGAACAGGGGGAGAGTGAGAGAGAAAAGAAGGAAGGGAGAGAGGGGGTAGGAAGGGAGATAGAGTAGAGGAAGGGAAAGAGAGGGTGGGAGAGGGAGAGAGAGAAAGAGTGAGGGGGCAGGGAGGGAGGGATGGGGAATGAGGGAGGGATGAATGGGGAGAGAGAGATGGGAGAGAGGGTGAGAGAGGGAGGGAGGGAGAAAGGGAGGAAGGGAAAGGGAGAGAGGGGGGAGGGGGGAGAGAGAGGAAGAGGGGGAGAGAGGGAGATGGGAGAGGGAGGGAGGGAGAAAGGAGGGAGGGAGAGAGAATGGGAGAAATGGGAGGGAGTGAGAGATAAAGAGAGAGAGGAGGCAGGGAGGGAGAGAGGGGGAGGAGGAAGGGAGGAAGGTGGAGAGAGGGGGGACGGGGGTGAGAGAAGAAGGGAGGGAGATAGTGAGAGAGAGGGAGATGGGAGAGTTAGAGAGGGAAGGAGAGGGAGGGAGGGAGAAAAAGAGGGAGGGAAAGAGAAAGGGAGAGAGGGGTAAGGAGGGAGAGGGAGGGGGGGAGGGAGAGAGGGGGGAGGGAGAAAAAAAAAGGTAAACAGAAAACCTTATTTAAATCCCGGCAAAGCCGGGTACTTGCAACTAGTATATCTCTATACTTATAAGACGCATTTGTTGTCTGTCTGTCTGTCTGTCTGTTCCCTTATAACTCAAGATCCAGACAACCAAAAAACGTGAAATTTGTTACACATACACATAATTACATGGGGAAGGTTATAGGGCAGGTTTCGTTTCATCTGGATGGGTAGTTTAATTGTAATTAATTTTTTTTATTTTAGTATTTTACTATATTAAAGTAATCTCGACGGCGCCATAAATAAAATTCCCCTGTGACGTCATTTCCCGATGATTGAATAGAACTTGCGCGCTGGTGCTGTATTGTGCCTTTGTGCTGCAAAGAGTTGTTGATGTTTTTTCATGCTTCCCTATTTGTACAGCTTGAGGAAGTTAAAGGAATGAAGAAGGATTATAGAAGAAGTGTGAAGCCATAATAATAAGTATATATATATATATATATATATATATATATAGAGAGAGAGAGAGAGGGGGGAGGTAGGTAGGAGGGAGTGAGGGTGAGAGAGGGAGGGGGTGAGAGAGGGAGGGGGAGAGAGGGAGGAAAGGAGGGTAGGAGGGAGGGAGGGGTGGACAGGGGAAGAGAAGGAGGGGGAGAGAGATGGGAGATGGAAGGGAGACAGGGAGAGAAAGGGAGGGAAGGAAAGAGAAAGGGAAGGGAGGGAGAGAGGGGGTAGGATGGGAGATAGAGGGAAGGAGGGGAGGGAGAGGGTGGGAGAGAGGGAGGGAGAGAGAGAGAGTGTGGGAGAGGGAGGGAGAAAGGAGGGAGGGAGAGAGGGATAGGGATGGAGAGAAGAGGAGGGAGAGGAAGGAGAGAGGGAGAGGATGGGAGAAATGGGAGGAAGAGATAAAGAGAGAGAGGGGGCAGGGAGGGAGAGAGAGAAGAAGGAGGAATGGGGAGAGAGGGAGGGAGGGAGAGGAGAGAGGAGATGGGAGGGAGAGGGAGGGAGGGAAGGGAGAGAGAGAGGGGAGGGAAAGAGGAGGAGGGGGAAGGGAGAAGGGGGTAGGGAGAAAACAGAAGGTAAACAGAAAACATTATTTTAAACCCGGGCAAAGCCGGGTACTTGCAACTAGTATACTTATAAGACGCATTTGTTGTCTGTCTGTCTGTTGCCTTATAACTCAAGATCCAGACAACCAAAAAATGTGATATTTGTTACACATACCACATAATTACATGGGGCAGGTTATAGAAGACGGGTTTTTTTTCATCTTGATGGGTAGTTTAATTGTAATTAATGTTTTTTTTTATTTTAGTATTTTACTATATTAAAGTAATCTAGACGGCGCCATAAATAAAATTCCTCTGTGACGTCATTTCCCGATGATAGAATAGAACTTGCGCGCTGGTGCTGTATAGTTCCTTTGTGCTGCGAAGAATTGTTGTTGTTTTTTATTGCTCCCTGATATGTACAGTTTGAGGAATGTAAAGAAAGTAATGAAGAAGGATTTTAGAAGTGTGAAGCCATAATAATAAGTATATATTTATATATATATATATATATATATATATATATATAAATATATATATATATATATATATATATATATAGAGAGAGAGAGAGAGAGAGAGAGAGGGAGGGAGGGAGGGAGGGAGTAAGAGTCAAAGAAAGAGAGGGGGGCAGGGGGAGAGAGAGGAAAGGAGGGTAGGAGGGTGGGAGGGAGGGAGGGGAGAGAATTAGGGAGGGGTTGGACAGGGGGAAAGAAGGAGGGGGAGAGAGGGAGATGGGAGAGGGAGGGAGAGAGAGGAAGATGGGAGAGGGAGTGAGAGAGGGAGAGAGAAATGGAGGGAAGGAAAGAGAAAAGGAAGGGAGGGAGACAGGGGGTAGGGAGGGAGAGAGGGAAGGGAGGGAGAGAGAGAGGGTGGGAGAGAGGGAGAGAGAGGGTGGGAGAGAGGGAGGGAGGGAGGGAAGGGAGAGAGAGGGAGAGAGGGAGGGAGAGAGAGGAAGGGAGAGAGGGGGTAGGGAGAAAACAGAAGGTAAACAGAAAAAACTTATTTTAAACCCGGGCAAAGCCGGATACTTGCAATCAGTATATATATATATATATATATATATATATATATATATACTTATAAGACGCATTTGTTGTCTGTCTGTCTGTCTGTTCCCTTATAACTCAAGATCCAGACAACCAAAAAACGTGAAATTTGTTACACATACACATGATTACATGGGGAAGATTATAGGACAGGTTTCGTTTCATCTGGATGGGCAGTTTAATTGTAATTAATTTTTTTTTTATTTTAGTATTTTACTATATTAAAGTAATCTCGACGGCGCCATAAATAAAATTCCCCTGTGACGTCATTTCCCGATGATCGAATAGAACTTGCGCGCTGGTGCTGTATTGTGCCTTTGTGATGCAAAGAATTGTTGATGTTTTTTCATGCTCTCTGATGCGTACAGTTTGAGGAAGGTAAAGGAATGAAGAAGGATTTTAGAAGAAGTGTGAAACCATAATAATAAGTATATATAAATATATATATATATATATATATATATATAAAGAGAGAGAGAGAGAGAGAGAGAGGGGGGGGAGGGTAGGAGGGGAGGGAGGGGAAGAGAGGGAGGGAGAGAGAGGGAGGAAAGGAGGGTAGGAGGGAGGAAGGGGGGAGAGGGGAGAGAGAGAGGGAGGGAGGGGGTGGACAGGGGGGAGGAGGAGAGAGAGGGAGATGGGAGATGGAAGGAGAGAGAGGGAGAGAAAGGGATGGAAGGAAAGAGAAAGGGAGGGAGGGAGAGAGGGGGTAGGATGGGAGATAGAGGGGAAGGAGGGAGAGAGAGGGTGGGAGAGAGGGAGGGAGAGGGAGGTGGAGAAAGAAGGCAGGGAGAGAGTGGTTAGGGATGGAGAGAGAGGGGAGGGAAGGAGAGAGGGAGAGGATGGGAGAAATGGGAGGAAGAGATAAAGAGAGAGAGGGGGGCAGGGAGGGAGAGAGAGGAAAGGAGGAAGGGGGAGAGAGGGAGGGAGGGAGGTGGACATGGGGGAGAGAAGGAGAGGGAGATGGGAGAGGGAGGTAGGGAGAGAGAGATGGAACGGAGAGGGAGGGAGAGAGG
Source organism: Bulinus truncatus (assembly GCA_021962125.1). Taxonomy (NCBI): domain Eukaryota; kingdom Metazoa; phylum Mollusca; class Gastropoda; family Planorbidae; genus Bulinus; species Bulinus truncatus. The sequence goes on along the minus strand of JAGDYQ010000053.1, from coordinate 1,603,689 downwards.
GAAAGGGAGAGAGAGGGGGAGGGAGAGAGGGAGAGAGGAAGGGAGAGAGGGGGTAGGGAGAAAACAGAAGGTAAACAGAAAACCTTATTTTAAACCCGGGCAAAGCCGGGTACTTGCAACTTAGTATACTTATAAGACGCATTTGTTGTCTGTCTGTCTGTCTGTCTGTGTGTTCTCTTATAACTCAAGATCCAGACAACCAAAAAACGTGATATTTGTTACATTTACACATAATTACATGGGGAAGGTCATAGGACAGGTTTCTTTTCATCTTGATGGGTAGTTTAATTGTAATTAATTTTTTTTTATTGTAGTATTTTACTATATTAAAGTAATCTCGACGGCGCCATAAATAAAATTCCTCTGTGACGTCATTTCCCGATGATAGAATAGAACTTGCGCGCTGGTGCTGTATAGTTCCTTTGTGCTGCGAAGAATTGTTGTTGTTTTTTAATGCTCCCTGATATGTACAGTTTGAGGAATGTAAAGAAAGGAATGAAGAAGGATTTTAGAAGAATAATAAGTATATATATATATATATATATATATATATATATATATATATATATATGTATATATATATATATAGAGAGAGAGAGAGAGAGAGTGAGGGAGGGAGGGAGAGAGAGATAATAGAGATAGAGAGAGGGGTAGGGGGAGAGAGGAAAGGGAGGGTAGGAGGGCGGGAGGGGAGAGAGGGAGGGATGAGGGTGGACAGGAGGGAGAGGTAGGAGGGGGGATAGAGTGGAGATGGGAGAGGAAGCAGGGGGGAGAGGGAGATGAGAGAGGGAGCAGGGGGGGGAGAGAGAGAGAAAGAAGGGAGGGAGAGAGGGGGGGGGAGAACGAGGGAGGGAGGGAAAAGAGAGGGTGGGAGAGAGGGAGAGAGAGAAAGAGTGAGGGGGCAGGGAGGGAGAGAGAGGAATGAGGGAGGGATGAATGGGGAGAGAGAGATGGGAGAGAGGGAGGGAGAGGGAGGGAGGGAGGAAAGGAAGAAAGGGGGGAGGGAGGGATGGGAGAAACGGGAGGGAGTGAGAGATAAAGAGAGAGGGGGCAGGGAGGGACAGGGGAGGAGGAAGGAGGAAGGTGGAGAGAGGGGGGGACAGGTGTGAGAGAGAAAATGGAGGGAGATAGGGAGAGAGGGTGATGGGAGAGTTAGAGAGGGAAGGAGAGGGAGGGGAGAAAGGGAGGGAGGGAAAGAGAAAGGGAGAGAGGGGGGGCAGGGAGGGAGAGAGGGAAGGAGGAAGGGGGAGAAAGGAAGGGAGAGGGGAGAATGACAGGGAGAGAAGGAGGGGAGAGGGAGAGAGGGGGGAGATGGGAGAGGGAGGGGAGGGAGAGAGATGGGAGAGAGAGGGAGGGAGGGAGAAAGGGGAGAGAGGGGAAGGGAGAGAGAGAGGAGAGAGGGGTAAGAGAGGGAGAGGGAGGGGGGGGGAGGGAGAGAGGGGGAGGGAGAAAACAAAAGGTAAACAGAAAACCTTATTTTAAACCCGGGCAAAGTCGGGTACTTGCAACTAGTATATATATATATATATATATATATATATATATATATATATATATATATATATTCACAGTAAGTTAATATACTTTTTTGCTGTACAGGTCAGAAAGTATTTTTTTTAGCCATATTCATCAAAGAAAAGGAAAATCAACTCTACTGTTTTTATGCTCTTTTTTAAAGTCATATTTCTTTTTTTTTTTTATTTGTTTCAGTGACCCCTCCCCCTCTCTTAGCTTCAACCACCCACCCCCCCCTCCCCACACACACACACACTCCCTCCCTCCTCGGTGATTTCCAAAGTTATTTCGCAATGTAATCGATTTTACAGCTGATAAGTTGAGATTTCCGAAGTTTTAAAGAGAAAAAGAAAATATAAAAAAATACAGAGGTTCGCCCGGATATTTATCTTGATGATGTTTGTCCCTTGTGGCACAGTTTAAATTTTATTACTTTTTGTTTACATTTATATAATTGTATGCTACAATGTGCGCAGCTTAATACTGGTTTTTTTTACACGTATGGAGAAAAGCTTTATCTAACGTATGTTATAGAATACAGTTTTTTGTTTGAAGAAATGGCCTTTTAATCAGCATCTTTGTGAAAATAACAAATTCTCCCATTTAATGGAAAAGGGTAAACAGTAAATACATGAGTAGATCATTAATAGTAGTAATAATAATGGTAATAAAAATAATACATGTTTATTTATTAATAACAAGAAAATGCGTACTTGTGTGGCACCAATAGAGTATAAAAGTGGTAAGAGGGGGGGAGGGGGGAAGGTCAGATAATGGTCAATCACAATAATGCCAAAGTTATCATGACAGATAAAGTTATCTCTTAAACTGGTTTAGTTAGCCCTTTCAGCTGTTAACTTTCAGTATGTTGTAGAAGTAGAACAGAGATCGCCATCTTGTGGCGTAGCGAGAGCCACGATGGGTTCTTAACTTAGACAGGACGGCCGGATCAAGAGCAGACAATAGTCAGAATAGCCGTATCAAGAGCAGACATTAGTCAGAATAGTCGTATCAAGAGCAGACATTAGTCGGAATAGCCGTATCAAGAGCAGACATTAGTCAGAATAGTCGTATCAAGAGCAGACATCAGTCAGAATAGTCGTATCAAGAGCAGACATTAGTTCGAATAGCCGTATCAAGAGCAGACATTAGTCAGAAGAGTCGGATCAAGAGCAGACAATAGGCAGAAGAGTCGGATCAAGAGCAGACAATAGGCAGAAGAGTCGGATCAAGAGCTGACATTAGGCAGAAGAGTCGGATCAAGAGCAGACATTAGGCAGAAGAGTCGGATCAAGAGCAGACAATAGGCAGAATAGTCGGATCAAGATCAGACATTAGGCAGAAGAGTCGGATCAAGAGCAGACAATAGGCAGAATAGTCGGATCAAGAGCAGACATAGGCAGAAGAGTCGGATCAAGAGCAGACATTAGTCAGAAGAGTCGGATCAAGAGCAGACATTAGGCAAAAGAGTCGGATCAAGAGCAGACAATAGGCAGAAGAGTCGGATCAAGAGCAGACATTAGGCAGAAGAGTCGGATCAAGAGCAGACATTAGGCAGAAGAGTCGGATCAAGAGCAGACAATAGGCAGAAGAGTCGTATCAAGAGCAGACATTAGGCAGTCCCATACAGCTAGTGAGGCTCTACCATGTCCCGACAGTCCCATACAGCTAGTGACAGACTACCATGTCCCGACAGTCCCATACAGCTAGTGACGCTCTACCATGTCCCGACAGTCCCATACAGCTAGTGACAGACTACCATGTCCCGACAGTCCCATACAGCTAGTGACAGACTACCATGTCCCGACAGTACCATACAGCTAGTGACAGACTACCATGTCCCGACAGTCCCATACAGCTAGTGACAGACTACCATGTCCCGACAGTCCCATACAGCTAGTGACAGACTACCATGTCCCGACAGTACCATACAGCTAGTGACAGACTACCATGTCCCGACAGTCCCATACAGCTAGTGACAGACTACCATGTCCCGACAGTCCCATAGAGCAAGTGACGCACTACATTGTCCCGACAGTCCCATACAGCTAGTGACAGACTAACATGTCCCGACAGTACCATATAGTTAGTGACAGACTACAATGTCCCGACAGTCCCATACAGCTAGTGACACTACCATGTCCCGACAGTCCCATAGAGCAAGTGACGCACTACAATGTTCCGACAGTCCCATACAGCTAGTGACAGACTACCATGTCCCGACAGTACCAACCAGCTAGTGACAGACTACCATGTCCCGACAATCCCATTGAGCAAGTGACGCACTACAATGTCCCGACAGTCCCATACAGCTAGTGACAGACTACCATGTCCCGACAGTACCAACCAGCTAGTGACAGACTACCATGTCCGGACATTCCCATACAGCTAGTGACGCTCTACCATGTCCCGACAGTCCAGATTGGAGATGTGCATGTATTCATACAATGTACCTGACTACTTACAATTAAATTACAAGCGCGAGCCAAGTTACACACCACAACGGGACGTATTGTACCCTCGGGCCATACTTTGTCAATTTCTGTTCATGATTATAAATGTGTTAGGCGCTCTCTGCAGCTCTGACCAGCTAGTGACCATAAGTTGATGGTACTCTGCGATGTCCCGACAATCCCATACAGCTAATGACAGACTACCATGTCCCGACAGTCCCATACAGCTAGTGACAGACTACCATGTCCCGACAGTACCATACAGCTAGTGACAGACTACCATGTCCCGACAGTCCCATACAGCTAGTGACGCTCTACCATGTCCCGACAGTCCCATACAGCTAGTGACACTACCATGTCCCGACAGTCCCATAGAGCTAGTGACGCACTACTATGTCCCGACAGTCCCACACAGTTAGTGATACTCTGCCATATCCCGACAGTATAATGATGCCATAAACTTAAACTAAGACAGGCCATTGCTCTTGATGTCATGCCACGCTTATTTATGCTTTTGTCTGTACGTGACAAGAAGAGATACACCAGCAAGCATTGGCCTTAGTATTCAAACACTAACATAGTGAGATAGTGTGACTCCACACCAGATGGAGCTAGTCACCTGTTGGATGACAAACATATGGTACACTGTGGCTCCACACCAGATGGAGATGTTGGATGAGAAACATATGGGACTCTATGACTCCACACCAGATGGAGCTGTTGGATGAGAAACATATGGGACTCTGTGACTCCACACCAGATGGAGCTGTTGGATGAGAAACATATGGGACTCTGTGGCTCCACACCAGATAGAGATGTTGGATGAGAAACATATGGGACTCTATGACTCCACACCAGATGGAGCTGTTGGATGAGAAACATATGGGACTCTGTGACTCCACACCAGATGGAGCTGTTGGATGAGAAACATATGGGACTCTGTGGCTCCACACCAGATGGAGATGTTGGATGAGAAACATATGGGACTCTATGACTCCACACCAGATTGAGCTGTTGGATGAGAAACATATGGGACTCTGTGACTCCACACCAGATGGAGCTGTTGGATGAGAAACATAAGTCGATAATCCTTAATTTTTTTTTTGCTGACGCCATGGACAGATGTGGGTCTGGTCGTTCACAGGGTTGAAACATAAATCTTTACATTTCGTTTTTTTTTAAAAGCCCAATATTTTTTTCTTTGCCAGTGGCCCCATATGACATTAATTTCGCCCCTGTCTGTATTTAGAAATGGCTGTCTCGTTTTATTGTCTTTAGAAATGAACAATTTTAGATGACATCTGCATGGAAAACTTATGTCACATTCTACGTAACAAATGTGTCTCCCGCGGTGCCTCCATGGCCTTTGCACTATCGGCTACGGTGGGGATGAAAAAAGGACAAATCAATAATCGTACCATTAGTGGTTTAGAGGATACAAGACGTCTCATATCATCCTAGATAAGTGTAACATCAATCAATATTTTAGAACAATAGAGGATCACATCGAAAGATAACCGACAACAATAAATTGACAAAGACAAAACAATTGATCATTAGTACAGGTATAAGTTTATATTCTAAATTCATTCAACAAATACTCCACGTAATTCCTTGTCTATATAAGATCATGCAATAGATATACATGGAATACAGTACATGTGTTTGTTTGTGTGGTAGTCGTAAGTGCACGTAAACTGAAGTGAATGAAACGATATGCGCACTGGGGACCCGACTTCTCAAAGGCCCCGATGAGCCCCCCTAGTTGTCTGGGGGTAGGGGAGGCTACTATAGCAACACAGCGGACGGATGGTTGTGTGGTAAAGCGCTCGACCTGAGGATCCCCGGTTCGATCTCCGGTGAAGAGTAATGGATCAGATCTTGGCTCGTGGTGCGTCCAAAGCCATTGCACTATAGGAAATGGTTGAGACTTCACACACACACACACTAGAGAAACCGTTCCAGGATTCGTGCATCACATAGGGCGCCGTGATGGAAGGGTTATAAATATGTATAAGGGTGGCTCACTCTATCATCATGAGCATTTTAGT
>JAGDYQ010000053.1:1581926-1591926 GCA_021962125.1 Bulinus truncatus | reverse complement strand
CTTTAAACATTTTATTTAAAAAAGTTAACGAATAGGCAAAATTTATGGAGATTATTTCGAAAATAATTAGTGTGTGAATGAAGTTTATCTGTTTGTAAAGACTTTTATTATACTTGCATTATATGGGGGCGTTCTGAGATGTGCACAGTTGGGAAATAAAAAACAATCTGTCAGGCTAGTGACATGTGCAAAAAATTTTTTATAAATATTAGGTAAGTTCCGTTAATGAAAGTTTTGTGTTATTCCGTCATCAATAGACTGCTGAATAGATAGGATAATGGGAGAAATATGCTGAATAGATAGGATCAGTGCTTTTTTTGTGACGGTACGCACCGGTACGGCGTACCGGCACCTTTTTCAATGTGGATAAAAAATTATGACTTTTCTTGTATTTTAACGTTTATTATTAATTTATTATATTATTAATTTGTTAAAATTGAATTATTTTAAAATTGTGCGCAATAAGAACTGAACTAGACGCTGGGTTTTAGCTAAAATTTAGGCAATCCATCACTGAGTACCGGCACCTATTTTTTTTTTTACAAAAAAGCACTGGATAGGATAATGGGAGAACTATGCTGAATAGATAGGATAATGGGAGAACTATGCTGAATAGATAGGATAATGGGAGAACTATGCAGAATAGATAATATGAGAACAATGCTAAATAGATAGGATAATATGACAACAATGCTGAATAGATAGGATAATGGGAGAACTATGCTGAATAGATAATATGAGAACAATGCTAAATAGATAGAATAATATGACAACAATGCTGAATAGATAGGATAATGGGAGAACTATGCTGAATAGATGAAATGAGAATAATGCTAAATAGATAGGATAATATGACATCAATGCTAAATAGATAGGATAATATGACAACAATGCTAAATAGATAGGATAATATGACAACAATGCTGAATAGATAGGATAATATGACAACAATGCTAAATAGATAGGATAATTTGACAACAATGCTAAATAGATAGAATAATGGGGGAACAATGTACAATTTTATTTATTAATGATTGATAATATTAGTTGGCTCCAACTCTTTTGTCTAGTAAGTATAAATTCTATACATATTTGTATGATCTTATCCTAAAGATTTTTTAAAATACTTTTTAGTAAATTTTAATAAAAGGTTTTTTTTTTTTTGCTTCTGAAGCTGCAAGAAACAGAATAGAATATTGGCTAAAAATTAGACTCCACATTAAATGACTAATTAATATAATATTTACCGGAAGATTTAGCGGAACAATCCTATGGATACATACAAGATATTTGGTCGACTGGCCGAATCGAAGCGGGAAACAAACAACGAAAAAAAAAACGGGTGAAAACAACACAAGTTGTCCAAAACTGGGTTTTTTTTTTATCCCATCAAATTTTTCGTGATTCTCAGTGAATGAGCCAGGATTGAATAAAACAAAGTAAAAAAATGGTTGGCCGTTAAATTCTAGCTAAAAGTCTAAAATATAATTTTGATATTGGGCTTGGTGTTGATTTTGTGTTGTTGACTTTATGTTGATTTTCTTATTGATGGTTACCTGTTTGAAATCTTTATTTTAAATTGTGAGAAAAAGGGGTGGGTGGTGGGGGGGGGGAGAGATATATTCTATGGGGTGGGGCTCAGGGGGTGTTTGAAAAAAAAAATGATCCTGATAAACAGGGCAACTCTTCAATGTGTTGTGCATTGGTTTGTGACAGAATGGGAATACCCCAAGGTGCGGTTGTTGAACGAAGGCACCGGGGATGAACGAGAGAGATGCATGATGCGAGAGATGACGGCCGACGTTGTTATTGTAAAAACTAGTATTTAGTATTTTGATATTAAAGTAGTTGATCATTATTATAGAAGGAATACTTGGCTTGTTTCCCTGATTTTGACAGTTGAAGTGTTTTGCTACAGTGTAATTAAGTGTGTGTTGTCCTTGTGTTAGAAGTGCTGTCACACTTGACGTAGTGACGACATTGAATTAACGGCCCGATAAGATCCTTGTACACAACATTGGTGGAGCAGCAGGTTTTTTGGTATTATTAATTCTGGTTCAGTAAAGAAAAAAATGTCCCAGTCAGAATCATTCGTTGAGGATCGGAAGAGAATAGCGAAAGTCGCAAAAGAATTAATGATGTTAGAGGGGGAGGAACTAATGAAGTTCGTAGATAGACAAATGAAAGAACTACTAAAACGGAAGGAAAGAGAAGAAGAGGCATTAAGGAGAAAAGAAGAAATTTTAAGAGAAGAAGAGAGGAGAAAAGAAGAAATTTTAAGAGAAGAAGAGAGGAGAAAAGAAGAAATTTTAAGAGAAGAGAGGAGAAAAGAAGAATTAGAAATGCTGAGGATTCTGGTCTCAGACAGAGAAAAATTTTGCCTACTCCTGAAGCTGTTATTGGTTCTGGTTTCCCTGTGCTCAATGTCAGTAAGAGTAGTGTAACGTCTCAGTGTTTACCTAACGAAAGTAACAATTTGTCTTCCAAAGAAAGTGTTAATCAAAGTACAAACTTGTCATCTTCTAAAGATGGTCTTATTTATAGAAGAAATGTATCATCTTCTAAAGACATTATTAGTGGAAGGAAAAGTTTGGTGTCTTCTGAAGACAGTAAACGTTTTGAGGAAGATACACCAAAAATCAATCTCACAGCACGCCAGAGCAGACAACAGAAAAATGAACATGTTACTGAGTCTTCTGATTCTGTTTATAACAAGTTAAGACACCCTTCACGACGAACTGATTTAGAAAGAGCCACTTTATCTGGAAAAAAACAGCTGGCTATCTCATAAATGAAATCATCTCTACACCAAGAGCCTTCATTTAATGAAAGCAGGAGTTCTTCTGATAATACACTCAAATCAGCACCTGAATTGCCTCAGGAGGACAAAGCACCTAATGTGCCAGTATCGAAAGACAGTAAAGAGATGAACACGTTTCTTACAGTTCTAAATACTACATTACAAAATAGTAGTGTTGACCATAACGCTGAGAAGATTCCACCAGTAGACAATCATGATGAGGACAGACAAAGTATAAGAAAATCTCTTTCCATGCCAAGTGTTGAAACCCCAACAAACACAAGTCGATTAATGAGCAGGATCAAAATGCTCCGCAAAGACTGTATGAAAGATGAAGGGCATCGATATAAACATGTGCGCAATTTTGTTCAGTCATTTTATAGGATAGGACATAAGAGACTCATGAATGGATTTAGAGCCAGTACAGAACAATTATACCAACTGGGCGTAATGGTAATGTTGTGCCTTTTTACATTACTAGAATTACATGACTGCAAGGGTAGGAGCTGGATTTTTCAGCGATTCAGAAGATCATCTCCGACAATACAATCTAAGGGGCCAACGCACTCGACTCAACAGCACTGTGGTAAAGTCGGGCTAGGTTCGTTTAAGATTCAGATAGCCTGGAACTTATAAAATGTGCTGCGCTTTGAATATGTTCTTCGTCGGCGGGAAAGAAAGACCCCTTACCCGCCGGTTCAGAAGGCAAAGATTTAAGAGAGCACGTCAAGAACTGCGTTTACGGAGATGCAAAGAAATTTTACAACGTTGCGACAATGTAGAGGATGCTATGTTGCATAAACTGGAACCTGTCGGCGATCAGATGGACAACAGGCTAGACGATGACTTATCAAACAGTAACAGTCATTGCTCTGATACTTCTCGGGTCATGATTAAGGACGGAATCCGGTCCTGCACTACAGATCTTATCATAGAATCTCCGTCAGTGAGGTCTGTCAGCAGTATACTACTGGCGGCTGAGATTAGTTACGCAACGGTTGAGAGAAAGGTTCTGGCCTTGTTTTTGTGCATCATGAAATTGGCAGAGTGTTTCTTGGGGTGTGCGGTCGCTATGTGCACCGACCACGCTCCACCGGCCTTCATCAGACAGAGGAAACAGATCAAACAGAGAGACTCGTTGGTCGCTACTGTGACAGAACGAGATTCAACAAGCAGCCGATATCAGGAGAGGACAATGTTATTGCTGATATCCTTCTCAAACTGCTCCGCAGAAACAGACGTCGGTAGTCTACATTTATACTTGAGTGACGCTTGGAAGAATACCCATGACGAGCTGCTGATTGAACTTGTAGAGCAGACTCTAGGGTCTACGTAAACGATGACATTATTGTTACGTTTTTTTTTTCAGGAATTGAGTTGATATTTTTTTGTAATTGAGTTGATATTTTCAAGTAATTGATTATGATATATGTTTCATGGGTTATTTTGTAATAATGTTACCACATGGATATTGATTGGTATATTTTGTTACCAACGAAATTTATGAGATTGTACTGAAGAAGAATTATCGAGTTGTACATGAGTTAATAAGTGACAGTAATTCAAAGGGTTTTGAATTATTGACTTTGGAGGAAATTATGTATTATGTAATTGACAATGGTTCAGGAGGTTTCGAACTATTGATTTTGGAGGAAATTATGTATTATGAGTTAATTGACAATGGTTCAGGAGGTTTCGAACTATTGATTTTGGAGGAAATTATGTATTATGAGTTAATTGACAATAGTTCAGAAGGTTTCGAACTATTGATTTTGGAGGAAATTATGTATTATGAGTTAATTGACAATGGTTCAGGAGGTTTCGATCTATTGACTTTAGAGGAAATTATGTATTATGAGTTCAGAGGGTTGTAGTTGAGAATATTCTGACATATTTTTTGGTGGTATTAAGTGTCAAATTCTAATATGTTTGACACTAAAGGGGCCATGGGGGGGGTGTTGTGCATTGGTTTGTGACAGAATGGGAATACCCCAAGGTGCGGTTGTTGAACGAAGGCACCGGGGATGAACGAGAGAGATGCATGATGCGAGAGATGACGGCCGACGTTGTTATTGTAAAAACTAGTATTTAGTATTTTGATATTAAAGTAGTTGATCATTATTATAGAAGGAATACTTGGCTTGTTTCCCTGATTTTGACAGTTGAAGTGTTTTGCTACAGTGTAATTAAGTGTGTGTTGTCCTTGTGTTAGAAGTGCTGTCACATTTGACGTAGTGACGACATTGAATTAACGGCCCGATAAGATCCTTGTACACAAAAAATGTATGCAGGGGAAAAATAAAATTGTTTTCATTTGATCTTTGACATTTGACCTTGTCACACAATCGATTTTTTTTTTTAGAAATTGTTATCGAAGTTTAAATATAGCATCCTCTGTTTGCTTTTGTCTGTCAGGATATCTCTGTCTCTCTCTTTCTCTCCCCCTCTGTCTGTTGTTGTTTCGATCTCTTTCTTATGTTTCTTTGAAAGGATAACACACACATACAGACAAACACACACACAGACACAGACACACACAGACACAGACACACACACATACACAGACACATACACACACAGACACACACAGACACACACAGACACACATAGACACACATAGACACACATAGACACATACACAGACACATACACAGACACAGACACACACAGACAAACACAGACACACACATACACATACACACACATACACATACACACACAGACACACACAGACACACACAGACACACACATACACACACAAAGACACACACACACACACACAGACACACACACATACACAGACACACACACAAACATAAATACATACAGACACACAGACACACAATCACACATACACACACAGACAGACACACAAACACACACATACACAGACACATACACACAAACACACACACAGACACACACAGACACACACAGACACACATAGACACATACACAGACACACATAGACACATACACAGACACACATAGACACATACACAGACACATACACACACAGACACACACAGACACACACATACACACACAAAGACACACACACAGACACACACATAAATACATACAGACACACAGACACACAATCACACATACACACACAGACAGACACACAAACACACACATACACAGACACATACACACACAGACACATACACACAAACACACACAGACACACACAGACATACAAAGACACATACAGACACACACAGACACACATAGACACATACACAGACACATAGACACACACAGACACACACATACACACACAAAGACACACACACAGACACATACATACACAGACACACACACAAACATAAATACATAGAGACACACAGACACACAATCACACATACACACAGACAGACACACAAACATACACATACATAGACACATACACACACAGACACAGACACATACACACAAACACACAGACACACACAGACACACATAGACACACATAGACACATACACAGACACATACACACATACACACACAAAGACACACACAGACACACACATAAATACATACAGACACACAGACACACAATCACACATACACACACAGACAGACACACAAACACACACATACACAGACACATACACACACACAGACACAGACACATACACACAAACACACACACAGACACACACAGACACACAAAGACACATACAGACACACATAGACACATACACAGACACATAGACACACACAGACACACACATACACACACAAAGACACAGACACACACAGACACACATAGACACACATAGACACATACACGGACACATACACACACAGACACACACAGACACACACATACACACACAAAGACACACACACAGACACACACATACACAGACACACACACAAACATAAATACATACAGACACACAGACACACAATCACACATACACACACAGACAGACACACAAACACACACATACACAGACACATACACACACAGACACAGACACATACACACAAACACACACACAGACACACACAGACACACACAGACACATACAGACACACACAGACACACATAGACACATACACAGACACATAGACACACACAGACACACACATACACACAAAGACACACACACAGACACACACACATACACAGACACACACACAAACATAAATACATACAGACACACAGACACACAATCACACATACACACACAGACAGACACACAAACACACACATACACAGACACATACACACAAACACACACACAGACACACACAGACACACACAGACACACACAGACAGACACACACATACACGTTATTCCAGTTCTCCTCAGTATACGCCTATCTGTCTTCATGTGATTTTCCCAACTCGGCGTCTAAGACATTTTCAATGCGTCTATATCTCAGGGTTCAGTGATCGGACTTTTGTATGTTTGTTTCTGTCCACATCTATCTCGCAATCTCCCACACCACTCACACATTCCCTGAGCATCTCTCTCTTTCTCTCTCACTCTCTCTCTCACTCTCTCACTCTTTCTCTCTCTCTATCTTTCTCTCTCTCTCTTTATGTACAGCTGTTCTCTAACATTGCCATTTGCGACTCACTAAAATTTTTTTTTGTTTTTTTTCCGGGAATAAAAAAGGATACATTTTTTTAAACTGTCAACACTCATTGTGTGTATATTCTAGACAAAGTAAATATAAAATTTTATTGCAGGCTAATTCCGACCACACTTTGGGAACCACTATACTAGTATATAATTATGTATATCACTATATATATATATAAAGTTCCCTTAAGCCCCTGAGGGCTCATCGGGGCAGATGAAGTGTAGAATTCATCTGTTTCTATAACCTCGGAATATGAGGGGATTGTGTGGTTAGCACAACGCCCAGCCGCCTTTACTCCCCCAAACTTAAAGTCAGGTACCCATATAAAGCTGGGTGGACTTGTGTGACTTACACCAGGACCTGAAAAAATCCCAGAACTCTCCGGTCGACAGCCGAACGCTCTACACAGCGCGACCACCCGTCCCCTCATATATAAATATAATATAAATAAATATAAATATAAATATAAATATAAATATAAATATAAATATAAATATAAATATAAATATAAATATAAATATAAATATAAATAAATATAAATAAATATAAATAAATATAAATGAATATAAATAAATATAAAGATATTAATGAGGGGACGGGTGGTGTATCAATAGATACGTTTACAGACATTTATTAAGATTTTGATACTCCTAAATATATAAACAAACTATTTATTGAGTTAGAATGAAACTCTTTTGTTAAAAAAAAAACAGTTTCAAAAATACTTATTCTACATTGACTAGTTTTGAAATCTCCACATGGTATCATAGAGATATTGAACTTCGTTCTGGTAAATCGGTTCCGGATATTGGGATTTCCGCAAAGTGAATTGTTAGTTTAAAATTGGGATACACACACACACACACACACATATATATATATATATATAAATACGTGTGTATGTGTGTGTGTATGTATATCACGTATTCTCATTATCTTGACATAAATAAACTCTGTCGTCATCTTTTCGTTTATCAGATCAAAAAAAAAATTTCCCCCCCATGTCTACAATTGACACCTCTCACCCACCCACTTCTTCTCCCTCACCCGCCCCCAGCCCCCACAACCAACCCCATCTATCCATCAGTTCCGTCAGAAAAAAAAACCACAACCTTGCCCCTCTTCCATAACCATATATCCCCACCCCACCACCCCCCAAATCATGTTATCTTCTGATATTGACGTCAAATATTTCACTGATGAGGTCACACCGAGCGGTCAGTTTTGACAAACGGCCCAGTTGCCCCCCTACACACACACACACACACACACACACACAAGTCTACAAGATATTTTCGGCCAATGGATTTAATATTTATTTTTTTAATAATTTTTTTTTTTCACTTTCAGCACGACAATTTAGTGAAAACATGGATTAGATTCGGCTCTGTGTTAACATTACTTTTTTTTGTGTCCATCTCGGTGAGAGTTCAACTTTGTGTTTGGGTGTGTGTTTAGCAACTCCATTAATGTGTGTGTGTGTGTGTTGTTACTCGTTGTTGTGGGGGGAAAAACAAAGAATGCAATAAAACCCCTATCCCCCCTCCTCTACCCCCCCCCCCACCTAAACTTTGGGCGTGTTTTTATTTTTGCTGTGATAGATTCTGTAACTGGGTCAAAGGGTGCGATTGAATATTAAACCATCAAGTTGAACTCAGTAAGTCAAGTTGATGTTTTCAAACGCAAATATTTTTGACATTGTAATTTATAATTGTGTTATTATTTCGTCCAGTCCGCTTATTTAAATATTGGCTAAACTAAAACAATCATTATTCTTTTGTGCTTTAGCCATTGAAATGAAAAATAAAACAAATACTTCGCATACGCATGTATCATGTTGGCCTACACACAATATAAAAGAATATAAACTGAAATGTACAAAATGTACACAATTTACTTGAGGGCATAGATACATAATCTACAGAGTATACAATTTAATCAGTTTGTATGTTCTATAGTTCTGCCTCAAAGAAGAAACAACCTAGTTGTCGTAATAGGGTCCTTCACTTATGACTTTATTTCCAATTACCCTCGTCTTTCTCATTATAACATTATATGATAGTATCCTTAAGCGGCAATGACTTTCATTTAGTATATCATGAGTATCGATATGTATAGATAAATATCATTAAAAGACAACACTTTGTTCATTCTCGGACATTGTATTCGTACTAGCTGTACCCTGCAAAACCTTTGCAAAAAGTTAAATTCCATTAGGTTTGATCAGTTGGCTAGGTTATTTATATCCGATTTTTCATGATTTTATTACAATTTAAAGATACAATATTTTGTACAAATACAAAAAAAAAATAAAAAAAAAATATTTAAATGGAATTATTACATATTTTGGCCTTTGGGTTTCATGCTTGAAAACAGCAGAAACTATTCAAAACTGTAGATTTTTTAAAAACATTTATCGAATCAATACTTCAGCAAGAGCCATTTTGAATTCTTGATTTCTACTTTCGATATAATGCAGACGCGACGCCGCTATTATATTAAGTTGTGTTTTTTTTTATTTTTTTAATAAAGTCTACCAATGAAATAAACGTGACGTTCTAACACATGAATTTAGACATTTTTGTAACATACC
>JAGDYQ010000053.1:1322506-1581426 GCA_021962125.1 Bulinus truncatus | reverse complement strand
TAACCTGCGTTTATTTATGATTAAATAGAATATCACATGACTTGATAAGAACATCATGCAGTTAGATTCAGAGATATTCACAATGTCATTTTTTTTTTGTCATGACCCTTTTTCTGTTTGTTTCTTTCAGTTATCTACAGTAACTCTTGCCCTATTTCACACTCTGATTGACCTGAATTGTGAAGATGTCATGTTTCAGTTGATATTTAGGTAACTGACCCCCCCATCAGATTCCACAGCCCTCAGTTAACACAGAATAGCAGCTGAAAGTTTCTTTCCATATTACATAGTTATATATTTTACTTATGATTTTTTTTAAGGTATCTTGTGCCTTGCACACACGTCATGGTCAGCCAGCGACTCTCTATACGTGACCTTGACCTGTACGGCAAGTCGGCAGAGAAATTTTTGTCTCTTAGGCCGTCCTGCTGCATTCAACCTTCTTCCAGTTTCCCGTTAAATCCTCCTCAGACCGGCCCACTTACACCGTCAGTGCACCAGTCTGGCACTAACACACACCAGTCTGGCACTAACACACCTGTTACTTCCCAGCCGTTGAGG
This sequence comes from Bulinus truncatus, assembly GCA_021962125.1. Classification (NCBI taxonomy): domain Eukaryota; kingdom Metazoa; phylum Mollusca; class Gastropoda; family Planorbidae; genus Bulinus; species Bulinus truncatus. The sequence goes on along the minus strand of JAGDYQ010000053.1, from coordinate 1,580,865 downwards.
TACAGTTACATTAGTTATTTGTTGAGTTTTTTAATTGCAGCTCACCCACCTATTTGTTTATATTTTCCTGTTAACAAATAGAAATAGAGCATTTTTTTTTCCCTTGATTTATATTTAGCTCAGTTTTAAATAATTTTGCCCTTTATTTTTAAAGTTACCTTGTGCCTTGCACACACACGTCATGGTCAGCCAGCGACTCTCTATTAATAATAGAAATAATAATAGAAATAGAGCTTTTTTCTTCTTGATTTATATTTAGCCCAGTTTTAAATAAATTTTTTGTCATAATGTGAAATAATTTTGTTAAATTTTTAGTTTACTAATAAATGAGAATTTATTTGTGATATTGCACATTTGTGTTCAAATTCAAATTCGAGTTAATGTTTTTACTCACTTAGGACATCAACCTTCTACACCCCATTACCAGGGACTGGCTCTTCATTGTCTCCATCATCTTCAACTGAAGCAAAGCGGCCCTGGGAGAGCAATTATTTTGAATATCTCCATGATGCTCGTCATAGGCTTGAGCGGACAGGAGAAGCTTGCCGTCACTGGACATACGCTTATAATGGGGAAAGCCCTCCTCCTGATTCTGTAAGGATTTTAAACAAAATGGAGAAATCTAATTCTAAAACAGTGCAGGAGACCAAAAAAATAGAAGTAACCCCTAAAACAGGTTACCTGGAAGTAGGCGCTATAGAAAAGTTGGAAACAGCAAACGAAATGAAATCTTTGGGTGTAAAAGAACAGATCGTACCCACAGATAGAACAGAAAGTGCCAAAACAGAGAAGTCCTTACTGTTGAATAACAATATGTGCAATAGCCTGAGTCTTGCTGGGGCCAGCAGAGAGCTAAACCTCAAACTGTTTGCTAGTCTGGAAAACGTTGAGTCGTTCATTGATTACCTGTCAGGTCAGGAGGCCAGTGCAGGTGGGGACACTGTGGGCTTGTCAGTAGAAGAAGTCGTATCCTCTTTTAGCCGTTTTCTGGACACTGTGTCAGCTGAGCATGCTTCCAGATCTTTGAGTGATAATCAGAATTCTGTGAACACCTCATTAGGAAGTAGCTCTGTGGTCAGAATTCAGAAAGCAACTAATCTAGAATCATCCAGCAATGCTAAGCACGCTGTCCACATGAACAGTTCACCAGAAAAGACTGAGGTTACCTTGGCGAACAGAGCTGCATGTAAAGCTGATTTAAAAGATACCACTTTAGCAGACATGCAATCCCCACCAGATGCAACTTCTACAAAGAGGGAGCGCAGCGTGCCAAAAGATTTTCCTAGCAGCCTGAGATCAAACCTCAACCCCTTGTACGCAATGACCTCTCCCCTTAAGCCAGTGCTTAGTCCTGGTGATGTGATGTCTCCAGGAAAACCTGATGAGCCTGTTAGCCCGTTAATAAGGAAACAGCTTAACTATTCAAATGATCCTCCTACCATTGGTGAGTTCATTACACATTGGTTAAAGTCAAAGTAAATTATTTCAAAACATATTTCATGAAAATTATTTTTTTTATTGTATTTAATTTTCTTAAAAATTGTCAATCAGGACCTTTTCTTGGCAATTTACTTTCACGCCTGGAGGGTATGATAGGGAATTCCCTGTACTTCAACCTCCTGTTGACTGGCATCATGACCAGACTCGCTGCATTTCCACAGCCTCTTCTTCGGTCATTTCTCCTCAACCACAACTTGGTATTCCAGCCCACTGTGAAGTCACTCTTTCAGGCAAGTGTAGTTCTGAATTATCATCAGCGAAAAAAAAATAATTTGAGTTCAAATTGAATCAGAGCTGATAAATGTCAACATTGTTGCATATTGTTGTGTTGTGTGGTTTCCTTGAAGTTTTAAAAAAAAAAATGTCTGAATTTAATAGAAGACTAAAAAAAATTGCATCAGAAGAAAATAAAAATAATGGACTAGAACATGAATTACATTCCATTGGTGCATTCAGGTTCCATACACCACAGGTTCAACAAAGGGTAATCATTGTAAAAATTATACAACAATTGTATTTTTCTAAATTTTTTTTTTAGGAAATGAATTTTAGTGTATGAATTTCTTCTGACAGGTGCTGTCCTCACTCAGGCAGAAAGTGGAAAGTTATTCAGTGTCTGTCCAGCAGTTTGAGGTCATGATCGCCTATGCCAGGCAAAACCTGGCCCAGAGAGAGGACATGCTCTACCAGTTTTATGATCAGGACATACTGAATTTTCCTGCCGCTCACTTGGCAATGGTAACCAACCCAGTCAGAGTCAGAGCAGACACTGTTGATCTTGGCATCCCAGTCAGGGGTATTCACTCTTTATATCCTATAAGTTGTTGTGTGATATACACTACAGACCTGTGCAGTTCAAAAAGTAGAGTTTGTATAGTACATTTTTTTACAAATGAAATTATTTTTTCTTCCAGACAAGAAAAAAGTAACATTGAGTGATTTATTTTTCCGGCGACCCTCAAAAGGCAAATTGGCGACATCAGCTAGGGATCACAGCCAACTTCAGCAAGTTCAGGTACTGGATAAATAATTATTTTCTTGAATGATCTATTTTTAACTCCTCTATCATGAAAGCTACTAGTACATCGGATGGCAGTACAATAAATTAAAGCTTTTCACTGTTTCTGTGGTGATTGAAGAATATTCCAAAGTTTACATATGTTGTAAAAAGAAAAAAATGTGTTTTTGCATTTTTGTAATTGTTTTTCACCTGTCAGACTGTATACAGTATTGTCAGAAACATCTTTTGTATATATCTATTCATCTGTGAGGATGTACACAATATTATCAGAAACATCTTTTGTATATATCTATTCATCTGTGAGGATGTACACAATATTATCAGAAACATCTTTTGTATATATCTATTCATCTGTGAGGATGTACACAATATTATCAGAAACAGCTAAAAATCATTGCATTGTTTGTTTTTTTTTGCACTTAAATTTTGTTTACCTTTGAGACTTTTGAAATTAAGCTGAAAAGTTTTTTCTTTATAGCATGTTCTATAAATAGTTCATTTAGCGTTAATGTTTTTCTTTTAGGTGGATGGCCAGACAAGTTACCTCTTTGTCAACAGTGGTGATGCTCCAGCTTCAACTAACCCAGCCGGCGTTCACTCCCTGGCAACTTGGAATGCTGTTTATTGTGCCCTGATACTGGATGAATTTCTCAAAGAGCTGGCTGCACTCTCTCAAGAACATTCTGTGCTGCACCTGGATGAAGGCTACCTCAGCAGTTGATTCTAAATTATGTAGTCTATAAATATTTCATTATGCACTATTGGAAAATTATGCTTTCTGTACCCTCGCTTCACTTTTATTTCGCACATTGCTGGTCATAGTATTCTTCAGTGTATTTTTTTTTATTCAAAAGTTAATTGTAAATTATTTAAGGAATGTACATCCATTTTGATGATAGTGAACCAGTTTTTTATTTGTATTATTTCTCTTTATTTATATGTCTCCAATTGTGATAACATGTTTTTTCATAATGCAGATGTTTAATTACAACTCAAAATATGTTGATCAAAGCCTTACACACACAAAAACAACTTACACACAGTGCTGTTGAAGAATATCTTTTGAGTTATAAGAAATGTAATTTTTGGTTTTTATGCCTTGATAGGTCAAGGAAGTTTTTTTTTTTCAGCCTTATTTACTCACAGAGACTTTTTTCATAATCGATTTTTGTATATTCATGGTGTTTAGAAGTACTCGGTACTGTTTTTTTATTCTGGAAGGGCAGCGTATCTCATATTCCAGAAAGAGTCCAAATGACACTTTATAATGGCATTAGCCCTAGAGTAAGTGCAAGCAGATCACTTAATGGCAGCCAAGCCCTTAGTAAGTGTACACAGAGGCCAAAGTGTTCAGTGGAACCTGTTCTAAGAACCACTGGGATCCAGCATCCAGGGTGAGTGAATCATAATGATGTACGCAGTATCTGGATCACATGAGTCACATTGTCCTATCATAGCATAGCAATGCCCAGGAGTTTTTTTTATGTGGCTCCCAGAGACATTTTTTTGTAATATTTAAATAACTTTTGTTCACTAAATTCAAATAGATTGATATGGTGCGGCTCTTTTAAAGTATTTTTTTTACTACATTAAAAAAGCGATGTGTGGCTCTCATTGACCTCATGTGTGGCCACCTCTTGGTATGTGCCAGTGCTCCTTAAAAAAAACGATAGGTTTTGATACTTATAAAAGACATGTATTCCATGTTGTGATTTAACTATCAATACAAAATTGAAATGTTCCTTGAGTATTTACAGTTTAGTTTAAGGGTGGTGCTTTTTTATTGGCCATAATCAATGCATTTGTCAGATCAATGTTCAAATTCAATATTTTGTATTAAAGAGTGTAAAATGTGATAGCTCATAATTTTATTATTAATATCAATAATGAAAAGCTGCTTTATCACATATTCGTTAACTGAAGTATTGAATACTCTGAAAAGCTGATTAATAAATCAGTGCTAAATAAATTTTTTATGCCCTTCATTAATAATTCTGTATGTTTTTCTCAAATACTCAAATGTTAACATGTAAAACAAAATAATATTTTAGTATATAGTTCAGTCATGCATTCACATATGTTAGTTCAGTAATGCATGCAAATATGCTTACCAATAAATTTTATCAGTATGTTACGCACTAAATGATGCTTCTTTGCTAAAAAATCAAATATTTATGCCAGGAGCATGATTATTTCAAGAAAGCCAACATACAGAATTCTAAAAAAAGTAATCTCTTGTGTCCTTTCTATAGCGTATAAATAAACATTAGGAAATTTAAAACTAATATTTTTCTAAATTAATTTTTAACATTCTAACGAATTTTTTTCATTATCTTTTAATGCAAAACTTCTGTCAACATGACTTCCCAATTTAAGAAGTATCCGGTAGTGCTCAGGTTATATTACTAGACTTAAAAGTTTTACCTACGCTTGAAACTTCCTCAGTCAATGTAAATGCTAACGCAATATCTCTGGGCCTTTCGCTAATATTTTTTCTTTATCTGCAACAATGGAACATTGTCCAATTTCTTAGCGCAATTGTTCAGAGCATCAGTTGAGAAATCTACATGCATGCTTGTTTAGTGTTTGATCAGAGTATTATAATGTTTGATGTTAATTTAATAACTAAAAAATACATTTGTTTCTGTACTGTAGCAGACAACTTCGTAAATCTTTTTATTCTGTAAAAGTAATTGGTATCAGGAGCAGCATTTCTATGTTGATTAAAAAATGTAGTAGAAAACCTTAAATAGTCTCTCAACTCTAGTATTACATTACCTTATTTGATAATCTCATCACTAGGCTAAACAAATCCCTATTGAATATAATCTATTTCTTTACCCTTTGATTGGTTTCATTCCTATGATGTATTATTGTTGAAAGCAATTTAGTCGCCATGAAAAAAAGCTTTAAACATTTAGTTTTTGCGCAGCACACCTATCACCGCTACGTGGCACACCAGAGCTTTGGTATATACCATTCATCAATGAATTCCAACTTAAATTAGTGGTACCAAAATAGCACAGCATAAGCAGCTGTGGTATGACAAGTTGAAAGAGCACCATAACTGCGAAACATCAAAATAACCTGGAACACTCATTAATTATCCAAGCCAAACTTGAGAAATCGTCTTGCACTTGATAAAAATCTTCCTGTGTCTTTGTGATAATTTTCTCCTATTTTACTCTAGTCTTGAACTTTTTATCTGTACAGTTTTAAATATTGTTTTTTTTTTCTTTTTTATTGAAAACTTTTTCGTTGTGGTATAGAATGTTGATTTGTTGACATTTCCATCATGCTATTGAAGTTAAATGCTGTTTGTTGTACAAGTTAGATGCTGTTTGTTGTACAAGTTGAAGCATGGTTCCCTTGTTATCATCTGTTAGTGTTTAAAGAATATATTTACTACTGAGTGAAAAACTTTCCAGTTTTCAGCATGAATCAAAATGACTTACTTTCACTTACTTGTATTAAGTACATAAATTTGCTTTATATATATGTGTTTTCTGTTGTATTGCTGTTTGGCGGTGCCCACTATTGGAAATATTTTTATTTAAAATTGCAATCTTATATGTACATGTATACAGTATTGTAATGATGGTTGTCTATGACCATGTTGTAACAAAAGTAAATAGTTTCTCTTCGGTATCATAATTGCATACTATATATATATATATCTGCATACATGTAAAACTAACTAAATTGTTCATAATATATGCAAAAGTATCTACAAATATTTACAGTGAAGTTACATTTTTTTTTTTCTTTGAAAGCATTTAGACGTTCACCAGAAAAAAGTGTTAAAATACGATGAATGGTGCTATGAGGACTGTCCCAACAGAAAGCATTATTAGTTTTAGTCCTGTTGCCCAATGTCTGCGTTCTGCACTCTTTTGAACGATTTATTTGGGGGCTTGCCTTTACACATTGTTTTTGGTCTGTTATGTAGATGTATTTTTTATTTTTTTGCATTGTAACGGTACAAATAATTGTTTTTTTTTTTTGCGTTTGATGATAGCAGCACCAGCTTTGAGAACTGATCCCCTTACAGTGTAACCACCAATTGACACGCTATATAAGTTTTTGCTGGTGAATGCTGTTTATTGCAAAGCCAATGAAATAGATTGGTGGAGTTAGGCTTAGAAATAGCCAGATACACTGACTAGGCATCTTTGTTGGAATAAATCCATGCAGGAATTACTCCACACCAGAAGCCATGTAACGTCTGCTATTAGGAGACTTGAGGTCAAAAGGAACAATAAGAGCAATATTTTATCAGGGTTAGTGATATTTGTTACATCTATCATTATCATAAAAACAGCTTATGGAATAACAGTATTTAATCTACCATATATCAAAATAATCCTATTCAATAAAAATGTATATCCGATCTATCAATATTAAGTAATATTTAGCCATAATGTAAGTTTTTTTTTTCCATCAGAGTACTTAATCTTGTTAAAAGTGAAGAAATGTAATACTGTACCTAATTAATGTAGTACTGTACCTTATAAATGTAATAATGTACCTTATTAATATAATAATGCACCTTTAATTTAAATTTACAAAACACTAGCGCCAAAAAAAAACTACACATTCTGTAATCGCAAAACTAATTTGACTGTCATTAAACTAATGTGCTTTGGTGATGGTGTAATGTATTGAGGTGATACAAACTTCATTGATTACATGAAGTGTCTGCGAGGTGCACTGATTATAGGGGAGGACACTGTGAAGTATTGAACAGAAATCACTCAGTTATTTTCTCCTTTTATCCCAATTTGTTTTTTTTTTTTTTTGTTTGTTTGTTATTTTTGTATGTACGCATAAAAAAAAATTGTGTTGAAGAAGGTTTGGCTGAGTGATGTGTGAAGATATTACATGTCCCTGTTATGCTGTCATGCTTTATTATGTAATGAATATTGTAATGGATTTTTACTCTTTTTTTTTAAAATGAACTGTTGTCTCGTTGAACTAAATTTATCAATATTCAAGACATTGAGGTTTCCCCATTTATTTTATTTTGAACAAAAACGTGAAGACCTTCTATGTTTTTTTTTTTATTAATTTCTTTTTTATTTTTTTTTTATTTTTTGATATTTTAGTATTTTCAATGTGTTTTTTTTATTTTTCAATGATTATTTTAGGCTTATTTTGTTATTTGATTAAATTTTTGCTCCGTAGAATTCATTTATTTTAGGAAAGACATATTAATTATAGAATTATAATCTTTCATGTAATGATTTTTTTTTTCTTTTGTTATTTATTTGTAAAGAAAGAGCCAAATGAAAACAATAAAAATTGAAACTCTACATCTCTTCACTCTGGAATTATTGCTACGGATATGTTTGTTTTTTAAATAATATTTTCATTAGCTTTCTGAGTCTGTAAGTTCTGGGCGTAAACAGCATGGACAGAAAGAAATATCAGGGGAAAAAAACTTTGTCAGGCTAGTGACAGGTGAAAGAAGTCTATTTATAAACATGACAACACTTCCGCCAAAGAGATGTGGTGTCAAACCGTGAACAATTTGAATGATTGCGAGTTGCGACCAGTTTGTAATTAGCCGCCGGTCATTTTAGGACAGACAAGTAATAGCAGGTGTGTACAGCCTACGGCCGTACGCGGCCGATGAGTGGGCAGCAGTGAAAAAAATAATTCTTCATAAATCTATAGATAATAATTAGAATGGCGGGCGTTATAGAACGTTCTGAGGCCATGTGGGTTGAAAATGTTTTGCACCCGTGGGTAATAGCCAACAGTCAGCCTTTGACAGAGATGAAACTAGATTTATTATAGTTTCTATACATGTAATACATTAGATAAGTATGGTTACTCGACTATTGTGAAGGGGTGGTAAGCTATTTTTCCAACACTAAAAAAATACAAGCAATTAAGCCTGTTCCATTCTGGACACAGGACGTGTTAGCGCATTTTCGTGTTAAGTATCAGTACGTATGTTAGCTTTCAGTAAATATTTGTAAATTTTGGAAATGTTTATAAATTCAATTGTGTAAAAAAATATTAAAAATACGTTTCTTTATATTTGAAAAGAATTTATTTTCTCTTAAATCTAACTACAAGTGGTTTGTGGTCACTGAAATAGGACTCATAATTGAAAACATTCGAAATTGTAGTCATTTGATCGTCCGAAAACTCCGTCAATTGTTGCATAGCTCTGATACTTTCAATTAAACTCAGAACACAAGCTTACTATTTCATTTGATGAGTTTCTTAATAAATAAAATTAAATATGTATGGCGAATAGGTCACAATCTTGTCTAAATCAAGGGTAATTACTGGTGCTAAATATAGTACACAGTAACGAATTCGGCACCAATTTTAGACCACTTTCCGAAAAGATATAGCTCTGATACTTTCAGTATAGCTCACAACCCAATGACAATGCAATATTCTTACCATTTCATTATGATTTGACGAGTTTCTTAAGTATTTTTCGAAAATAAAATTATTGTGGCTGAAGAAAAAATACTCTACTGCGAAGAACACGTGTGACGTCAATCTTGGTGAAACTACGTGCTGCAGTATTTCGCACCAAATGAATGGGTTATTGAACGTATAAGGTGTAGAATGGGGCCATGAAAATGACATAATTATTAATATAGCTTATATAGTAAAAAAACGGTAAAAACACTGATGTCCAGCCCTCAGAGGTCAGATCGCGAAATGGACCAAAGTGTTTTCTTGGCAGGCCAAGACCTACAAAATTATATATACATCATGGGTCTAGGACTTATGGTTGTTGAGATCTAGGGTGATGACAGACAGACAGACAAAATGGGGACAATAGAGCATTTTTTTTTTCGAAAATGCTCTAAAAACACTAAAAAGTATAAGTAAGAAAAAATAGTTTAAAAAAAACCGTCTCGCGGCACATGGTTGCGGAACAACGTTCTATACATAGCACCACTACATTATAAGGTACACAACTCTTAAATTTTTCATCTAAATAACCCTTGCTTGTTTGCCCCTTGCCCCTTGTTGCTCCCGTCTCCCCCATCTGTGAGTCCTGAAACAGACCACTGAGGTATTAGAGAAGACTTAATTTGCATTCACAGTGGCTGGCATTTATTTCTCTGTCCTCTACCAGCACAATTGTCTTCTGCGCCCCCCCTTCCCTTTCCCCCTACCCAACCCCCCCCCCCCACACACACACAAAGAAGCCAAAAAAAAAAGTGCTCGTTCCTTCAATGACTGCCAGATAGGCTTTGCCATAATATAATATTGATTCCAGCACTGACGTAAACAGTCTGGACCAGTCATGGGCACAATACGGCCCCGCCCGGACCGTTTCATCAGGCCCGTCAATCGTCTTAATGTGTTAATGGTGAAGCGCAGCACTACAGCACTAAACTTTTTTAAGTTGTGACGTTGGCATTTACTTTAAATTAGTTCCCCCCGCCTACAATCATTCCCTCTTCCCAGAGTGGCCCGCGACTCTCAAGGTTTGCCGGACCATTTGTAACAATAAAACGTGTTGTTGGTATTACTGTCCAAATTTTAAAGTGTGGATTGTTTTCAGTATTGACCTTTGGTGGCGTTCAACCAGGGCAAACGCCAAAAAACCAGCACTTTCGGGTTTGATTGGTTCCTTGGCAAAAGTACTTGTCGAGACCATAAAAGCACCAGATCTAATAATAATTGATACTGGAAGAGGATCGTTTGGCAATAGGGAGCCTGAACTGTACTTAATTTTTTGTTCAGTGGCGTACCTGGGGGGGGGGGCAGGGTCAAAATTTAAAAGTCCCCAGGGCCCCAGCTTGAAGGGGCCCCAAAATTATTTTTTTCATTAAATATTAAGTACATTATCTCATGTCATGGTGTCGAATGTCAAAATGCAGGGTCCCCCAAAGAGGCCAAGCCCCACTAGCCCTCTAATTCCTTGGTTTGCACTGTTTTTTTTTTTGGGGGGGGCGGGGCTCTAAAAAGTTCCCTAAGTCCCTAAGGACTCATGGAACAGAATATGTGTAGAATTCATCTGTTTCAGTAACCTCGACACCTTAAGGGATTGTGTGGTTAGCACAATGTCGACCGCCTTTACTACACCAACTTAAAGTCAGGTGCTCATTTAAAGGTACAGATAGCCAACTTAAAGTCAGGTGCTCATTTAAAGGTGCAGATAGCAAACTTAGTCAGGTGCTCATTTAAAGGTGCATATAGCAAACTTAAAGTCAGGTACTCATTTAAAGGTGCAGATAGCAAACTTAGTCAGGTGCTCATTTAAAGGTGCAGATAGCAAACTTAAAGTCAGGTACTCATTTAAAGGTGCAGATAGCAAACTTAAAGTCAGGTACTCATTTAAAGGTGCAGATAGCAAACTTAAAGTCAGGTACTCATTTAAAGGTGCAGAAAGCAAACATAAAATTTCAGTAATTGTGGCTCCCTTACAGAAAGTGGATGCCAAGATGTACTATAAGAAAGGCTTTTCATGTAGGCTACATACAAAGGTATACGCTAAATAAAAATGGTACGTACAGTTTGAATGCCAGCAAGTCCATGTTTAATATAATGTTGTTCCATTCATTACACTCTTTTATTCAATAACATTATTATTTCTCCGCGCGGCTATTGCTGGCCCTCATGGATAAAAAAAAAAAGTAAAATAAACTACGAGCCACTAATCTATCTCATTCAGAGAAAGAGTTTGTAAGGGAGGGGGAATAACTTTGGCCTCCTTATTTTTATTTTCTTTGCTCTTTTTGGTCACCGCGATGCCAACAGTATGGGAATTCAAAGGGAAGCTACCCATTCTTTTAATTCAGTTTATTTAGACCACCCATCCCCTTTCGGCACTGTTAGTCTCCCCTCATGTACAGACTTAGGCCGAGACCAATCGAAGACGCCTACCACCGATAAAAGTTTAACAGTACATTTGAACAACACTGGGGGGCGGGGAGTTTATTGGATATTTTTACATTGAATGATTCGACCATAATTATAATATAGCCGTTTTTAATAGCAAAAAAACACACGGGCATTGTTAAGGTTCTTAGAAAAATTCCACTTTGAATATCTTGTTTTATGTACTGACCTAGTTTGGTCGTAGCTGCGTGTGTCTTTGTCTCAAAAATTACAACCACTCTGAGACTTATGTAAGACTATCACACTGAGGTTAGTTAGTTCAGAGTTGAGTCTTACTTACCTGGATTGGAGGTATAAATCATGACCTGTTTTTAGGGAGGTCATTAGTGTCTTATAGCTAGTATAAAAAACAACTTTTTTGCGATACAGTGGTATTCACTTGAGACGGATGCGGACAGTACTCAACACCCTCCCATCTCTAGAAGTTGAGGCTGGCACATAATACCCTACCTTACTGTCCATCATGGCCGGAAAAATAACTATTGCCTCAGCATTCTGGTGTGGTGAAGCGCTCGACTGTCGAGAGGAGGGTGACTGGTTATATCTTCGGTGAGGACCAATGGATATTTCAGGCCATGGCTTCAGTCCCCGCTAGGTCTCCCGTGGTGCCTCCATGGCCATTACACTATTGGCTATGGTGGGGATGAAAGAAGGGCACTGTAAAAACCGTCCCATTCGTGGTTTATAGGATCTAAGAGATTTCATCTCATCCTAACAGGTACATCACACACCATTCTGGCGGATGGTCTGACTTTGAACTCTTTTTCTGCCATTCTAGCAGATGTGACAGAAAAGCATTCACGGGACGCTAGCTTTATGTGGAAGGCACACAGCACCCTGTCATGCTAGCAGTGGTGGCACAAAAAAAAAATTAAATTTAAATAATGACGCTATGAGTATTCAGTGGTGAGGTGACCATTCTGGTACTGACCGTGGTCCGGGTAGAATCAGTCACCCCTATATTATAAAACATTTGGATCCAACCATCGTTACTTGATGTTTGAGCACATAGCTTACTGTGGATTCACCTCACCACTCATTGCGTCAAAACGATTTTACGCCGAAACCATTCGACCATCTATTTGGCTTATATTTGTATTCAGAACATAGCGAAACGCATTTGTCGTTACATTAAATGCTCTAAAAAATGTTCTCTCCAAAACTTAGATTTTGTGTTTAGCTTATCATGTTTATATTAATATGCCATCAGATTTGACACAAAGTTGTACTGGCAGAAAGGGGAAGTTGGGGGGGGGGGGGGGGGCTCTAGTTCCGCGCGAAGCCCGGGGCGATAACTCAGTTTAAAAATGAATACTAACGGCTTTGTTTGTTACACAAGGGAGATAAAAAAAATAGAGAAAGAGAAAGAGAGAGAGAGAGAGAGAGAGAGAGAGAGAGAGAGAGAGATGTTTGTATTGAACTACATTAAAACCTGAACACCTCACATAGAACACCTCTTTACTCTCTCATCATGAAATGTAACTTTAGACATAAAAAAAGTGTCAGCCTTAATTTTTTTTTTAAAAAAAAAGCTTTTTAGGTAAAAACTTGTACTCGGAATTTTCAGAGTAGAATGACACCTTTGTTGTATGTATCTTTACATACATCGTTTTCACTAGTTTAATATAACATCAATACATTTATTGAACATGCATATTGTTACATGAAATTGACTTCGAAATACAGTATGACGGCAAAACAGTACAAGATCGATGCCAGGTGTCATACGTACTTGACTAAAGATTATCTGCTCTGAACTTTCTTACATCATCACGATGTATGGGGGGGGGGCATCATCGTCATTCCGTATCCCTTTAAATGTAAACGTGTGGCATCTTGTCACGTGACATCATTTGCACAAGTGACGGTATCCGTTTGATGAAATAAGCAGAGGAGTTCTCATGGATGGGCGGCTGCTTATAGGCCCCCTCCCTCCCCAACTATAAGACGGCCGAGAGGCCTGAATGTTTATTTTTGTTTTGATTATGCAAGCAATATAAACAAAACAATTGTATTCGATCGTTATTTTAATAGTATTTATTTTTGGGGACGAAGGGGGCGTGTCTTGTTTGTGAAGATATAGTCTAGTTTAATGTGATCTATCACTATTGGTGTCAATGTGATCAGTACAAAATCTGGGCTAAATTTAGATATATCAAATTAAAATTATATTATGCTAATATGTTGGCAGTTACAAGGTTTTGATTCACATTTTCCCGTTGCTCAATAAAATTTCTTTTTTTTTTTTTACTTGATTTTGAAAAAGTCTCTGGCATGCCATTATCCGTGGTTTCCCTAGGTCGATCTTTTGATTATGTTCATCCTGATGCATACTGCGGGGCCCCCATCAATTAAGCCATGGAGGGCCCCAATGTTAAGTGACAATTTATATTTTGCTCCTTTCATTGGCAATCTAGATGGCTACATGCCATTGGTCATTGTTAGGTTTTTTTTTTCTTTTCTGTGAGAATGATTTAAGTCTGAAGAGCAAAATTTTGAAAAATACTTTATTTATTAATATATTTATATAAAATAGATGTGCAGGCTCCAATACAGTGCCAGCCTTGAGCTGATTAGACCGAATGTTTACAATATGGCCCCAATAGGGCCCCGCGCCAAAGGGACATCGCATTTTTTTGTAATATATTCTTAGCTTGATAATAATAATAAAAAGATATAGATATTCAATGTCAAAATTATGCACTGTAGGCTTAAGGCCAACATGTCCATGCAATCAAAAGCTAGGCTAATATAGTAATACATTTTCCCCTCATCAATAAATGAAATAAACAATTAAAAAAAAAACATCATGGGGAAAAAATATGATAGATTAAAATGTAAAGAATGGAAATCAATGGCTGAAAAATGGATAGGACCGTTAAATCCAATCTCGTTAAAGACATAAAACAAAAGCTTTGCCACATTGTCCACTCCTTGCCGTCATATTCCTTCCTGGTCATCAAAGAATGGGAGAAAAGAAGATGACAATCTGGATTGGACTGGATTGGGCCGCATGTTTCGGAAACTTGGATTGGAATGAAGGAAACGCCGAGACAATAATAATAATTAATAAAAAAAAAGAATCAAATAAATCAGGTTTCTTTCCATTGCCATCCTCTTCACATCGTGTACATGTGTGATGGATGCAATAATGTAAGGTAAAGAGGAATACATGAGGAGAACATGGTATAAAAACAATTTTACACATGATAGTAGCAGTGTCAGCGTGACGAGGTGTATGTTGTGCATACATGATAGGCATTGTGCCCCCCCTCCCCTCCCCCCACACACACACTAAACTCACACAGAATGGCGTACAAATATTGCATTGCTTGAATCGACACATTGTATTTTCAACAACTGTTGGGGGGGGGGGGTTCAAATCCGATCTTAGGTATCTGGAGGCGGCGGGTTGGGGGCGGGGACTGTCTTCCATATATATTTCCAGTTTTTTTAACACTGAAAGGGCCTTTTGATAGGGGCCCTTACCCAGTCGATTGGTTTGTCTATATATATAAGAACCTATCTGATAAGTCCTTGCCACAAATAATATTGGGACTGATGCAGAGTGGTTTAGATGCTCGGCAGTCGACCTGAGAGTCCTGGATTCCATCTTCAGTGAAAAACAAGGGCAAATTTGCAGGTCCTTGTGAAAGTTTGTTAATATTCCACAAGTTCACACGGCTTTAAATGGGTACCTGCCTTAAGTTGGGGAAGTAAAGGCGGCTTGAAGTTGTGCTAACTACACTATCCCTTTAACATGCCGAGGTTATAGAAACGGATGAATTCTACACTTTTTCTGTCCCGATGGCCCTTTAGGGCTAAGGGAACTTATTTACAAATAATACTGGTTGTATAAGTGTCCCCCCTCCAAGGTTATCTCCCCCCCACCCCAACCCTGGATGGTTAAATATATTTATTCTGAATAATGTTAGTTGAAGTTGTTGTATAGGTTTAAATGAATTTAACAGTAGGTCCAATGATGTGGGCTCTAGATGATATAAATTCTCGTCATGAAAAGACCGAAACCTCTGTCGGAGATTCAACAACTGAATCAACGAATACAGGAAAATGGTAATATCAACAGCAAAGTCTATGAATTATGACCGTTGACTCTGAGTGATGGATCTCTAGCTGCCCACTACCTTGAATGGTCCCGTTATATATCTTCAGGCAAAACAAAGATAGTTCTTATCACGTCACTTTCAGCCAATTTACCTGCTAGAAAGAAGAGTCTCCACGCCCCATCCTTCATGTGCATTCAATAACTACGCAACTAAAATAAGTACATTAATGAACTCCACCAACATATAGTGCACATAGTAAAATAGATTACATACAACATGGTTACAACGTTAAACCATGGTTCCAACCATAACACAGCACAGAATATAAATGATGTAGCACTGACTTAGTTATATCAAACATAGCTCTATTATCATTCAGTAACACTGATATATTCTTGTATAAAAAGTTATATATAAAGTATATAAAGTTTCACATCCTTTTTTTTTTGTCTGTGATTGCCATTCCCTCAGATTTCTGACATTCCAATACCTCCCCAATCCCCCCCCCCCATTTTCCCCATGTATACACATATAGCTAATTATTTATTTTTTTTATGATAGAAAAAAATATGAATAATTTACCGAACGTAGCCCTAAATGAATGTTTATAAATATATTTTAGGAAGAAATCGCTAAGAGAATTAAAGAAAAAGATAACATGGAGAATCAAACATTTTGAGTCCCCCTATATACAAAAAATGCTGATCAGTGGGTCATGGGCGACACGATGTTTACCACGGGAATATCGTAACAGTTACAATAGATGGATGCACACTTTGAATAACGTGACAGTTACAATAGATGGATGCACACTTTGAATAATGTAATAGTTACAATAGATGGATGCACACTTTGAATAACGTGACAGTTACAATAAATGATTACACATTTTAACGTAACAGTTACAATAGATGGATGCACTCTTTGAATAACGTGACAGTTACAATAGATGGATGCACACTTTGAATAACGTGACAGTTACAATAAACGATTGCACACTTTAACGTAACAGTTACAATAGATGGATGCACACTTTGAAGTGCTAACTCAACAGCACCCACAGAAGACGATATTAGGGTGCATCTCAACATACTTAAGTAGGTCAGAGTCATTCGTGTGTGTGTATGATTATAATTGTGTATGAGAAACTGTTTATTCATCGATGATTGAAAGGTGGAACTGGGTCATCTAGATATGACAACGAGCGTAGGGCATTAGGTCACAACAACCTCATAGCACTGGTACTGGCTTTTGATTGATCTGTTCCAGAGTAGTCAGATGCCCATGTGTAGCTGTGTGTGTGTGTGTGTGTGTGTATGGCGGGGGTATGTTTCAAATACATGACTGGAATGAAGATGTATATCATCTTGTGATATTGACCGAGTTGCAATCAGGGTGAAGAAAACCACAACAGTTTGATCCATACCACATCCAGTTACTGTTTGATCCAAACCACACCCAGTTTCATATAGTCCGTAATTTAAATTTGTTTTCTAAAGAATTTTGCATTAGTTTTATGTAAAAGAAGTTGTTTTTTTTAAAATGAAGTTTGTTATCACTCCTTCTCAGGTTTGACCTTAGAATATAACTTAAACAGAATGCGCAGCGTTTATTTTAATGGATTTTCCCGAAAGCCGCCATATTTGTGTAGGCCTTACTATTCTATTGTGTATCAATGTTTAGGTGCTACCATGGATATTTAGGTGCTAGATTATTAGGAAGGAAAAATAACAAAAATGGCGGCATTTTTTGGTCATTTAAATTATCTGCAGTAAACCTTTAAGATGATATTATTCCAGTAACTATGTTAGATGATACTGTTTCTGTAATTATGTAAGTTGATACCGTTCCAGTAATTATGTCAGATGATGCTATACCATTAATTATGTCAGATGACACAATTCCATTTATTATGTTCTAAATATGAACATTTACAGGAGATCAATCCGAGGCAACGAGCTTCGACTTTACTGAACTGATTTGAACTTTGAGCTTTGACATTGTTAGAGATATTTATTCTTGATTGGGGGGGGGGGAGGGGGTTGTGGGGAAATAGGGTATGTAACTTGTGACAATAGCCAGATTTTTATCCTGGGAGAGAGATGAACGGGGGAAACAACTCTGGTCTTTTGACTTCATCAGTGATAATTTTGAGATACATCTTACCCCCCCCCTTCTCCCCATCCCCACCCCCTTTCCCTCTTCGCTTGTTAGTATATTTGCACACTGAGCTCAAAGGTGTGGGTGAGTGAGGGTGGCGTATTGAGGGGAGTGGGTAGCAACATTAAAAATACGCCAGTTTTCTCCTGGTCTGAAGTGTCCTTGTTTGCCGTGGTAATCTGTGATACAATTACTTATTAATTGGTGTGTGAGATTGTCTTTGTGGACATTAAAATGAGGCCCGAGATAGGCTGGCGGAAGTCGTAAGGAAATACTGATTGGAAATGCATGAAGGATGTATGGTTGTGCAGCAGAGATCGCACGCCCATAGATAAAAGATTCGGGTGCGATTCCTGCCGAGTGACGAGGGTTTATATTTCCTTGTGTGAAAGATCCCAAGTCCACACATCTTAAAAACGATTCCCTGACATAATTTATGGAAGTAATGGCGGTGGGGGGCATTGTGTAAATCTTACGTGGTACCTTGTTGGCTATGGCACCAGCGACTGTGGCGTGGATGAAAAGAAGCGCGACACTAGAACCCTTTTTTTAATGGGATACGCTGCAGCGGCCCCCAACCTTTTTCTCGCCACGGACCGGTCAACGTTTGATAATTTCACGGCATTTATTATTAATGTTTTAGATTGTTTTGATACAATCCGCGGCCCGGGGGTTGGGAACAACTGGCATACACGATCAAGAAATGAACATCTCACGGATTTAAAAAAAATGTAATTACATTTCTGTTTTTGTGACAGGGAACAATTAACCAATGCAATTTAATGGGTCAAATCTGTGTTAATCACGTCTGCGTGTTGTTTTGTGTTTAGATTGTTGTGTTTAGATTGTGGTGCAATTTTCAGAACATTTGGCATTGTGTTTAAAGCCCTATTTTTAAATTGAAGGAAAGCTCTCTCTTCATAGTGATGTTTCTGTAAAGATATATCAAGGTAAAACTCTGTCATACTTTCATGGTTAATTTATACTGAGAAACTTTTCGAACTTTTTTAAAATTGTAAAACTAAAATGTCACCATGAAGCAATTTAACAAAACCAATAGTTGTTCATGTTTTAAATTTGTGTTAAGGTTGTATAATAAAAGAGGTAGAGATTCCTTTGTGGAGATAAAAGAAAGAGAGACGGAAAAAGGTGAAAAGAAATATATAGAGAAACGAATCTTTCTCTGAGACATAAGCAACATAATGAACTATCTAGTAACGTAATGAACTATCTAGCAACATAATGAGCTATCTATCAACATAATGAACTATCTAGTAACATAATGAAATATTTAATAACAATGAACTGTCTAGTAACATAATGAACTATTTAATAACATAATGAACTATCTAATAACATAATGAACTATTTAACAGCTTAAACTAAACAAGTCTGTTCATTATGGTTCTATATATCATGAGGTCTCATTACAGCCTTCTCGCTATTGCTGTCTTAACATTGTATCAATACACCCTTCCCACTAGCTCTGTCCGAAAGCGCCCTTTCTTCTACTTCTTCTGTATGAACAGTCCTGCCCCTAGTGTACCAACACGCATTTAGCCCACTGGGTCAGTACGCCTTTAGCACACTGTACCAACACGCTCTTAAGCACACTGTGTCAGTACTCCCTTAGCACACTGTAGCAACACGCTCTTAGCACACTGTGTCAGTACTCCCTTAGCACACTATACCAACACGCTCTTAGCACACTGTGTCAGTACTCCCTTACCATTAATTTCAGTGCATCAATACTCCGTCCCCATTACTTCTGTCTGAATAGTCGTTCCCTTAGTGTAGCAATACGCCTTTCCTCCATTTATCAGTACGTCCTTCCAGCTTCTTCTAAAGACCCATTCCCTTGCTGTACCAACACACTCTCCCCCACTGTATCAATAAGCCCTTTCCCCAGCGTACCGATACGCCTTTACCCCCAATGTATCAATACAACCTTCTCCCAGTGAATCGAAACGCCCTTACCCCCAATGTATCAATACGCCCTTCTCCCAGTGAATCAATAAGCCCTCCCCCCCAGCATGTCAAAACGCCCTCCTCCCCCCCCCCCCCAGTTTATCGATACGCTCTTTTCCCACTAAATCAGATTTGACCTTCACACCAGCAAAGATTAACAATCTATTTTATGCTTGGTTTTTTGATCTATTTCCACGACAATTTTAGCACCGTCGGTGTAATTGAGCACAGGTTATTAATCATTTAAGTTAACGGATGATTTATTCCTGCTGTTGATCGTGTTTTTTGACTGGCGGTGTGTTCAGTCAAGTACTGCTAGGTCAACACAGTGGCAATGGACCCAATGGTTGCCTTTAGTTTTTCGCTAGCACGCACACACACACACACACAATACCCGTGAAGATATGAATGTAAGTATAGATACCCTCTGTCTCAGCGACGTATGTATGATGCTACATTGAGATCAGTGTATAGGCGTACATGGTATATCAGAGGCGACCCGTTCCAATTGTGGGTGCTTGTGTCGAATGTTGTGGGTGCTTGTGACGAAAGTTGTGGGTGCTTGTGACGAATGTTGTGGGTGCTTGTGACGAATGTTGTGGGTGCTTGTGACGAATGTTGTGGGTGCTTGTGACGAATGTTGTGGGTGCTTGTGACGAATGTTGTAGGTGCTTGTGACGAATGTTGTGGGTGCTTGTGACGAATGTTGTGGGTGCTTGTGAAGAATGTTGTGGGTGCTTGTGACGAATGTTGTGGGTGCTTGTGACGAATGTTGAGGGTGGATGTGACGAATGTTGTGGGTGCTTGTGACGAATGTTGAGGGTGCTTGTGACGAATGTTGAGGGTGCTTGTGACGAATGTTGAGGGTGCTTGTGACGAATGTTGTGGGTATTTTTTTTTTACGGGATGATGGGTGTAGGACAATCGTTACTGTTGCCACACCATTAAAGGTATCTACTGTTTATATCGTGTCTCATGTTTAAAGAGCCACGGTCACCTTTTATCCATTGGTGTGTTTGTGGAGAACATGGTTCTCACCTAGTTATTAGAATGTAGGATAAAATATAAAGTAAATCTGTCTTTACGTTTTCTAGCGACCTGGGTTAGGGACTTGATATATGATTCCGAGAGTAGGGAGAGAATCAACAGACATTCTGGACAAGCAGATAAATCACTGGACTGCCACGGACTGTATTAGCATCAATCCCACCACATCTTCTCCTAATAGAATGTATCACGGATCAAACCAATAGCCGTGACGAGGGACATAGTGAAAACGTGCGTACCAGTTCCACATCCCGCCCCCCCCCCCCACCCCAGCATTCCAGCTGTTGTCCCCTCCTGATTTAATTACTGTAGGTCAGCACAGGTATCACGTTTGGATACCTGGGAGTGACCGTGACTTGCATACCTTTTCTGTTCGTGGAATGGAAGGTAATTAGTAGTTCCCACACATGCGTTTGACAACTGACTCTGAGTTATGGGGACAGATCGAGAGGGCCCAATGATATAAAAGTAGGTTTTGAAATAGAGTAGGCAATTGGGCTGAGGCAAGCGTAGAGAGTGGTCACACGTAGAGTATCAGTGATAGTGATGTTATTGTACTTAGTGGAATTGAGGCTGGACTATATTGTATGTGATGTACCTTGTGTTATAATAAATATTACCATATACACGGAATACAAGTGCCTTTGTTATCGATACTACTGTACGGAGTTTGAAAGTGTCGGTATTTAGACATATATATAATAGAATGAGTGGCTACAGTGTGAAAGAATCCTAGGCTGGCAATATACTAAATACCCAGCAGAAGTGGCACTGAAACGAGCACGCAACAGTGTTATTTATTCGGAAGGAGTACTGGGTTCGATTTCTCGTCAGAAACGATGGAATTTTTCTAGTTCATGCTTGAAAGTCCCTTTATTTCACTCAGCTTAAAATGGCTGCTCTACTGACTTTGAAATCGAACCGCTATGTCTCCCGTGGTGCCTCCATGGTCATTGCACTATCGGCTATGGTGGGAATGAAAGAAGGGCATTGCAAAAACCGTCCCATTAGTGGTTTATAGGATTTAAGAAATTTCATCGCATCCTTTCAGGGATTTCACACACACAGTGACTTTGGTTGGGTACGTAAAGGCGACTGGACGTTGTGAAAGCCACACAGTATGCAGTGTTTATAGAAACAGCTGAATTCTACACGTCATCTGCCCCGATGGCCCTTTAGGGCTAATGGTACTTTAATGGTTTGTTTTATTCTAGTTATAGTTATGGGGATACTCATCAAGAGGCTTAGGTACACTGACCTCCTTTAGTCCTTTAGAGAATTTCGTAAATAAATTAAAAAATTTTCAGCGTACACAAAAAAAACCTTTCATATACTGTAAACCAAATCGTTTTTTTTATTAATTAAAAAAAAAATAAAAATAAATCATAAATTTAGCATTTAGCTTGCCTACAGATGCTAACTTGCAGCTAACATTTATATAGAGAGGACCCCTAACCCCCCCCCCCCCATTCCCTCCATCAATATCCGGCCATCACTTAGGCCTCTCTACTAGATCCATCCCAGGCAACTCGTGCCACAGATAGGGGGGAGACAATCGAATATAAAATAAAAAAAAAACAAGAGTATCGTCGGGGGTCGGCCAGCGTTGTGAGTGGCCGCGCTACACCGACAGTTGGAGGTGATTGCTGGGAGGGCGCAGTGAAATGATGTTGGGTTAGTTGTTTTTCACCCCCACCCCCCCTCCAGAAAATTGTATGAATAAAACTTGATTCAAAATGTGTGTTGTGTTGGTTGGTTTGTTTTGTTTTAGTTCACAGTTAGTCGGACCCGTTAAAACCAACTTTGATTCACTATCAAAATGACGTGGATATGCCGCGGTAATTGGTGATTCAGTTGTTTTTAATTCGTGGATGTACAGTGTTTTGAGTTTTGATTGAATTCAAAATGACAGATGGGTGAGTTAGACGTTTTGTTGTTACATTGTGATTGATCTTATTCATTATCATTTTCTTTTTTTTTTATTTTCTTTAAATCTCTTAAATTTATAGTAACAAGATAATATTTTTGATTTCGTTTGATTCACGAACTTACCTTACTGAGTGGTGAGTAAAGTTTATCAATCCTACGCCATTTCGTGTTTGAACAATTTAAATTCATTCATTAATTAGTGGTCAGCTGTGAACTAATGACTTCTTATTAAATTATCATTCAACATTGTCGCTATTTTAATCTAAAACACTATAGAGCAGTTTTCATACATATACAATTATATATATATATATATATATATATATATATATATATATATGTGTGTGTGTGTGTGTGTGTGCATCTATTAACTGTCAGAAAATCCTCTAGAAACCATAGCCACAAAGAAGTGACTTTACTTTGAAATACTCGTAGGTTTCTAAATGTGATATCAGAAAGGGGTTCCGTGAAAACATAATTGAAGATCAGTAGATTTTGTTCCTTTGTGAGTCACGTAGGCAGTATCGCCACTACCAACAACCTTTGTGAGTCACGTAGGCAGTATCAAAACGTCCACCAACATTTGTGAGTCACGTAGGCAGTATTACCACTACCACCAACCTTTGTGAGCCACGTAGGCGTTTATCCCCCAACCTTTCGATCTATTTGTTTATTTACTCTACAGACCATTAGTTTGCTTTTACCCGAAATGTCTATACGTGCTCTAAGCTATTCTTATATAACGTACGTCATGGGTTAATCGACCAATTCGCTTATAGACAATTTGCGACCAGCAGAATTTTATTTACGTCTGTGTGATCTTGTCAATTAATTACGTCAGCAGATTTTAGCCCTTGTTAGCCCCTCCCTCCCCTCCCCCCCCACCTGGAACAACAAGTGCTAAACTTTCGGTGACCACCCTGGTCAAGTACGTCCATCTTTTTTATAGCCCCCTCTCCCCCCAACAAGCAGGCACGCCGAGAGGGGGGGGGCAGGGGGGTCGTTGCGAAAGGGCCCGCATTTGTAAGGGGGCCCGGCCGCCCCGACCATGTCAATTTTTTCACGACTCATTGTTTATTAAGGGACCCGCAATGATGTCCTGCCCTGGGGCCCTTGTTGGCTCTCGGCGCCCCTGCCAACAAATAAAAGTTTTAACGAAAGCTATATGCTTTGAATGTCGACTGTTTGAAAAAAAGTGTACCCTACATATAATAAGATCGATTAGCTCCCCCCCCCCCAATCACTACGTAATTTAAATGATATATTTATGTATTATCAATACTGTAGTCCTTTTAAATTTTCCTCTGTATGAAATTTTTTTTTTAAATTTCCGATCTAATCTGCAATAGATTTACAAGACTTTGACATTTTTTCTGGTCATGTGTCATAAAACTAATTAGTCTGTCTTCTTACTTCAACAAAAAATAATCAACATTATCTTGTCCAACATCTTACATCTTGATGTACTTTATTATTTATAGATCTGCACGTCAGACTAGATAGCGGCTATATGTGGCCTTAGACGAACCCCGAGACTTGGTCAATGACATGATCTATCTATCTATCTATCTATCTATCTATCTATCTATCTATCTATCTATCTATCTATCTATCTATCTATCTATCTATCTATCTATCTATCTATCTATCTATCTATCTATCTATCTATCTATCTATCTATCTATCTATCTATCTATCTATATTTCAGTCTTTCTTCATATCTTTGCATTCGGTTGTCCGTCAGTATGGCTGTCACATTGCTCTTCTATACAAACAACGATGGAACAGTTCCATTTCATTAATTGTACGACAGACAACATTTATTCAACGATTCAAGCCAACAGTTCATAAGAAAGCAGGTTATCAGAATTCATTTAATTAAATTGCATGTGATTTGGCTAAAAACCTACGACAGACTTGCTTTTAGCCAGAATTAGCATATCTTAAGACACATGGCAGGCGTTTGACTTACCACACAATCCCTTCATATACCGAGGTTATAGAAACAGATGATGAACTCTACACTTCATCAACTCCGACGTTCCTATAGGGCTGAGAGAACTTTACTAAGACACAACATGGTTAGGTCAAGTAGCATGCAGCCATGAGCTCTGTCCATGTAAGGGTGTGCAGTTATAAGGGTTTATAACTGCAAATGCAAGTGTTATGAATGAGCAGTGAAATCTGCGGAATTATATATATATAAATATGGGGGTGGGGGGTGGGGGTGATAATTTTGTAATTTGTAATAAAAAAATTTGGTTAATTGATTAGTATCTTGTATTCTGTATTTTTTTTTATAATTTTAAATTCCTGGAAAAAGGAAATATAAATGATATAAATAAAACAACGACAGTTTTGTAAAATACATTTTTTTATTCCAGATGTCTTTGAAGTTCATTTTCATCGTTCATACCCAGAATAACTTGTGAAGTATTTATAGATAAAATTGTCATGCCAAAGGTTGATGTCAGAGCCACAATTAAAAGAGTTGGCGTCTAGTCTGCAGAACTGCGAGAGCATTCCAAGCTAGTAACGCTTCACTGCTAATGGCTTGCTGCAGGCAATACTATCACTGACGCCTAATCAATTCGCCATTCAATGTTTCATCTGGAATGGCGCCCTACGCCCTTTGGACGCGCCCCTTCCTGTTGTTGTTGTTGTTGCTGTTGTACAACCGCAGCCATTTTAGCAGTGCCTTAGATCAAACGGAAACTGATATTTCAAACCACTCGGCCAAAGGCTTTTCAAAGATTCGGAATATGGATATTCTCTCCAGGTCTAACTACTCGGCGGATAATCTCTCCATGTCTAACTATTCCACGGATAATCTCGCCATGTCCAACTATTCCACGGATAATCTCTTAATCGGGTTCATCAGCTCATCAAACGTTTCAACCTCTTCATTGATTTTTAATGAACCCATAACTTTCAACAAGAAGTCATGGCCCTTTTTTTATGATGTGCTACTCTCCACCGTCGGGGGAGTCGGAAAGAGCACTTTAACGTCGCCCGTCCATTCTCAGCTAATGTTCAATGGATCTCTTAGAAAGCGATCAATGCAGGCGACAAGTACTTCACCCGCCACAGTGACTCCACCACATTCAGTCCGATCCATCAACATAAGGACCAAACATTTCCTTTTAAATCGATCGTCGGACGTTCTTTACGACGCAGTGACTTCGGACCAGGTTTCGCTGTCCGATGAAACATCCCCAGCTCAGTCTGACCACACGCCACACCCAAATCTGCGCCAGAGTGAAATGCCTGGTTTCAACTGGAACCCTGTCACGGACGACAGGGTCAGCGAAGATGTTCCGGTCAGGACGCTACACATCGGGGGCCTGTTTGAACTCTCCTCCAGGGACGGACCCAACGGATACTCCGAGCTGGACGCAGCCCTGCTGGCCATTGACCACATCAATGATAAAAATATAATACCCGGATATAAGCTGAAACTTCTGTACAATGACTCAAAGGTGAGTACGTTCTAATCTAGAATATTAAGAGATTGATTCAGAAACATAGAAGAAAAAACATATCTACACCATTTTTAGGTGGAAAGTTTTATCTTGTATTAAAATTTGTTCATTTTTGCATCTGCAGTTACCATTTTCATTTCTGATTCCTTATCTTCATTAATGACACTTCTAATCTACATCACTAACCTATCCCTCCTGTACCGATACTTCATTAATGACACTTCTAATCTACATCACTAACCTATCTCTCCTCTACAGATACTTCATTAATGACACTTCTAATCTACATCACTAACCTATCTCTCCTCTACAGATACTTCATTAATGACACTTCTAATCTACAACACTAACCTATCTCTCCTCTACCTATAATGCGACTTACATCCTCTTTTGAAGTCTCCAAATTCTTTAAATTTTTCTTGACTTTAAATGACCATTGTTGTTAACTAAAAAAAAAATAGTTGGTAAAAATGTATCAACCACGTCTCATTAATTTTCATGTGTCTTTCATCTACAAAATTTCTTTCAACCCCGGACTACTTTAGCCAACTATGCATTTATGTCGTTTTTATTTCTGAAAAAAAAAAAAACAACTAAGAAGAATCCAATTGATCTGATTAATAGGCACACACGCGGAATGTATTGGAAGTCAAGCAGATAAAATCTCAGATCGATTTTAGAGGAAAAAAAAACACCCAATAGATATGAGTGTCTGCTTGGTAAACTTGAGCTGCTTTCATTTACTCCTGTCATTTATATAACTGTATGTGTTGAAAAGTCTCACTATTAAGTGGTATTATTACTGTTGGTCGGAAATCACCACTGCGCATGCTTGGAAATAAAATGCATCTGTACGTTATACAGACCAAAATCTGTTTTCACTTAGAATGCTGACATTATTCAAGAATGTATAAGATAAAGTGTATAAGTTCATAAAGGGACAAAGGAAACCAAGTAAAAATATAAACATGTTCATTCTACCAGAAATATAGGACATTGTCCCAACAGTCGAACGACATTTTCCAACAGTCGAACGACATTTCCCAACAGTCAAACGACATTTCCCAACAGTCGAACGACATTTTCCATCAGTCGGACGATATTTTCCAACAGTCGAACGACATTTCTCAACAGTCGAACGACATTTTCCAACAGTCGAACGACATTTCCCAACAGACGAACGACATTTCCCAACAGTCGAACGACATTTCCCAACAGTCGAATGACATTTCCCAACAGACGAAAAGGCTAAAGAGTATTGAAAAACAAGAATATAAGCATGACTATAACATTTTGTTTAGGACCGCAAAGAAAACATCATGACCTTTGATGACCGCAGACTTAACAACGTTTTTTTTTTCAATTACTTTGTCAGGGACGTGAATGGATTCACAACGCTACGTGAGGGTCATTATGTTAAGCAGTACATCAACTATTAAACGTTTTTTTTTCTAAAGATAGCATGTATTCATTTATCTGCTAATGTATTTCACTAGTAACAGTCTTTACGTCATTAGTAATCTGCTAATGTATTTCACTAGTAACAATCTTTACGTCATTAGCTATCTGCTAATGTATTTCACTAGTAACAATCTTTACGTCATTAGTTATCTGAAATCGGCACCAACTCGTGTGGAGTTCGCCCCCCCCTCTCCACCAACATCTACCCCGACCTCTTCCTTTCTGGGTTATTCGGTTGGCCCAAAAACGACACGGTCCACAACTCTGTAATTTCCCGAGGGGGGAGGGGGGGTCTCACATATATATCCGGGTCGAGGTACACATTTACTTTTTAAAACTGGGCACGGAGGTCGCCCCAATTAGTTGACCAAACAACGCGATGGAATTCTTAAACCTACTTTAAAACAAACAAACCACCTAAATGTATTGTATTTCTTGTTATTTAAAGATTTTTTTTTAAGCACTTAGTTTATGTCGAAACTCTAATACAGACGTGATGCCCAGACAGAAGCGAAACACTTACGCATTTTAGATGAATAGACAAATCATCCCAGTTATAATGCCACTAATAATGCAAACACTTATGCATAGCGTCTCTGAAATACGATTTTCTCTAATACCTATACATTCAGAAACATAGAGATACAACATTTCCGCCAAAGATATACATCAAAACACATAGATCTACACAATTTCACATTCAGACACATAGAGCTACAACATTTCCTGCAATAATATACATCGAGTCACATAGAGATACAACATTTCCTCTAATAACATACATCGAAACACATAGAGCTACAACATTTCCTGCAATAATATACATCGAGACACATAGAGCTACATCATTTCCTCTAATAACATACATCGAAACACATAGAGATACAATATTTCCTCTAATAACATACATCGAGACACAAATAGCTACATCATTTCCTCTAATAACATACATCGAGACACATAGAGCTACATCATTTCCTCTAATAACATACATCGAGACACATAGAGCTACAACATTTCCTCTAATAACATACATCGAGACACATAGAGATACAACATTTCCTCTAATAACATACATCGAGACACATAGAGATACAGCATTTCCTCTAATAATATACATCGAGACACATAGAGCTACAACATTTCCTCTAATAACATACATCGAGACACATAGAGCTACATCATTTCCTCTAATAACATACATCGAGACACAAATAGCTACATCATTTCCTCTAATAACATACATCGAGACACATAGAGCTACATCATTTCCTCTAATAACATACATCGAGACACATAGAGCTACAACATTTCCTCTAATAACATACATCGAGACACATAGAGATACAACATTTCCTCTAATAACATACATCGAGACACATAGAGATACAGCATTTCCTCTAATAATATACATCGAGACACATAGAGCTACAACATTTCCTCTAATAACATACATCGAGACACATAGAGATACAACATTTCCTCTTGCTGAAATCAATTCATTATTAATATGTGTGATCTGACATGACGATATCGGCAGTAACTGACGCCCTTCCTGCTCCTTTCTCCCTGCTCCTCCCCACCTGCACCTCCAATCAGCTGTAGCGGTCACCAGAGGCCAACACTGTTGATCATTCAGAGCAGTGTGTATGTGTTTATGTATATATGCATGTATTTATGTATGTATACATGTGTGAAGGGTCAGCAACAATACCTAGGATAACAGAGGGGTGTGTGTGTGTATCTGTGATAGAAGAAATCCCACGAGCAGCTGTTTATGCAACATCTCACTCCCTCCCGTTCGTATCCACCCCTTCTCAAGCCCGGCCCTAACAAATGTAATTTACACCAAACAATTTCAGCATCTCTGTATAGAAGACCAAAAGTGCACGCGCAATGTTTATATTTGACTGAAAGGACAACAACAGACAAGAAATTAAGCCTTTGAATAATAGATGTTTACAAACAAATTGTTTATGTCCACAAGTGTATTTTAATATCTCTCTGCCTATGTATATCTGTCTCTTTCTCCTTTTCTCTTTAACTCCCCCCTCTCTCTCTCTCTCTTTCTCTTTCACTCACTCTCTCTCTCTCTCTCTCTCTCTCTTTATGCTGGACAACCCAAGATACACAACAAACGACAACACATATAAACAGAGAGAGAGAGAGAAAGAGAGACTATTTAAATATTTGTACTATGATTGGAGGGAGTATTGAAAAGAAATTGTCAACAAACTTAATTTTTTTGCCGTATTTAAAATGAATTATATGTATATATAACATGCCTATATGAGATGCCTAAATAACATGCTTATATAACGTACCTATATAACATGCCATTATAATATGTCTATATAACATGCCGATATAACATGCTTATATAACATGCCAACATAACATGCCTATACAACATGTCAACATAACATGTCTATAAAACTTATAACCTTATGCACGTTCCAGTTTAATATTTTCACAATTGTCTTCATATATTATGAGAAAATGCGATGGTATAGCAACTGGCTGGGTTATTGCTAAAAACAAAATAACATGTAAACATTTATCCATTATGAAATGACTACTGTTTCAATTTGATCAATCTAACTTTAAATACATTGTGTGTCTAGTCTACAGAACTGCAAGAGCCTCTCCCTCTAGTAACGCTTGCTTCACTGCTAATGGCATGCTGCAGGCAATACTATCATTGACGCCAAATCATTTCGCCATTCAATGTTTCATCTGGAATGGCGCCTTACGCCCTTTGGACGCGCCCCTTCCTGATGTTGTTGTTCTTGTTGCTGTTGTAATTTCAGTTCATCAATTTTTCTTTTAATCTATCCATCGAAATTTATCTGCTTGGGTTCATCTCTGTCGACTTTCTGTCTAAATATAAAAAGTGAAATGATAAGTTCTTGTATTTGATGCATTAATCCTGTAAAAAATAGTCAAAATGTGATATTATTATCATTGCACTACTAGCTGTACCATGCAAAACCTTCGCATAGATTTATATCCCCTTAGGCTTGATCGGTAGGCTTGGCTATTTTTTGGTTTCGGGAAGATCCGATTTTTTCATGATTGTATTTTAAACTGGAATACTGTTGCATTATTTCTTTACTTTCGATTTAACGCAGATCCCAAATCGTTATTAATTTATTAGATACTTTTTTTTTTCACACCCTTATCAGATGTAGTCATTTGGGTGGAAACACATGTAAAAATCAACAAACATATATCTGTTGTGCTTTCATACGCCCCTTGTCTGTGAGCATGTAGACAGTGGCGCCCATCTTCTTTCCGAGAGAGAGCAGCGAATATTTGTGGCTTCACCAGTGATATAATCCTGTACCCTTTGTGAAGTGAGTTGAGTTTTCCCTATCGACTTCCGCTATCCAGACACTTTTTCATTTAAGTAGCCCCAGACGAAAAAATTAAAACAATATAGATCATATATCGACAAAATAAAACAGGGGTGACGTTTTCGGAGAATAAAATTACGATTTAAAACGCATTCTGTGGTAAAGAAAGAAAAACAAATATAACGTCTAGGACCTTTGGTTCTTTATATTTTTATAGGCTTTACATTAAATGGAACAACTCTGCACAGACAATCGGATTTGGTTGGACCAGACTGCAGAGGCAGACATCGTAACAAACATTTTGATCCGTATAAATATTCAAAGCATCCATCCACCCTAAGCTGGTATTTTTTTTATAAATTTTTTGAAGGGATGCAAATATGGTTAGTGAACATGGACGATATGTTGGTTATGCGTTTAAAGAGAGACAACTCATGATCTATTGTTTGAGGAGATGGTTATCTTCCCTTGCGACACACAGGCGCACACATATACACAAATACAGTGGGTCTCAAAAATGTTGGTATTCGCGACATTCTAGAAAAAAAAAACATGTTTGTTTTTTGTCGACCAACATGTAAAAAAATGAAAGAAAACTCACAAGGGATGAAAAAAGAAAATCTAAACTCAATCGCAAAGTTTCTCGATTAAGTAACTATCCAAAATTTTAAGTGAGACACATCGAATCACCTCGTAACTTGTGAACCTACAGTGGATCGCAACCGACCGTCTGAGAGCCACTGCACAAACACACACACACACACACACACACATACACACACACACACACAAGCGAAATGAGAGATACCAGTTGTGGGCAAGGGTGGTCTTCATTAAAGTCCTCTTAGATGACAGCCCATTTACGTCATTGACAAGTCACAGGGTGTGGCTAAGATATTTATAGGATCGAAACGATCTCCTTCGGGTGTTGCCTGGATGGAACTGAAGACTATTTTTCTCAAATATTGACACGTAAACAAAGAGAATAATGTGATACAGATTTAAACTTTTTAATAAAAAAAAATAAAATAGCGAATCTACCAAAAAAAAAAACAACAACAGTTGACTGATGGTAAAAAAATTGATTTTAATACTGCCCCGATTTGCATAAATAGGTATTACTGTCACGTGCCACTGAATACACTGATGCTCAACGTTTGAGCTGTTATGTGTTTGTATTGAATGTAGAATTGTTTGTGTCATTTTCATTTTTTTTAGGTAATAAAACAATAAAAAAAAATTGGCACTTAGGCATAACATTGTGTTAATATTTAATATTTACACATACACACTAACACACACATATATGTGTGTGTCTATATATATATGTATGTGTGTGTGCGTCTCTCTCTCTCTCTCTCTATATATATATATATATATGTGTCTATATAGATATATATTTGTGTATGTATATGTCTCTCTCTCTCTCTATATATATATATATATATATATTTATATATATATATATATATATATATATATATATATATATATATGTCTCTCTCTCTCTCTATATATATATATATATATAAATGTATGTATGTCTATACATATATATCTTTGTGTGTGTCAATATATATATGTGTGTGTGCGTCTATATAGATATATATTTGTGTGTGTGTGTGTCTATATGTGTGTGTGTGTGTGTGTGTATATATTTATATTTGACTACAGAGCGTGGGCGCCAATATTGATTAACTATTTCATTTATTTCTGACGCCCACGCTTTTTGTTTAGTCAATAAATTTTTTATAAATTTTCGCACGACCTAAGCCATTTTAATAAAAGTATATTTTTATTTTATAATTTAATACCTTGTGATGTCAAAAGTAAATATGTTGTATTTGTTCGTATAGTCAATATAAACCTATACTTAGTGAACATAGTAAAGTAATGGAAGCCATTATGAAAGCTGTTTCTATTTATTGTCTTAGTCTACGACTTAATTTTGGGAATCCCTTTAGTATGTCTATCAAATACATAATTCTGCGTAAAAAAATACAAGTTTTTATTTGTTTTAAACCTAAAAAATGTCGTAATTTATTCAAATACTATTAGAGAATGTTCATTTATTTAAAATGAATTCAGTAGGCAAGATCTAAACCAAAACATTGTAATACATATTAATAAAAAACAATTATATTATTTCCATGAACCAAAAAAATTAAACTGTTTTTAGTATCATTTAAACATCAATTGCCCAATTTTAATTAAATCAGGGCAAGGTAATTATATATTGACAAAATACATTCCTCGAAGAAGCCCTTGTATTTTATGGTGTTGACAGAATTTCACTTGCTTTTGTTGGTGTTGTAGAAGATAAAGTATATATATTTATATATATATATATATATATATATATATATATATATATATATATATATATACATACATATATATATATATATATATATATATATATATATATACATATATATTAGAGCTGCTGTTCGATTAAAAAAATTGATCGAAATTAACGCATGGTTAAAAAAGTTATCGCAAATTAACGCACATTTTAATCGATACAATACAATACATTTGTTTGTATTCAAACTAGTACTAGTATGTCATAATATCACATCATAAAATTGGCATAATAAACAAGTCAGAATAATTTACGAAAGAGGTATAATTAATTGTAACAGATTTATTAAGCATTATCATATAAGTCTATTGAATTAGTTATTGAGACCAGTTTATTGACATGTATCAATCACGTCAAGCGATGCGAATTGTTTTCATTTTTATCACAACAATGCCAAACATGTATTTTTTTCGTGCTGTGATTTCCAAACTAATGACGTATGTCAACCCCTGTTCCCCCCTTCCCTGTCATATTTTACAACATTTCGCCGCCATACGTAAGTTTTGTTTACCCTACCCTTCACTACCTTACATACCCCTCCACTTCCCATCCCAAAAAAATACACACATCATTTATATCTAATATGTGCTTTTTCTTTCATAAAATAATAGTACATGTATAGCCAGAAAGTAGATGCTCAATTATTAATAACGCGTTTTTATTTATTCCCCCCCCCCTTTCCCAACCCAGTTACATATTTGACACTTAGCAATCATTCTCCCCACAGATGACGTTACTTATGGCTTACCCAACCGCCGTACACCCTCTGTTCCAAAACAAATTTACACAAGTTCCATCGTTTCCAATTCATGGCACCTGTCAATCAAGCTTCATAGCTACGCCAGATGTTAACTAATTGTATCATTCAAGGTCATACACTAGACTTAAGAAATGACAATCCTATTGTTTCAAGGTCATATCTGGTTATAGAATTGGGTTATTTACTGATTTTTTTCTGCAGCTCTGAAATAACAGGATTTGGGTAAAATTTAATGCACATAGGTGTTTGTGTTAATTATGTAATCGCATATTTTTTAACGCATCAATTGCACTTTAATTGCATTAATCAACAGCCCTATATAAAATGTTAAATTTAACTCAGTGTCACAATAATTCTGAAAAATACAGCCACTGTCTCGTGTACAGATGTATGTATCAGCCAAGTCTAGACACTGTCTGATTACCAGGGTTGTTAACAATACTAAAAAAAAATATTGGCAATATCAATACCAATACAATTTTAAAACCAGTATTGCAATACCAATACCAATATTTATTTATTATTGCCAATACCAATATTTGGGTCATTCGACGAATAAAATGCAATTACGTGATTCATTGCTCTATATCACGTACATCAATAAACGATAACAACATTTTTGGCTAATTTAGATGATGTATTTTTAACCAAATTTTGTTCAATAGTTAACACTTGCCTTATCAGTTTCCCTCAAAGCATCCAAAAGTCTTTGACAACATAATAATCTACTATTAAATAAGTAAGCATTTTTAATATGAATGCTGTACACATATTGTGAATGAATGAATGGATGGATGAATGAAGCAAATGACTGTCATAGAAAAGCAAATGATACATAAACAGTTAAACATCACACTATACTAAAAGCAGTCAGACCGAGTCAGTGGATTGCATTACATCTGGAAAACTAACAATGAACGATGAATTCCAGTAGAGTTCACAGGGTAACGCCACCTAACTGGCAGTTACCACTAAGCCAGGCGAAGAAAAGTAACCATTTCAAAATGCGCACTGCTCAGTCGTGAACGAAGAGGGGAAAATATTCGGCCTTCTAACAGGCCCGTAGCGTGCGGGGGGCCAGGGGCCGGGCCCCCCTGCGTTTTATCTGCCCCCTGCTTATTTGTTCTACTTAGTAAAATGTATTACCTGGCCCCCCTGCTATTGCCTGGCCCCTGCTGTAGAATGCCTGGCTCCTGCTGTAGAATTTCCACGCTACGGGGCTGCCTCCTAATGAAAACAGCCTTTCAACAGCAGCGCTTGAAGGAAGTCCTGTATTCAGGTCTATGTATATTTTACGGATATGTGAATAGACATCCAATGATGCAATACTGTCTGAAGTGTCTGCCAAGTAATTATTAATTTCTTGATTCACATCAGGTGAATCATTCACACGTCTGGCTGACAATCCAGCGAAGAAGTCTGGCTGATTATCTGTACCATCAGCAGCAGCAGCCGACGTTGCTTTCTGGTCATCAGTCGTAGCAACCAATAGTGATTGTGAAACGCGTAAATTCAGTACTTCAATAAGATGCGAACGCTGCAAATCATCATCCATCCAGTCCAACTTGAATTTGGGATGCACAACGGATGCCAGCTGAGCATCAATGCTGTCTAACATGTTTGCAAATCTTCCGTCGATGGCATTCAAGAAACACTTTTAACTGAGCCTTCATCACGACAAATGTTGGTAGAAGGAAACCAAGTCCAATGTCTTTTTTAGTTTCGCCCTGCAAAATATCTAGTCCACAGCAAACATGCTTCATAACAGCAACATACTCTTTAACAAATGTTTTCTGTACAGGCTGTAGTCTTTTGATATCAAGTTCATCACAAAGTTTGTCAAACTTAACTTCCATGTCACTTACACAGAGAATGTTGTAAACTCTGGTGAGAGCATCATACATTGAATTCCACCGGGTTTCACCAGGTGTTACCAAAAGCATACCAAGTGAACTGCCTGACGATACTTTGCAAATAACAATAAACACTCAAGAAAATTATTTAATGCAAGCGGAAAAAAGCTTGGAAAGAATAGCAAATTCCATAGAAATCAATTTACTTAGAGTAGTCACTGGTCAATGCTCATTGCCACAGATATGATTTCTATTATCATTCATTGCTCAATCTCATTCAAAAATTGTTTGGCAATGTCACTCGCAAGATGGCGACACCAAATGTATTATATTCAGCTTTATTCACAACCAATGTTGTAGAGAACTTATTGAATATTGCTTTTAGTATCGGTTAAAAATCAATACCAATATCAAAAATAATTATTGGCAATACCAATATCAAATTTCAAGATATTGCAATATCGTACCAATACTTAAAAAAGTATTGGCAATACTACCAATACCAATACAATATTGCAATATTAACAACCCTGCTGGTTACAGTGTGTTACGTTGTTATTTTCAAATATGTAACGTTATTATATCTTATACTTTACAAGGCGTAGGATCGCCAAATATGTTACGTTAACTTTTCTAACTAATAAATATATCAACGCCAAGGCTTGGTATATGAACACAACAGATCTAACTTTAATTGCTTCTAAACATAGGTGAATATATATGTATATACAATATAAGTCCTTTGTCTAATGATGTCTACTTAAACAAATGTCACTACAAGTTTACAACTAACTCTTAGAATCTTAGAACTATCTACACTACTCTACGTCTAACTCATATGACTGTCAGCACCTTACTAACTCAATTACTGCCATTCACGTATTTATAAGGTCGGGGCGAATACGTTGGTGCAACGTTTGGGGGGGGGGGGTAAACGACGATGTCTGTCACCGAAACGTTTGGGGGGGGGGGGAAGAACGTCAGTGAAACGATTGGGGGGGAAGGCGACGTCGATGAAACGAATCTACTCAAACATAGCGGTTGGAACCTTGACCCTGTGGTGAACTGGGGTTGGTGGGGGGGGGGAAGGGCAATTCTGCACGTCACACAGTGTTATGTATATGAAACTATTAGTGCAGCTGTAGCAGACGTGACCGGCAAGATGCTGTATTATCAAAATGCAATACAAAATTACGCGCAAAAAAAAGATGATACACAATTTCTAGCAACTCGTTATTTTGATATTATTATAAACGTGTTCTTTATATACTTCTTTTTTTTTTAATCTTCAACAATATAATGTTGTACCTCCACCAATTCACTACAGTATATAATGTAAACTAGTGAGTGAAAATTTTCTCTTTTTACATCGACCGGGAAGGGAGCATAAGGTTTATTGTCGAAGGGCTATATAACAAAAACATCTTCATTTATATTACAAGTGGGGATTTTGTCGACATTTCTGGGGTAGAGGGTTATGCGAATTGCAACAGGGTGGGGTGATAGATCTACTTAATAAGTGAACAAACCTTAACTTCAAATTTGTTGAGTGAAATGCTGTTATTTATCGATTTCTTGAACTTGCAATATTTTGGTCAAATTAACGCATTTAGGTGTTGCGTTAAAAAATTTAATCGCAAATTTTTTTTGACGCGTTAATCGCAAATTAACGCAGTTTAATCAGCAGCCCTAATATATATATATAGTGAGACAGTGTTTAATAGAATTGTGTACATCTCTGAGACAGTGTTTAATATAATTGTGTACATCTGTTACAACATTAAAGATCATTATGCACATGTCACACAATGTTTAAGATCAATGTTTACACGTCACACAATGTTTAAGATCGATGTTTACACATGTTGCACAATGTTTAATATAGTTGTGTACATCTGTTGCACAGTGTTTAATATAGTTGTGTACATCTGTTGCACAGTGTTTAATATAGTTGTGTACATCTGTTGCACAGTGTTTAATATAGTTTTGTACATCGGTGACGCCGCGTATAAAGAATTGTGTAACCTGTTGCACAATGTTACCAAGAATGAGATATCACCCCAGCGCCCTTCAGACGGTATCAAAATATCCCTGTCCGAGACTCATTTCCTTGTGACATATTGTCCACTCGTGTCACACCTCTGGCCTACCTAAACTCCCCACGTCCACTTGTCACCCGGTCTTCCGCCAAATCATTAATCCTCATATATGACGTAAAATTGGATATAAATTTTTAAAAAAATCGAGTTAAATTTTAACATTTCTTTTCAATTTGTACATGTCTGGCGGGTATTATAAGTGAGTTTTTTTGCTAGTGAGTTCCGTTGAATTTCGTTAAACACCAACAAGTTATGACATTATTACTTTATATTTATTATAAATGTAATTTACTCAAACTACTTAAGAGGCGAATATGCAAAAAAAAAATGTCTTCGTCAGTAAAGGTTTTTATTTTCATGTTAATCATCGGCTTAAAAAAGTGATTCTATATATTGAACAAATTGCTGGATTTTTAGACTATTTGTAACAATATAAATAAACAAAAACTTATGTTTAAACATTTCATATGGTTGTAAGGAACAATAGTATTCTCAACTGTCTATTATAGTTCAGTGGACAGTTATTACAAAGATTTCACAGTCAGCAGGGGCTCAAATCTCTGTCAAGGATTACCTGTTTTTTCAATAAATAAATAAATAAATAAATAACACTTTGTTCATATAAACTAATCTATTTTTAGAATAGAAGTTAGAACTAATTAGTTTCTTAACTTCGGTCACGAGATAGAATTAATAGATCGATAAAATTACATATTCATGATAACCTATTAATCTGATAGTTAATTGTTTAAAACAAGTTCATACATTTGGCCACAGTTTTACAAGGTAAAGCAAGCAAGTATATTTTATTATTATACCTTCAACTTAATCCAAGGATTTCTTTTACTCATCTCAAGTCCTGAGTATTTAACGAATTCAAAAGATGCTTCAAAAGAGAACAGGCGTCAAATAAACAAATCAAATGATAACTCAACTCAACATGGCTGAGACACATGAGTCATAGTGATTTCTCATGCGTTATTGAGCACAATTCCTTTTGCTAATGAGTGCCAGGCGTTATTAAGCACAATTCCTTTAGCTAATGAATTGCATGCGTTATTGGGCACAATTCCTTTGCTAATGAGTCGCCATGTGTTATTGGGCACAATTTCTTTGCTAATGAGTTGCCATGCCTTATTGGGCACAATTCCTTTGCTAATGAGTTACCATGCGTTATTGTGCACAATTCCTTTGCTACAGATATTGCGTTTTCATGATTTTTAGAATTATAAAACATGACTTTATTATTACTTAAAAAATACTTAAAAAATCATAAATTCGCGGGAATTTAGCCCAGGCGATGTGCATTCTGTGTAATTTATTCTTTGTAGGAATCCCTGGTCATCAGCACGCTAACCTTTTAATTCACAAACACGTTTAGAGGCGGATATAAGGACGGGCGCAGCGGGTTCACGCCTAATGCTCTCAAATATTTAGAAGCCCCCAAAAGAGACCGTTAGTAATTCCTTTGATATATCTCTCTTTTTCTAAAGGTCCCAAGGTTTGTTTCGGCGCCCACAGCCTCAACTGACATACGTCCGCCCCTGATTACGTTAGCATTTTAAATCACAATCACACTAAATTTTTAATTCACAATCACGCTAAACTTTTAATTCACAATCACGCTAAACATTTAATTCACAATTACACTAAACTGTTAAATCACAATTACGCTAAATTTTTAATTCACAATCATGTTAAACTTTTAAATCTCAATAACAATAAACTTTTAATTCACAATCACGCTAACCTTCTTTTAATTCACAATCACACTAAACTTTTAATTCATAATCACGCTAACCTTTTAAATCACAATCACACTAAATTTTTAATTCACAATCACGCTAAACTTTTAATTCACAATCACGCTAAACTTTTAATTCACAATCACACTGAACTTTTTAATTCACAATCACGCTAAACTTTTCATTCACAATCAAGATCCTCCAACAGGCAATGGAAAAAAATCACCAGGTATAATACGTCTATCAGTATAAACAGGAAAGTATTACTAATCTATAAAGTCAAAAGGTCAACTCACTTGATAGTGAAAAAGAAAGTTTGAAAACGATCCGTCAAAATGAGACCGTCTGTGAGTAGGAAGAGATACACTGCTGCCAGTTGGTAGTTTCAAAGAAGATAAATCTTCAGTCACTAAATTGAAAGTTTCTGGAAAATTGTGCAAGGAAATTGATTAGAGGTTGATTTACATTTAAACTGGCGGTTTCCTGTTTTTTTTAATAATGTGACTCTGTTTTAAATTGTGACTGTCTGATAAACTGTGACTGATAAACTGTGACTGATAAACTGTGACTGTCTGATAAACTGTGACTGATAAACTGTGACTGATAAACTGTGACTGTCTGATAAACTGTGACTGTCTGATAAACTGTGACTGTCTGATAAACTGTGACTGATAAACTGTGACTGATAAACTGTGACTGATAAACTGTGACTGATAAACTGTGTCTGATAAACTGTGACTGATAAACTGTGACTGATAAATTGTGTCTGTCTGATAAACTGTGACTGATAAACTGTGACTGATAAATTATGACTGTCTGAAAAACTGTGACTGATAAATTGTGACTGATAAAATTGTGTTTGATAAATTGTGTCTGCCTGATCAATTGTGAGTTTCTGATAAATTGTGACTGATAAACTGTGACTGATATTTTTCGGACTCTTATAACACTGACTTTTTTTTTAAAACTGGCGATTTACTTATACAGTTACTCTCATCTACAATGATACCCTTTTAACACTTTAATCAGAAAAATAATATCTCCTTACTATTTTCGCCATTCAAATTGTCAACAATTTCCCTTTAAAATAAAAAAAAGTATTTGCACCAAATTAAAATAAAATAAATAAACTTTGAAAATTAGAGTTTATGGGAATCTAGAGACTTGTACTAGCGACCGTGGTTCAAATCTCTTTCAAGGGTTAGTCTTTTGTTTTTGGTCAAGCTTGTTTACACAAAAAAATATTCATAATTTAAAAACGTTTTTTTATTGCTAATTAATTTATCTGTTTTGCTCTTGATGTAATAATGTATATATAAAAGCGATTTGGGTTCTGCGTTAAATCGAAAGTAAAGAATTAATACAACAGTATTCCAGTTTAAAATACAATCATGAAAAAATCGGATTTGCCCGAAACCAAAAATAACCAAGCCTACTGATCAAACCTAAAGGAATATAACTCTATGTAAAGGTTTTGCAGGGTACAGCTAGTCTTAAAAAAAAAGAACCGTATTATAGAATTATCTTAAAGCCAATTTTTGCAATAGTTTTACAAGGTGCAGCCAGTATATTTTATTTTATAAATTATTTACTTCAACTTAATCCAATGGCACTGAGCTCACCTTTTATTTATGTCTACTGCTAAGTTGAAATTCATTCAAAACATATTAAACTTCTTTGAACCACACAACATGACATCGAATAGCATACAATTCAATAATATACCCGTGACCATGGCGTCATAGTGGTTTCCTAGACATTATTTTTTTTAATCATTTATTTGCATTGCGTATAAAAACAACGCGGTTTTCGTGATGGTGAGAATTATAAAACGTGAATTATTTATTCATAAAAAAATATATAAAAAATTAAAAAGTCATGGATCCAGGGGACGGGCAATCTTCCCTGCCCTAACCTCGCGATTGAGCAGAAGCGGGGTCAAGAGTCATGACACGTCCAGTATTTTTGTTTACAGCGGTCTGGCAGAACCACCACGGCTATTCTTAGCGATGAATCATCATAAGTTAAAAAAAAAAAAACATTATTGAAGTCTTTGTGTCTTTAATCACCAACAAGCGTCCCTAGCTATCTAAATTTTTATTTTATTTTTGTTCAAAATTGTCTCTATCAGACTCTACTCAGACATTTTGAAAGAGAGAAATCCACAGTGTTACTTTAATATGCAAAGAGATAGAGAAAACTTGAAAAAAAAAAATAAACCCTGACATTTGTGGAGACAGGAAGTGACCTTGTTGACCTAGGAAGAAGCCATATTTGAATACAGTCAAGTGAAAAAAACAACAAACTTGGCTTTTTTAAAAGAAACTTGTGTTTTTACAGTTTTATCTTTGAAACTATTTGGCTGCATTCGTTATAGGTTATATTACTTTATGTTTTGAATTTCTTGGCATTGTCACATCAGAACGTGCATACGACCCATTGATCTTAAAACTCTTCCAGTGCCGTAGCTAGCTTTACTCGCGCCCGGGGCACAATACATTTTTAGCGCCCCGCACATTCGAAAACCATGTAATATTATATGTAAAATATACCATTTGGCGCCCCTTTGTGAGTAGCGCTCGGGGAATGATGACTCACCTTGCCCAACCCTCGCTACGCCGCTGCACTCTTCAGACTTCCAAAATAAACATCATTTATCTGGGAAAAAAAATATGGCAAAATAATATTCTTTAACAATGCTTGAGAAATGGCTATATAAAAAATCTTACTTTTGTAACTGTATTTATGAAAATGTGTATTTACTTAATTAAAAGAAATGGTTTAATATACATTTCACCATCCATCAGTTGTAAGCTTGTTTTTTTTTTCTTTAAACCAACGATGTTATCATTTAAGCTACTAACATTCCCACAGTACGATAATCTATTGACCTTTTCGTTTGACCTCTTGTTTGAAATATGCGAGAGACATAACAAAGTATTTTAGAAATAGTACAAACTAACTTATTATTAATTTTTTTTAAACAAGCAAAATATCAAATTATGTTTTTTAAGGGGGGAGGGGAAATATGACATCATTGGTTTTTAATATTTCCGTTATTTGGCGCGTTAATCTGCACTTTTATAATGCTTAATGTTATTATTTCCATACATAATGTTTTTTTTTATCTGCCATAGAAGTAATATTGATCGTAGGGAACATTTCCCGCGAGACAAATGCGTTTTTGTTCCTTGACTCTACAAGCTGAGTAGAAATTACATTTGGCCGTGGGGGGGATGAGACAGAAAGCAGTGATGGGTGTTTGTGTACAGCCAAGCCACATCTTTAACATGTGGCAGTGATGGTAGTTTATTTTTTCACCGTCACTATTTTCATATGCATTTCGTTTATGGTTGTTGGTGCACAACCATTACTTTCATACGAAGTGGTGGTTGGCTTGTGCACAACCAAGCCGCAATATAAACATGTGGCGGTGATGTGATTGTCCCAAAATGAAAGGATGGTCGTTTGTGCATAGCCACGTCTTTAAAATGTAGTGACGATTGTTTGCGCAGAGTCAAATCAATTATTTGCATTGGTAATTGGCTTTTTACTCCCTTAAGGTACCACTGATGGTAGTTTACATCTTATATACAGGTTGTTAGCATGTATGGTAGCAGGACCAGCCATAGGTCAAATGATTGCAATCCGACCCCGACACTAGAATACATTCTTATCTCGCCTTGTTGAATCCACACATCAACACACTGCTATATTTTTGTAGAGTAAAATTTCATTCTTTTTACAGAAACCAGTAATAGCTATTTGGATCGGCTGGGTCACTATCTCAGGTGGGCCCCACGCAAGTGTTATTTACTCTGTTCATTTGACCTAATGGCAACGTCACATGGCCCAATTCATATTATGTCAACTTTCCTGTAATTAGTTAAGAGCGTTCCTTCTCACCTTGCCGTCACCAAGGCGCGTCACTTCCATTGATTTGGTAATTTTTTTTTAACACTGCAGTGGTGTACCAACTACGCCCTTTCCGCCGCGGTACACAAGTAAACTTTTGACTTTTTCCACTCACTTCCCAACGCAGGCCATTGACGGTAATGTACATCTTCTTGTTTTTTTTTATGGACTGAGTAAAGTCCTAGGACGATGGCTTGTTTATCAAAGTACATTATGCCAGCATTTTTTTGGCATTATCTCGCTAATTTGTGAATGTGTGTATGTGTGTGTGTGTGTGTGTTAGCTTGCATTGTGTATGACACAAACTATTGTTTAATTTGTTTTTCGCGAGTCTATTTTAAATTAAATCCCTTTTTTTTTCTTTCATCAGACTAAGCTTAATGATGGTTTAATAAAATAGCAGTAGTCTCTGATCGCTAGTAGAGGTTGGATCTCATCGCTACTAATCAGTAATACAGTAGCCTCTAAATTATTAATACAGTAGCCTCTAATCGCTAATAGATTAGCACAGTCTTGATGTGAATGCCACGAACGTTCATTAAATAATTAGACCTTAAATCTCAAGTCAGCGAACGTACGCTGCTAACTAGTGTTGAGCACAAATGAAACAACTAAACAAAAAAAAAAACATCTACAAAAGAGCCCTCCCCCCCTCCCCGTCCACCCCCTTCCCTTCGGCGTTCTTCTTCTCTTCTAGGACACACCACAACTCCATTTGACGGACTATACATATGTCCGACTGACGGGACCGTTGGTCAGTAGACAGTTTCCCGGTCTGTA
Organism: Bulinus truncatus; assembly: GCA_021962125.1. NCBI lineage: Eukaryota > Metazoa > Mollusca > Gastropoda > Planorbidae > Bulinus > Bulinus truncatus. The sequence goes on along the minus strand of JAGDYQ010000053.1, from coordinate 1,536,474 downwards.
GTCCAACCAAACAATTCAATTAACGTCTACAGAAAAAAAAAAAACTCTATTCGCACCCTTACAGGCCCATATCTTTGTTTTTTCCTTTAGTCCACTTGTGGTCAGTTTTAGGATTTTTCGCCCTTCACCATATGTAAAACAGTTATTATGAACGGGGATATGAAAGTGTAACATACTCAGCATGTATATACAACAATGCAGTTGTAATATTGAGTTTAGGCTATACCAGTTTTAGTGTAGTTTGATATTATTTTTTATTTATACGCTATGGATTAAAACATTAAAACATTGTCTTTACATTTTAAAGACATTAATAATTCGTTGTGGGGGGGGGGGGGGTTTCCCTCACGATTCGGGTCCCGGGGGGACGCTCCTGGTGCGCCTGCCGTTAAATATTATGCCTCTTGTTGTAAAAACATACATTAAAATATAAATAATAAAAATTAATAAAAAATTATTTATAACAAAAAATTCACAAAAAATGTAAATAACAAACAAATCATTATATCATACAAATATCTGTACATTGTACATCAATGTATATCATTACAGGTAACATTACCGTAGGTGCCCATGTAGGTGCATGGATCATTTGTTATTTACTGCTGCCTATCTAATAATGTAAAGACACATCTAGCTCAGTCAATTGTAATCACACAGGCATTCAATTTATTTTACTTATGTGCCTACTCACTAGTTTAGAACGGGCCCTAAAGTGAGTTGCAAGATTCGATGAAAAGTCTCATAAGCCCCCCCCCACCCACCCCCTTCCCCCCAGCCAGCCACAGAAAGTGAGACTAATTAAAAGCTTATAATAAAAATGCGTTAGGGCTGTTCGGTTTACACCCCGTGGGTGGCGACAATGTCGGTTCGTCAGCTTTGATTCGGGTCAAGGGTTCGAGCCACAGCAACGCCAGTTGATTCTGTCCTCAATTATTGGTGGTGGTGATAAATTGAGCAGCTTCACCTATCTACGTTTGGGGGGGGGGGCGGATGGTCGTGCTGTAAAGCTCTCGACTGTCGACCTGAAGGTACCTGGTTCGATCTCCGGTGAGGACCAAGGAAAATGTTCAGGTCTTGGCTCAAGTTCCCGATATATCTCCCGTGGTGTCTTCATAGCCATTGCACTATCGGCTATGGTGGGGATGAAAGAAGGGCACCATAAAAACCGTCCCGTTAGTGGTTTATAGTATCAAACAGATTTCATCCCATCCTTACAGGGACTTCACACACAAACCTTCACACACAAACCTTCACACACAAACCTTCGCACACAAACCTTCACACACAAACCTTCACACACAAACCTTCACACACAAACCTTCACACACAAACCTTCACACACAAACCTTCGCACACAAACCTTCACACACAAACCTTCGCACACAAACCTTCACACACAACCCTTCACACACAAACCTTCACACACAAACCTTCGCACACAAACCTTCGCACACAAACCTTCACACACAAACCTTCGCACACAAACCTTCACACACAAACCTTCACACACAAACCTTCGCACACAAACCTTCACACACAAACCTTCACACACAAACCTTCACACACAAACCTTCGCACACAAACCTTCGCACACAAACCTTCGCACACAAACCTTCACACACAAACCTTCGCACACAAACCTTCACACACAAACCTTCACACACTAGTTTATAATTCATGAAAGGTTTTAGACGGATACCATGTTAGTTCTCTTTATATGTCTTAGGTTTAGGAACAGCATATGTTTATATAAATTGGTGTTGCACAGAAAATCAGAAGTGTCAGAGAGTATTAAATGTAAAAAAAAAAAAAAAAAATTCAAAAGACTCAAAGATATTTGGCCAAATTAAAATTATTCTGAGATCATGTCGTTGATAATCATTAAGGCTCAACAAATTTAATTCCCCTCCTCCTTCCCCCCCGATGTATAACAAATATGATGCATCTAATTGTATAGATATGTATTTAATGTTTATCAATAATTGACTCATTAAGTCATTGAAGAATATTTTCATGTTAAATCCATGCATTTAATGAATGTTAACGATCTCTTTCTCCCCCCCCCCTCCGAACCCCCATTCACGACCCCCTACCCCCTCCCCTCCTCCTCCCATAAACCAACAAAATACAATAAAAATTGGGCAGATAATCCATTTACTTTCAGACACTGTAATTATTGCCCCTTACAAGAAATGTGTTTTGGTAGTTTTATCCTCAGATCATTCCTCTACTTGAGAAAGTTGGTTATATTTTTTTTTTACATCTCCAACCCAGCATCACATCTCGAGTGAGCATTGATTACTAAGGGCAGACAACCATATGTACCGTAACTGCATCAGAGTCCATCTCAAGGGAGATTATCGCTATTGGAAAAGCGTGTTATTTCTCAAGTAGATTGGGTAGGGGAGGGGGGGGATCTTAGGTGGATGAGCCAATGAATCATCAAATGGGTAATTCTTTTGTCAGTTTAATATTATTATTAAAACATTTGCTAGTATTAGGATTAAACTTTGTGGTATTAATAGTTAGTTATTTTATTTTATAAAGCTAAATTTTAAAGTTTCAGAAAATGTCAATTTTTTTTTAAAAGAGAATTCCAAATGAAAAACAAATTTTAAATTTTAGTTTTTGAAAATTGGGTTCACGGGTTCGACCCCCCCCCCGGGGCCAATCACAGTCACCTCTAAGTATGTCTCCCTGGGCGCCCCCATGGTCATTGCACTATCGGGCTAATTCGTCAATTACATTTTAAATATTGTGGGTAGTAGGTAATCGTGGGGATTTGTTATATCGGAGTAAAATAAAACAGTTAAGGTAATTGTCTCACTACCACCACGATGACAGCTCATTGATTAACGTGGCCCATTTTTCACAGTGAATCCTTTTGCAAGGTAACCCATTAATTACAGGGGCGTGGGTTAAAACAGAGGAAGCTGCTCTGTCTCTCACACACAATACAACAACAACAACACAACAACAACACACATTCAGTCACTGAGACACTTGACCGGATGTTTGCAGCACCTCCCCGCACTGGTTATGTTCTGGTCATGTACAGACCGTGTAGGAGTCATATACGGACCATGTTTATGGACCATGTAGGAGCATGTACGGGTCATTAGTGAGCTGTGTATTGGGCCATGCACAGGCCATATAAGGATCATTTATGGGCCATGCACGGCCGTATAGGGGCTATGTACTGGCCATGTAGAGTCATTTAGGGTCATTTATGGGCCGTGCACGGGCCATGTAGGGCTATGCGCGAGTCATTTATGGGTAATTTGTGGGCCGTGTATGCTCCATGCACGAGTCATTTACGGGTCATTTATGGGCCATGCACGGGCCATGTAGGGGGGCAGGTAGGGCCATGTATAACCCATAACAAAGCTGAAGACATTCGGGCCACACTTTCCTCATTTGATATCCAATAGTTAGTCATTTGATTCAGGTTAGATTGTCACTGCTCCAAGTGACCGACGTCATGGAAATTCTGGCGGATGGAACAGCTGTGAAGGTCAGTTGTCTACAATGCTCGGCAGCCTCTCTTCTGATCAAACATCACCATGGCAACTTAATGTACACACTTTATTAAACGTGCCCAAAAAAAAACATGTAATGTCACTAGACAAACTTTTCATACAGGCTGAAGCCTATAATAACTTCTTTCATGCTGCGTGTTATTCATTGTGATTAATTTCTACATTAAAGGTCTGTGATGAATGCGTCCCTCATTGATGCCAAACCCAAAAATAAAAAAAAATAAAAAACTACCGCCTGTCTCATTCCCCCCAAGGAAACATTCAATGTAAAACCTGAGATAAACTGTTATTATCTTTACCATCAAACCCCCCCAGTCCCTCCGCCCCTCCCCTTCCCTTCCGACCAGTAAGTTTGCAATCACGTCCACTGTAAGACTGTTTGCTATAGTAAATCCCCTTTAGTGACCTTGCTGCTTCTGGAAATGTCGAGGAGAGAACTTTCTAACCACTTGACTAACTTGGCCCGGAGGAAACTGTTGAGCTGACCAGAGGTAACTGGATAATTTGGTTATGTAGGGCGTTAGCTCCCCTTCCACAGTCATTTTCCATCAGTCAACTATTGTAAACAGTTTCGTAAATAACAGAAGTTTTTTTTTTTTAATTTTCCAAACAATGCCGTTCTTACGTCTTTTTTTTTTGGGCCCCTAAGCGAAAAATCCCGTTTCCTAGGCAAAAGATCATTTCAGGGAGGCTCAGGCAAAACAAGGCCACAAACCTACCCCCACCACCCGATAACTTACCTTCCCAACTTTTTATACAATTTGGCCTGGTATCCTTGGCTGGTTCTCTTCCTTGTGGCTGACAAAATAAAACTCCCTACAGCGGCCCCCTTAGCTGTCGGGGGGCCCTAGACAGTGGAAGCCATAGACAGTGGAAGCCCTAGACAGTGGAAGCCATAGACAGTGGAAGCCCTAGACAGTGGAAGCCCTAGACAGTGGAAGCCATAGACAGTGGAAGCCATAGACAGTGGAAGCCCTAGACAGTGGAATCCCTAGACAGTGGAAGCCCTAGGCTGCCGCCTAGTTTGCCAGCCCATAAGAACCCCTCTGTGTCCACAGTTTTTACTTCTTGTATGTGATTTATAAATGCCTCATTCGCAGTGAGATTTTTTAAAATACTTTATGTTGTTGTTAATACATGTATTTTGTTGTTAATACATGTATGTTGTTGTTAATACATGCATGTTGATGTCAATACATGTATGTTGTTCTTAATACATGTATGATGTTTTTAATACATGTATGTTGTTGTTAATACGTGTTTTTGTTGTTAATACATGTATGATGTTGTTAAAGCATGTATGCTGTTGTTAATACATGTATTTTGTTCTTAACACATGCATGTTTTTTTTTGGGGACAGATGCTTCAAGCTAGAAAATTATTATATTCTTGCAGGCAGTGACGTAACTAGATGGGGGGGGGCAGCGGTCTGCCCATGACGACACTTTCAATGCCAACATCAAAGGAAGGCATTTTCACTACTATTACCGAATGCGAATAGATGGGATTATTTTGAACTCGCCCCCGGGCGCCTGTGCACGCCACTGTTAATAAGCATGTTACAAAACAGTTTCGTATGGGCTTACTCCAAAAAGAAAAAAAAACAATAAACATAAATAAGTTTAGTTGTCAAATACATAGAGGAACTGTCAGTGGCGTCACTAGGGGGGTGCGGGGGGTGCGGACCGCACCGGGTGACAACAAGCCTAGTGACGCCACTGGGAACTGTTACGTGTTTAGTTTCTTTTTTAAGGTACTGGTGAAATGATACTTAATGCCACGGGCGGTCACAATAACTGCCGTAACTTTAAAACGTAAAATTTGTAATTACTTCGTTTCTGTTGAGCGATTTGATTGAAGCAACGACAGCCTTCAGCATATGCTAGTCACGGGTCAGCCGGACAGTATTCAATTCTGTCTGGACACTAAGGCGCCACATTTTTTATTTACTTCTCGTTTCTTCTTTTTTTTTTCTTCTGTCACTGAGTTAAAAGTAAACAAAAATCAAAGATACACAGCTGTAGAAATAATTATTGAATGGCTTCGTTGTTGTACTTTTAACCGACCTCTACACTGGCAACTGTCTAGAGCAGTGGTTCCCCAAACTTTATTCTCACTACGGACCGGTCAGCACTGCGGCCCACTGGAAAGGGGGGTGTAGGAGGTAGATTATTTCTCGTTTATGGAAAGTCACACAATCACGAGAGAAATACACCACAATAAATAAAAAGTGAGAAAAAAGTGAGATAATTTCAGGTAGGTCGCGAAAATGAAACATTATTCATAGTGGGCTACAAAAGGAAAAACCAGTTTTAGAACCACTTGTCTAGTAGCCTACACACTGACTTTGAGATCCATTGCTCTAGACGCACTGATGGGTTGAGAGCGAGTTTTAGGTGGCTGCCGACTAAAGTTGAGTTTGTATTGAATGGTTTGAGAATATATCTATGCAGAATAACAATTACATTGCTCTATATGTAACAAATGTAACAGATTTGTTTGTTGTAAAAGGTCAAAGTTCTCTACTGAGGCTTTTGTTCTCTCAGGTTTTTTTCTCAGGTTTTAATGAGTCGCGGAAAACAAAGAGGTTTTTTCAGGTAGGTCGCGAAAATGAAACATTATTCATAGTGGGCTACAAAAGGAAAAACCAGTTTTAGAACCACTTGTCTAGTAGCCTACACACTTCTCTTATGTAGGGTTAGATATTGGAAGTCAATATTACAAAATATCCTCTGAATGTTCACTCCGTTTATTATTTTTAAGTAAAGATGTTGTGATATAATGGTGTTTTATTATTGTTTATGTGTTTGGATTATAGATTGATCGTACGCACTGCTTCCATCCCCATGTACGAGCTCATATTCAGAGGCTGTTAATCAGGTGCCCGTGGGTCAAATACTATGTAAATTAAGACGTTAGTTCCATCATTCGAAACATTTTTACTGTCAAGTGGAATGACCAGTGTTGCTAGATGTTTTTTTTAACAAAAAACCACCACAACTCAATAAGAAACCCACATAAAAACCGGCTAGATTAGTGAAAGTGAAACTAGGTACCGACATTTAATTTTATTTTTAGATTTAACGGGTCATTTCCTTTTTTTTGCCAAAAAGAAAAGTTAAGACCAACAATTACCTGCTAATCCACCATTGAGTTCAAACTCAGAAAAGAAAAACCACCAACAAACTGGCAGGAAATCCACCAATCTTGCAATACTGAAAAGTGGATTTTAGTTTAGAGATTTTTCTTCAATGCGAGTCAACCCTTTGTGAATGAGTTTATCTATAACGAGGAAGTTGATTGATAACTTTTTTTACTTGTTTTTATTTGCTAAGAATCGTTTTTGTTATGCGACAAATTTTGTTTGATCAATCTGTCTCGTCCATCCTCTCTATATAATATAATCATGAAACCCACATTTGTAATAAATACATTTACACATTTGTATTGAATTTTGTGAAACACGTGAATAAAATACTGCAAACATTTCTATGGAAATATTGGCAAACATTTGTATAGAATACTGGCAAACATTTGTATAGAATACTGTCGAGCATTTGTATAGAATACTGTCAAGCATTTGTATAGAATACTGTCAAGCATTTGTATAGAATACTGTCAAACATTTGTATAGAATACTGTCAAACATTTGTATAGAATACTGGCAAACATTTGTGTATAATAATGGCAAACTTTTGTATAAGATATTGTGAAACATTAGTCTAGAATACTCTGAGACATTTGTATAGAATACTGTCAAAACATTTGAATAGAGGACTGTCAGACATTTGTAAAGAAAACTGTCATACTTTTGTCTAGAATACTGGCAGACGTTTGTACTGAATGAATACTGGCCAATATTTGTACAGAAGACGGTAATACATTTGTTTAGAATACCATCAAAGATGTGTGTTGAATACTGTAATACATTTGTCTTGGGTATCTCTTTCCGCTGTCTTTCAGTCTTTAGTTTTCTCAAAAACATGTTCTAACATAGAAGTGAACAAATCAACTCTTGACAAACGCCTAGTCGTAAAGGACTACGTTTTCCCCATCAGAAACCGTACACTTCTAGTGGAGGTGAAGAGAGAATGAGAGAGAAAAAGAGAGAGACAGAGAGAGAGAAGGAAGCTGTGAAGTTAAGAGGAGGGTGCGGGTGGTGGGGAGGCAACATTTATCCTGTCTGTCTGAGTGTAAATCTGTTTCTCCCGAATCACCCCTTTACCTCCCCCCCACCACCCCACAGTACGGTAGGCGTGGAGTGGTCAGATGACGTTCAGGTCAGTCGTCTAAATGACCTGGGTGTTTAGTAACACGTAATGACTGACTGGAATTAGCAGACGGCTGTAGCAGACAGTGTTTGACCAGGTCTAAGCTGTGTCTGATATCATGACGTAGATCATCTTACTTGATGTAGTTTGGGAATGTTACTAAACGACTAGTGGAATCAATGATAGAATAGGCTTTTAGAATAAGTTATATAATGGGCTTTTAGAATAAGTTTTATAATGGGCTTTTAGAATACGTTATATGATGGGCTTTTAAAATCAGTTATATAACGGGCTTTTAGAATCAGTTCTATAATTGGCTTTTAGAATAAGTTCTATAATGGGCTTTTAGAATAAGTTCTGTAATGTTTAAATAGTGTTTACAAATCAATGGTCTAATGGACTATTAAAATCAATCGTAAAAATGGATTTTTTTAGAGCATGGTTTGCTTATGGTCGAAAAACGGATCCGTTTTAAATTTTAAGCTTTCATTATTTCTTTCTTTTTTCATTTACGGCTGTATAACAAAACAATGAAAGATCGCTCACTTTTTTTCTGACATCCCAATTAAGTGAAGGTGTCATTCAAAATGGAAAGATCCACCCCTTTAAATTCAAGTCAGTTCTCGGTCACTATTGGCTACTGGAATGACTCTCTAGTTTATAGTATCGCACTTTTCAATCTTCTTCCCATGCTCCAGTTTCTTTCATCCAAGATTCCATGTTTCTGGTTTAAAAGGAAATGGATTTTTTTTACTCCCAAAATTGTCATTTAACTGATTAATTTTCCGTGTCTGGAGAAAATAGCTCATCAATTTCGTGTCGATTTGTTCCCGCTTGATGGGTTCAACTTTTTAGCTTAACCCAAAAACTATTTTTCTTTCTATGTAAACTCTTTTCGGTACTCTGCATGCAAAAAAAAGGATATAGATATGTACATCTATCTATCTATCTATCTATCTATCTATCTATCTATCTATCTATCTATCTATCTATCTATCTATCTATCTATCTATCTATCTATCTATCTATCTATCTATCTATCTATCTATCTATCTATCTATCTATCTATCTATCTATCTATCTATCTATCTATCTATCTCGCTCTAAATATATATATATATATATATATATATGTATATATATATAAATAAATAAATAAATATATATATATATATATATATATATATACATATATATATATATACACAAACATATATATATATATATATATATGTATATATATATATATAGAGAGAGAGAGAGAGAGATGGATTAATGAAATAGAATTTCATATGATTATCAATATTTTTTATTATAACTTTACTTCAATTATTTTGGTATTTAGTGTGTTTATTTTAGCAAAGTCATAAAAAAAAATACTTTGTCAAGTTTCCCTTTAAGCAGAAGCGTCCTCAGCAGTTCGCGGGGCATAGGGCAAGTGTCATATATGTATGTAGTCTGGAACTAACGTTTAGTTCTCTTCGTTTAGTTCTCTTCGTTTAGTTCTCTTCGTTTAGTTCTCTTACAGATTGGCGCACGAAATAAAACACTTCAAGTTCCGGAGAGGGGGGGTGTGGGGGGAGGTCTATGGATCTACCCCCCCCCCCCCCCCCCAACATACGCCTCTGTTGCCTGAGCCAACGCTGAAAATCGGGCCAGATGATTTAATGTTCCATTGTTTCCAGCAGATGATGCGTCTACGCACTGTCATCGTCATAGTGTAATTCCCCGGGCAGTGGTCTACGCCTCTACAGGTAATGGTTGGAATAACACAATGACCAGAACTAGATATATGTACCTATTTAATGTCGGAAAATGTGTGTTTCTGTTTGTGTCTGTGTATGTCTGTGTGTGTTTCTCTCTGTGTGTGTGTCTTTGTGTGTGAATGTGTGTGTGTGTGTGTGTATGTGGGTGTCTTTGTGTGTGTTTTCTTTATGTGTGTCTCTGTGTATGTCTGTGTGTACGTATCTCTGTGAGTATGTCTCTGTGTGAGTTTCTTTTTGTGTCTGTGTGTGTGTGTCATGTGTGTGTCTGTGTGTACGTGTCTCAGTGAGTATGTCTCTCTGTGTGTCTTTTTGTGTCTTTCTGTTTGTCGGGTTAGGTTGATTGTTTGACTGTGTCTCTGTATGTGTTTTCCTTTTGTGTGTCTGTCTGTGTGTATTTTCTTTATCTGTGTATCTCTCTCTCTTTCTGTGTCTGTGTATGTTTTCTTTGTGTGTGTTTGTGTGTCTCTCTCTGTACGTCTGTGTGTCTGTCTGTGTTTATATGTGTGTGTGTCTCTATGTATGTCTCTCTGTGTGTCTCTGTGTGTCTGTGTCTGTGTTTTTTTATGTGTGTCTCTGTGTGTATGTGTGTATCTTTGAGTGCGTCTCTCAGTCTTTTCTGTGTGTGTGTTTTTTTGTGTGTCTGTGCGTGTGTCTCTCTGTTTGTGTCTGTGCGTGTGTCTGTGTGTGTGTCTTTGTGTGTGTCTCTGTGTGTGCATGTTAGTATGTCAGTGAAACTAGTATACAACGTATGCCACAAACTACCGTCACGTGGCACAGGGAAGAAATGTGCTGTGATCCTGGGCTGGGTCACACAAGTGTTAAGCTTTGATCTTACGTTCTTCACATCCCTATCCAGTGGCCGCTGACTAGACTCAAAAACTGACCACTCAGATAAAGGAAACCTTTCGATTTCCTCGACAATTGATATTGACTTCCTCCGTTGTTTTTTTTTTCGTAATTTTTTTTTTTGAAGATCTGTGGACAGTCCAGGTCGGTCACGGGGGGCGTCTCTAAAGGCCGTGACATTTACAGGCGACCTATATATGGTACACTAAATGGTTTCACTCAAGTCGGTAGACACTGATGACTCACTGACTCAAAGTTAACTATGTTTTTTTTTGTATTATTCCAAATAAACTTTAGTAAAAGAGTGTGTACAGATAGCAAAATAATGCCGCTCATACTTTTGCAGGGTATAAGATTACCGAACGGCGTAGAGCGCTTGACTGTCAACCTGCGAGTCCCGGGTTGGATGCTCCGTGAGAACCAAGAGAGTTTTTCCATGTGAAACCTTTTCAACATTTTTTTTTTTGCTGTTATTTCTCATCATACTGGCTCTATTGGTTTTTCATGGTCTCTGTGAATTTCCATTAAATATTAATATATACCAAGCTGGGCTGGGTCAAGGCTACTGTAGGGCAAGGCTACTGTAGGTCAAGGCTACTGTAGGTCAAGGCTACTGTAGGTCAAGGCTACTGTAGGTCAAGGGTACTGTAGGGCAAGGCTACTGTAGGTCATGGCTACTGTAGGTCAAGGGTACTGTGGGTCAAGGGTACTGTAGGACAAGGGCACTGTAGGTCAAGGGTACCGTAGGTCAAGGGTACTGTAGGTCAAGAGTACTGTAGGTCAAGGGTACTGTTGGTCAAGGGTACTATTGGTCAAGGGTACTGTAGGTCAAGGGTACTGTAGGTCAAGGCTATAGTAGATCTATGGCTCTACTTTAGAATACATGGCATAATATTTCCAAATAAAAAAAAAATATACAGATAATTGAGGACCTAAATGTTAATCCCGCTTCTGTTTTATTAGGTCTCAGCGGCGACATTTATTTGCCACTACGTTCTGCCACTCAGACAAATCGACGCTGACATAGTATGTATAGAAGCTACCCCTTGCTAACCTTTACACATGTAAATTGACTTCCACACACTAAACACGTAAATCGACTTCCACACGCTTCACATGTAAATCGACTTCCACATACTAAACATGTAAATTGACTTCCACACACTAAACATGTAAATCGACTTCCACACACTAAACATGTAAATCGACTTCCACACACTAAACATGTAAATCGACTTCCACACACTAAACATGTACATTAACTTCCACACGCTAAATATGTAAATCGACACACGAAATATCTTTCACACTTGACGCTGTTTGTAGTAAAAAAATTTAATAAAGCTTAGAGTGAAAAATAGTGTGGAGGTACAATTCACAGATTACCACATCTCTACTGTACAAATGCCATCTCTACTGTACAAATGCCCTCTCTACTGTACAAATGCCTTCTCTACTGTACAAATGCCCTCTCTACTGTACAAATGCCTTCTCTACTGTACAAATGCCTTCTCTACTGTACAAATGCCTTCTCTACTGTACAAATGCCTTCTCTACTGTACAAATGCCATCTCTACTGTACAAATGCCTTCTCTACTGTAGCACGTGATATTCTACCCTGTCAGAGTTAGAATGGAAATATTTTAGAGTTAAGTTTGAAGAGATGGCTAACATAAACACTGTGGTGCAGAGGTTCTCGAAACTGTGATCTGTGGAGAACCAGGGCTCTTGAGTGTATTTACTCCGGCCTACCCAGAAAATAACAATCTTCCCTATCATCAAAATAACAATCTTCCCAATCATCAAAATAACAATCTTCGCAATCATCAAAATATCAATCTTTTCAATCATCAAAATAACAATCTTCCCAATCATCAAAATAACAATCTTTTCAATCATCAAAATAACAATATTCCCAATCATCAAAATAGCAATCTTTTCAACCATCAAAATAACAATCTTCCCAATCATCAAAATAGCAATCTTTTCAACCATCAAAATAACAATATTCCCAATCATTAAAATAGCAATCTTTTCAATCATCAAAATAACAATCTTTTCAACCATCAAAATAACAATATTTTCAATCATCAAAATAACAATCTTTTCAATCAACAAAATAACAATCTTTTCAATCATCAAAATAACAATCTTTTCAATCATCAAAATAGCAATCTTTTCAATCATCAGAATAACAATCTTTTCAATCATCAGAATAACAATCTTTCAATCATCAAAATAACAATCTTTTCAATCATCAAAATAACAATCTTTTCAACCATCAAAATAACAATCTTCCTAATCATCAAAATAACAATCTTCCCAATCATCAAAATAGCAATCTTTTCAACCATCAAAATAACAATCTTCTTAATCATCAAAATAGCAATCTTTTCAACCATCAAAATAACAATCTTTTCAATCACCAAAATAACAATCTTTTCAACCATCAAAATAACAATCTTTTCAATCATCAAAATAACAATCTTTTCAATCATCAAAATAGCAATCTTTTCAATCATCAAAATAACAATCTTTTCAATCATCAAAATAACAATCTTTTCAACCATCAAAATAACAATCTTCCCAATTATCAAAATAACAATCTTTCAATCATGAAAATAACAATCTTCTCAATTATCATTACACTAAAAACGCGGGAAACGGCTGATGGGGTTCGAATGGAAATTAGTTACCATACAGGTCTCCGCGATTTAAGAAGTTTGGAACCACTGATGTAGTGATTAGTACCCCAGACGATAGAGTTCAGATACGTGACCCTTTGTAAAAAGAATGTCTTCCATGTTCACCAATATGGCGGGTTTCTTTACCAAAACAGAAGTGTATTAGTTGAGCATTGGTGTTAAAAAAATCAGAGTGATGTTCCCTTCTTTTTTTTAAGTGGACGTTGGTGGGGACCACAGGGTGGTAAGAAGTTGATTGTATCACAGAGTGGTGGGAAGTTGGTGGGGACCACAGGGTGGTAAGAAGTTGATATGTATCACAGAGTGGTGGGAAGTTGGTGGGGACCACAGGGGTGGTAAGAAGTTGATTATACCACAGAGTGGTGGGAAGTTGGTGGGGAAAGAAGTTGATATGTATCACAGAGTGGTGGGAAGTTGGTGGGGGACCACAGGGTGGTAAGAGGTTGATTGCACCACAGAGTGGTGGGAAGTTGGTGGGGGACCACATTATGGTGGGAAATTGGTGGGAACCACAGGGTGGCGGGAACGTAAAGATAGTAACAAAAATAGTAAAGATCCCTTAGCCCTTAAAGGCATTAGGGGGCAGATAAAGTGTTACAGTCACCTGTTTCTGTAGCCACGATATTATTAATAGGGTGTGTGGTTAGCACAAGGCAATGCCACCTGGGATTAAAAAAGATCGCTGAACTAATTAGGGGTTAACTTAATTGGATGTCTTCTAATGAATTAATTGTGCGTGCTTTTGTGTATGTACGCTTGTGTAGATGGATGGATGGATGGATGGATGGATGGATGGTCGTGCGATATATTTGCTCTAATGTCCAGGGTTTGATCCTCACTGAAAGACTGGAGATTTATTCAGGTTCAGGTGAACATTGAAGAAACCATCATGTATAAAAGTGTGCCTTAAATTTGACATTCTGAGCCTCACATTAGACAATGTGTACCTGGTATTAGACAATGTGTACCTGTTATTAGATAATGTGTACTTGACATAAGACAATATGTAGCTGGCCTAAGACAACATGTATTTGGCATAAGACAAATTATACCTGACATTTTACCTGTAGCGAGTACCGCACGTTCTGTAGCGAGTACCGCGCGTTCTGTGGAAAGTATCACTCATTCTGTGGTATCACACATTTTGTGGCGGGTACCACACGTTTATAGGCGCGTACGACACTCTCAGTGGCGCATACCCCACGTTCAGTGGCGAGTACCTCACGTTCAGTGGCGAGTACAACACGTTCAGTGGCGAGTACCTCACGTTCAGTGGCGAGTACCACACGTTCAGTGGCGAGTACCACACGTTCTGTGGCGATTACCTCACGTTCAGTGGCGCATACCACACGTTCAGTGGCGAGTACCACACATTCAGTGGCGAGTACCTCACGTTCAGTGGCGAGTACCACACGTTCAGTGGCGAGTACCTCACGTTCAGTGGCGCATACCACACGTTCAGTGGCGAGTACCACACGTTCAGTGGCGAGTACCACACGTTCAGTGGCGCGTACCACACGTTCAGTGGCGAGTACCTCACGTTCAGTGGCGAGTACCACATGTTCAGTAGTGAGTACCACACGTTCTGTGGCGAGTACCACACGTTCAGTGGCGCATACCACACGTTCAGTGGCAAGTACCACACGTTCTGTGGCGAGTACCACACGTTCTGTGGCGAGTACCTCACGTTCAGTGGCGAGTACCACACGTTCTGTGGCGAGTACCACACGTTCTGTGGCGAGTACCACACGTTCAGTGGCAAGTACCACACGTTCAGTGGCGCATACCACACGTTCAGTGGCGAGTACCTCACGTTCAGAGGCGAGTACCACATGTTCAGAGGCGAGTACCTCACGTTCAGTGGCGAGTACCACACGTTCAGTGGCGAGTACCACACGTTCAGTGGCGCATACCACACGTTCAGTGGCGAGTACCTCACGTTCAGAGGCAAGTACCACATGTTCAGAGGCGAGTACCACATGTTCAGTGGTGAGTACCACATGTTCAGTGGCGAGTACCTCACGTTCAGTGGCGAGTACCTCACGTTCAGTGGCGAGTACCATACGTTCAGTGGCGCGTACCACACGTTCTGTGGCGAGTACCACACGTTCAGCGGGTTGATTGTCGGTGATAATAAAAATTGATTAGTCCTGTAAAAACCTGCACAAAGTATTTTTATACCCAACAATAACAGACGCAGACAAAAAACATTAAAAAAAAATTGAGAGTTCTTTCCAAGGAAGTGTTGGAAATTCATTGCTGCCTAGACCAAAAATAGAATGACGTCATTGTAGAAGATGAAACAGTCTGCAGATCGATGCCCATTGTCCCTTAATGTCTATCACTTCCGCTTATTGGGGGAGATATTCAACACGGTTCATTTGTTAGCCATTGTACTAGTCTGGTAGCTCATTGATGGAGCCAGCTGGATGGCCGGTTCAAAGAGAGTTTTCTGAGACGTTTTATCTCCAGGGAACAGTTTGAACTTAACATAAGTCAAATAATAATAATAATAAAAAAATCGATAATAACAAGTGGGACACAATGGTGTCTTCGGTTATCTCGAGTCTTCATTCGTATAATCGGGAATTCCTGTTACGCAATTCATGGAATTTTGTAATTGCGTATCTGATTTTTTTTTTAAAGACTCGAGATTGTCTTCTGTTAAATAAGTAGGCCTTATACAGAACTGTTAGGTGAGTTTTTTTTCTAAAAAGATTTTGGAGGCTCTAGGCGAAAGTACCTGTTAGGGGGGGGAGGGGCCATTATAAAATTATATTTGATAAGAAATTAGTACTTGGGGGGGGGAGAGCCCAGAAGCGTAGCTAGGAGTGGGCAAGGGGGCATCATGCCCCGGGCGCTACTCACAAAGGAGCGCCAAATAATATTATATGGTTTTCGAATGTAGGGGGCGCTAAAAAAGGTATTGCGCCCCGGGCGCGAGTTAAGCTCGCTACGGCACTGGGGGGGGAGCCCTTTTTATAGCGGAAGCCCTAGTCAATCGCCTAGTTAGCACACTCAAAAAAAATTAATAATTCTAAATTTTAATAATTATACAACCCAAAACAACAACGACTGAACTAAACACATATAATCAAACGCAATAAACATTTACATCAAATAAAGGAGGAATATCTGAGGCGTTGCCTTGGGTCGGCCATTTTCTATTAATAGAATATTTTCTTCACATTGAATGGAAATGAAGTTTACGCCCATGGCTAATCGGACGTGTGCTGCGGCATAATCAAACAAGGGGGACATTTTAACACCAAGATGTTCGCAGCGCTACACAAAATGACCCATGAATATATTAAGTGTTCATTTGATTATTATTTTTTTTTTTAATTTTAGGATAGCGCTTGGGTTCATAGGTGTTATTGTGTGAGCGAGCTTCATGTACAAATATCACCTATCGGTAAATTGAAGAAATCGGATAAACGAGGAAGGAAGTATGCATATTTAATGTGAGAAAATATTTGAAATGTACACAAATCATACGCATGTGTGTGTGTCTTTGTGTGTGAGTGAGTGGGGACTATTGCATAGAAAATAAATGGTCTTCTAACCTTTGATTATTTTTCTTATCGGCATGTTATATTTCATCGAGCTCACAGTTGATTATTTTCTCCACCAGATGACATTATCTGGGACAACAAAAGTAAAAATCACACATCTGAGCAAGGACGGGTTTTAAGACTTGAACAACTTATGTTCTTAACATTAAATCTTTGTGCAAATGTATTTTGTACATCCGAAATTGTTTAGGAAATTTGAAATCAAGGAATTTTTGTTAAAAATAATATCGTTCATTAGTTCCTCCTAGCGATTGGCCGAAATTTCTACTTCCTGTAAGATTCCTCTGCGCTATAAAAACAAAAGGCAATTTGAATGCTTTTGTAACTTTTTTTTCGATTCTAATTTTAGCTGCTTGATTTTTTTGTTTTTAAATATAATAACAGCCTAAGTGTATTCGCCTTTCAAGTATTTGACAATTTTGTCCAAAATATCGAGTGTTTAGTCTTGAAAAAAACTAATTATAAAAATAGATTTTCTTTAAGGATCCAGAAAACCAACATAAGAGTAATAAAAGGGAGAAAAAAATGTCCGGCATTCGAACGATTTTAGACCGGAATGACGAGGTTACACTCGGATTTGAATGTAAAACTGAAATAATATTCTATTTATAAACATATTATTGAACTATTTTTTTTTACATGATTTCTACAATACATCTCACAAAGTAAATAAAAGCCTGACATATACATGCGATAGAATTCGTGAGGGAACTACTTTTTTCACCGCATTAACAAATGACGCCCCCCTCCCCCGCCCCCCCACCCCACCACCACCCCTTTTACTTGCGAAACTTGACCACAGTTAATTCACCGGTCATCTTGAACAGAAAAAAAGTGTTTGGTCGCTGTCTCGTCCATTGTCCGACTTTCTCCCCCCCCCTCCTCTCCTTCCCGCTAGATCCATCGTGACGATCGCGAGTATAGAACTAAACGTATTTAACCAAATGTCGTGGGCAAATACTCACCCCGGTGGCCTACAGGAGTCCAGGGGGGACGGGCGTCTTTAAGGGTTTTAAAGTCTTCACCCAGACAGCTTTCAGAACCTGGGCCTACATTTTCTTTTTATATCTAGTTCAGTGACGATGTTTTATATACAGACAGGGGCAGATTTAGTGTCATATGGGGGGCATCATGGGCTAAGAAGAATATATTGGGCATTTAAAACAAAAAATGAGGTAAACTTCAAAATGTAAACATGTATATTTGGGGGGTTTCGCTAGAAGCGGCCTAACCATTTTTGTCAAATGTGCAGGGCCTACAGCGCTAATGTCATATATTCATGACATTTTTTCCCGTGCTGTTTTGAAGTCAAAGGAAATACAAAAAACAAAATGCTCCAAAAAATTTGACAAAAAGTTATTTTGAGCCACCCTAATATATATATATTTTGGAGTATTTTGTTTTTTCTATTTCCTGTTACTTCAAAACAGCACGGAAAAAAATTTCATGAATATGACTTTATTTAGTATCTTGTTATAGTAAATTAAATTGAATTAATTTTGAATGTGACTGTGTTTATATAAAGCACACAGAAAATGCTAGAAGGTTCTGGACAATTTTAGAAAAAGTCTATACAATTCTAGAAAGTTCTGGAAGGTTCTATGAAATCTCTAGAAGGTTCTACAAGCTTCTAGAAAAAACGTGGGAAAACTTGAGAAGGTTCCGGGAAATTCTAGAAATCTCTAGAAGTTTTGATTTTCATATAAATAGCCAGCTTCACCAGTGCATTTCAATTTAGTTATAAAAATCATATGTTATAAGATCAAATGTTATAAGATCAAATGTTATAAGATCAAATGTTGCGGCTATATAAATATCATTCATTTAGTTATGATTACTAGGTCGAAAAGTATTGTTCATTTAACTGGCATAGAAGTTGACACAACTCCTGTTTATTGAGCTAAGTACTTACCCTAATTGAACCTACTGGCCAATGGTATGTTTACAAACACAGCCGTCTGGCATCAGTTAATATTGTTTTCTCATGAACTATTTCTTTGCTTGTATACTGTCCAGTTAACATGCGAATGTTTATTGAGCTAGGTACTTCCCCTAATTTATACTACTGGCCAATGGTATGTTTACAAACACAGCCGTCTGGTTGACATTCGGTAGAATTTTTTCATGAGGACATACTAATGTCAGGTAAGCTAGGTACTTCCCCTAATTAAGCATACTGACCAATGGAATGTTTACAAACACAGCCGTCTGGCAGTTGGTACAATTTTTTCATGACCTATTTCTTTGCTTTTATACTGTCCAGTGGACATGCCAATGTTTATTGAACTAGGTACTTCCCCTTTTGAGCCTACTGGCCAATGGTATGTTTACAAACACAGCCGTCTTCAATAAGACATTTGGGGGTAGTACAATTGGACATGATGTGCTACTATTCAATCGCTTTAAGACGTCTGGGCAAAAAATAAGACAGGCAGAATTTAATATATGCCACGATGTTCGACTGGAGCAAAATCGCAAGCCATTAAAAGAAGAAGTCATCACATTTGGTTCAAATATCCTCCAAATGAAAGACAACTCCAAATATTTTCCACGTGAAGATTACAAAGAACTTCTGAATCTTATCTTCCTGGGAGGAATTCCCCTCTTAGGGTGCGTTTTCGTGTTCCAGGAGCTTATCACCATGCAAGGTGGATGTCTAAAATAATCTAGCTGCCTGCATCATGAAGATTTATCTCTTCCGTCATCAGTTCAAGCTGCCTAAGCATGAAAACAGATCAATTGCAGAATTTGGTATCTTTTCGTCCTCGGTTTACATTAAAGCTTGGATTCAGTGTCCCATTCTAGCAGACGCACCTCTGAATGATCTGGATTTCATCAAGCTTCTTATTGGTTATAATAATGTTTCTCCCTTCATTTCTCAGACTGGATTGAAAAACGATTGGACGACATCTCTGGTACCTTAGTGCAGAAATCATTCCTCTGGTTCACTTTTCGCAACTTTTCTCAGTGGATGAGAAAGCTAACCGTACTGCTTGCTTGAGGCAATTCATGGAGAAATATTCTGATGATCATAAAGAAGAAAGGTGCATCCGCAGCACAAATGATCTTTCATCACTTCATAATGTGACATTAAAGGATTTTGCGACCTCGTCATCGCTGCTCTTCTTTAATGCTCTTCTGCTTCCCACAAATTTTCTCATGACGGATGCTTCCACCTGGCAACAAATTCCATCCTTTCAGAAAGCAACAGCAGAGGTCTCTTCCTTGTAAGTTGTCAATGACTGTATCGAGCGGGGAATTGCACTGGCGTCATCATTTAACTCAACTCTCACCAAATCAGAGGAGGAAAAGCAGTACTTGCTTCAAATTGATGAACAACATTGCAAAGAGTTTCCAGATACATAAAAAATCAACTGTGCTGAAGAGATCGCAACTTGAAGACCTTCAGGACTCAGAAAGCACAGACTAAAATAAATTAAAGTGTATTTTTGAATAGCGTACTTAGAACTACTCTGCAATACAGTCAGGTTAATGTGTCATGTAACTAGTATTATTTTACTGTGTAATATATTAGTTCTTTGTATCTAAAAAACAGCATTTTAAATCTTGCAAAATTTTCATTTAATGCAACTGCAGAATACCATAAAACACGAGATAACAAGCGCACTGAGGCAGTATTTATAGAAGCCCAAATGGTGTGAAATTTGGTATATACATTTTTTAAATCACCGTGAACCAGATAACTAAAATGCTCATGATGATAGAGTGAGCCACCCTTATACATATTTATAACCCCCACACCGCCCTGACCCCCCCCCCCCCCCCCCCCCCCCCCCCCCCCCCCCCCCCCCCCCCCCCCCCCCCCAGACAACTAAAACTCATCCCCCCCCCCCCCCCCCCCCCCGAGAAGAGCTAAACCACTAATGGTACGATTATTGATTTGCCCTTTTTTTCATCCCCACCGTAGCCGATAGTGCAAAGGCCATGGAGGCACCGCGGGAGACATATTTGTTACGTAGAATGTGACATAAGTTTCCCATGCAGATGTCATCTAAAATTGTTCATTTCTAAAGACAATAAAACGAGACAGCCATTTCTAAGTGCAGACAGGGGCGAAATTAATGTCATATGGGGCCACTGGCTAACAAGAATCTATTGGGCTTTTAAAAAAAGCGTGGTAGACAGTTCGAAAATTTAAAGATTTATGTTTCAACCCTGTGAACGACCAGACCCACATCCGCCAATGGCGTCAGCAAAAAAAAAAAAATTAAGGATTATCGACTTATGTTTCTCATCCAACAGCTCCTTTTGGTGTGGAGTCACAGAGTCCCTAATGTTTCTCATCCAACAGCTCCATCTGGTGTGGAGTCACAGAGTCCCATATGTTTCTCATCCAACAGCTCCATCTGGTGTGTAGCCACAGTGTACCATATGTTTGTCATCCAACAGGTGACTAGCTCCATCTGGTGTGGAGTCACACTATCTCACTATGTTAGTGTTTGAATACTAAGGCCAATGCTTGCTGGTGTATCTCTTCTTGTCACGTACAGACAAAAGCATAAATAAGCGTGGCATGACATCAAGAGCAATGACCTGTCTTAGTTTAAGTTTATG
The DNA here is from genome assembly GCA_021962125.1 of Bulinus truncatus. Lineage (NCBI taxonomy): Eukaryota > Metazoa > Mollusca > Gastropoda > Planorbidae > Bulinus > Bulinus truncatus. The sequence continues at coordinate 1,515,194 of JAGDYQ010000053.1, read as the reverse complement.
GCATCATTATACTGTCGGGACATGGCAGAGTATCACCAACTGTGTGGGACTGTCGGAACATTGTAGTGCGTCACTAGCTCTATGGGACTGTCGGGACATGGTAGTGTCACTAGCTGTATGGGACTGTCGGAACATGGTAGTCTGTCACTAGCTGTATGGGACTGTCGGGACATGGTAGTCTGTCACTAGCTGTATGGGACTGTCGGGACATGGTAGTCTGTCACTAGCTGTATGGGACTGTCGGGACATGGTAGTCTGTCACTAGCTGTACCATCAACTTATATGGGATTTGCATTCCATAATCATGAACAGGACAAAGTATGTATTTGAGGGTACAATACGTCCGTTGTGGTGTGTAACTTGAGCAGCAGCATAATTTAATTGTAAGTAGTCAGGTACATTGTATGAATACATGCACATCTGTCACATAGCTGTATGGGACTGTAGTCCTGTCACTGGCTGGTTGGTACTGTCGGGACATAGTAGTCTGTCACTATTTGTATGGGACTGTCAGGACATTGGTGCAGTCACTTTGCTCAATGGGATTGTCGGGACATGGTAGTCTGTCACTAGCTGGTTGGTACTGTCAGGACATGGTAGTCTGTCACTAGCTGTATGGGACTGTCGGGACATGGTAGTCTGTCACTAGCTGTATGGGACTGTCGGGACATGGTAGTCTGTCACTAGCTGTATGGGACTGTCGGGACATGATAGTCTGTCACTAGCTGTATGGGACTGTCGGGACATGATAGTCTGTCATTAGCTGTATGAGGCTTTAGGGACATGGTAGTCTGTCACTAGCTGTATGGGACTGTCGGGACATGGTAGTCTGTCACTAGCTGTATGGGACTGTCTGGACATGGTAGCCTGTCACTAGCTGTATGGGACTGTCTGGACATGGTAGCCTGTCACTAGCTGTATGAGGCTGACAGGACATGTCTCTGTCTCTGTATGGTACTGTCAGGGACTTGATACGCCTTCTGTATGGGACTGTCTGGACATGGTAGTCTGACTCTTCTGCCCTATGGGACTGTCTGCTCTTGATAGAGCGACTCTTCTGCCTATTGGACTGCTCTTGACATGGTACTCTTCCTGACTAACTGTATGGGACTGTCTCTTGATACGCCTCACTCTGTCTGGGACTGCCTATTGTCTGCTCTTGATACGACTCTTCTGCCTATTGTCTACTCTTGATCCGACTCTTCTGCCTATGTCTGCTCTTGATACGACTCTTCTGACTAATGTCTGCTCTTGATACGACTCTTCTGCCTATTGTCTGCTCTTGATACGACTCTTCTGACTAATGTCTGCTCTTGATCCGACTCTTCTGCCTACTGTCTGCTCTTGATCCTTCTATTCTGACTAATATCTGCTCTTGATACGGCTATTCTGACTAATGTCTGCTCTTGATACGGCTATTCTGACTAATATCTGCTCTTTATACGGCTATTCTGACTAATGTCTGCTCTTGATCCGACTATTCTGACTAATGTCTGCTCTTGATCCGACTCTTCTGCCTAATGTCTGCTCTTGATCCTTCTATTCTGACTAATATCTGCTCTTGATACGGCTATTCTGACTAATGTCTGCTCTTGATACGGCTATTCTGACTAATATCTGCTCTTGATACGGCTATTCTGACTAATGTCTGCTCTTGATCCGACTATTCTGACTAATATCTGCTCTTGATCCGACTATTCTGACTAATATCTGCTCTTGATACGGCTATTCTGACTAATGTCTGCTCTTGATCCGACTATTCTGACTAATGTCTGCTCTTGATCCGACTATTCTGACTAATGTCTGCTCTTGATATGGCCGTCCTGTCTAATTTAAGAACCCATCGTGGCTCTCTTTACACCACAAGATGGCGATCTCTGTTCTACTTCTACAACATACTGAAAGTTAACAACTGAAAGGGCTAACTGAACCAGTTTAAGAGATAACTTTATTTGTCATGATAACTTTGGTATTATTGTGAGTGACCATTATCTGACCTTCCCCTCCCCTCCCCCCTCTTACCACTTTTATACTCTATCGACACCTCACAAGTACGCATTTTCTTGTTATTAATAAATAAACATGTATTATTTTTATTACTATTATTATTACTACTATTAATGATCTACTCATGTATTTATTGTTTACCCTTTTCCATCCAATGGGAGTATTTGTTATCTTCACAAAGATGCTGATTAAAAGGCCATTTCTTCAAACAAAAAACTGTATTCTATAACATACGTTAGATAAAGCTTTTCTCCATACGTGTAAAAAAAAACCAGTATTAAGCTGCGCACATTGTATCATACAATTCTATAAATGTAAACAAAAAGTAATAAAATTTAAACTGCGCCACAAGGGACAAACATCATCAAGATAAATATCCGGGCGAACCTCTGTAATTTTTTTTTTATTTTCTTTTTCTCTTTAAAACTTCGGAAATCTCAACTTATCAGCTGTAAAATCGATTACATTGTGAAATAACTTTGGAAATCACCGAGGAGGGAGGGAGTGTGTGTGTGTGGGGGGGGTGGCTGAAGCTAAGAGAGGGGGAGGGGTCACTGAAACAAATAAAAAAAAAGAGAAATATGACTTTAAAAAAAGGGCATAAAAACAGTAGAGTTGATTTTTCTTTTCTTTGATGAGTATGGCTAAAAAAATTATTTTCTGACCTGTACAGCAAAAAAGTATATTTACTTAACTTACTGTGAATATATATATATATATATACATATATATATATATACATATATATATATATATATATATATATATATATATAATATACATTTGTAGATTCAAATTAAATGTCTGTCATATGTCTGCCAGATGCGGTCGACAGAACTAATTAGTCATAATGAGTCTCACACGCAGATACAGTACTGTGAATTGTGTACTGTGTATTATTGGCAACATTGTATCGAAGGGATATATAGCCTCCATTTATTTGTATTTTTAACTATATCAAATGTTAACTCTCACACACACATACACACACACACACTCACGAGATTCGTTTTATACCGATCAGATTTACCATACACTTAAATTGATCAGTACCTCTGTATTAGAGCAGAAATAACTACATGAGTACAGCACATACTAAATAATAACAATACATTATATGTACACATTGATATAAGCGCGTTATAATAACAAAGGAAATCTAAAGATAATACCAACAGATGAATTTGATGAAAGACATGAATCACCCACTGTTTGACCCGCCTTTTAGGCTTGACTAACCAGGCATGACCAGAGCAGACCAGGATCTGGTGATCTCGACTGTGACATGACCCAGTGGTCAAGTGTGTGTTAAGTGACCTCGATCACAGAAAACAACACTAAGAAGTAAAAGAACCGTGTTTCAAAGACTTAATCTCTGCATTTATATTTGGCTTGGCATTTTTTGAATACGCAGTGGCTACGTTTCGGTCCGACCGAACCCGTATTTTTTTTACTTCGGGTACCAGCCATAGATTATATTGCTCCACACCCTAACCCTATCCCTATCCCTATCCCTAACCCTAACCCTAACCCTAATCCTGAAAAAAAAATTCTGAAAAAAAGAAAAAAAATATATATGCCATGTTCCTTATACCCTAATATAATGCCGGAGCTACTGCGTTTTGAATAAGGTTTAATGAATGGAAAGGTTTTGGGATGCATTTTAGGTCAGTGGTTCTCAAATCTTTGTCTCAATAGACCAATTATCGTCTGCTTGCCACGGAAACTGATGTATGCAAAGTTAAATACCACATTGATATTGATTGATGCTATTTGCATGATAATTCTTATGTAATAATGTTTTATTGTATGTTTGGCACCTCTTTGACTCATGAATTCAAAGAATATTTTTACGTCCTTCAAATAGTAAAGATACAAATTGCATACACTTAAATATTTTTTTAAGTGGATTGTGCTCAGTGGCGTAGTTAGAGGGGGCAAAGGGGGCATGAAGCCCCGGGCGCTACTCAAAAAGGGGAGCCCAATGGTCCGCAAAACATATAATATTTATATGGTTTTCGAATGGGAGGGGGCGCTTAAAAGGTATTGTACCCCGGGCGCGAGTTAAGCTCGCTACGCCACTGATTGTGCTTGAGCCTAAAAATTGTAATTGACTCATTATGCAACATCATGTTTTCTTGTGATCAGATACTTAGGGATAGAAACTATCATTTTATGCCCAGTCAGTTACAGGTGCAACATTCTTTGATGTGGTCATACATAGGCAGTTACAGGTGCAACATTCTTTCATGGGGTCATAGTCTGTCACAGGGGCAACCTTCTATCTTGTTATATCTAAACAGAGTTTATCCTAATTTGTTTATTTATATTTCAGTCGCCCAATTCAAATGGTGTAAAAAAAAATGTCACAAATTAAAAAAAAAATCAACCTCAGTGTGACTTTCATTCTAACCAGATACAGTTCGACACACAGGTCAAATAAAAAAAAATAACAATGAAGTAAACCTATCACTGATATCCCTACGCCCCCCAATAACAATGAAGGAAACCTATCACTGATATCCCTATTTTCCCAATAACAATGAACAAGGCCGTAGCCAGGATTTTTTTTTTGGGGGGGGGGGGGCTGTGCGGCTTGGGGGAGGGGGGCTGTGCGGAGAGTTTTATGTAAGAAAAAATTGGAACGCAATGATAAAGTATATTTTATAATAGAATTTGATTTTAGAATTAATTTGGGTGGAGGGGCTGCAGTCCCCCTAGCCCGCCCCCCCGGCTACGGCCTTGACAATGACGAAAACCTATCACTGATATCCCTACGCCTGCCTCCCCCCCCCCTTCCAATAACAATGAAGAAAACCTATCACTGATATCCCTACGCCCCCTCCAATAACAATGAAGAAAACCTATCACTGATATCCCTACGCCTGCCCCACAAATCTTTCATCTCACCTCAAAAACAGCCAACAGCCAGCGAGTCATATTAAGAAATGAAACAAATCATCCTGGAGAAACAAGGGTCCGCCGAGTTTCACTTGCCATAGGAACCGAGAGTTTTTTTTTTGGATGTTTAGTATCGGGTCAAGGGGAAATTTAGAGCAGATAAATCTCGCTCTGTCGTTTGCTTAGATTCATTGGATCTCCCCGATAGAACCTTCGGTGATTTCCAGTCATTTTTAATAATTTTGTTTTAGGCCGAATAAGACACTTTTTGGTTTATTTACGGTGGCTTTTGTCAATTCAGTCCTCGTCTTTTTTATGATCAGTTGTTTTATTTATTCATTATTATAAAAATGAATAAAAATGTTTTTATTGCACATTTAAATAGCTAATATTTTAATGTCTTCTACTATACATTTATATATTAAACAATTATAGTAAAGAAACTTCATAAATAGCGCAGGTTTTGAATTATTATAAACAATGAGAACTTAAATAAAATTTCACAGTAACATCAACACAATTTCACAGTACCATCAACTCAAATTCACAATACCATCAACACAATTTTAAAGTACCATCGACACAAAATCACAGTACCATCAACACATTTCACAGTATAATCCACACAATTTTAAAGTACCATCAATTAATTTTACATTCTACATTTTTTAATATCGTTAAATGATTGTCAAAATAGTGTTACTTAAAAGGGAATTTTTTTTTCAAATGACTGTTTACGACAACATCTGCTTAATAGAAGGACTTTTAAAAAAAAATGATACTTGCTATAATGATACTTGCTATATGATACTTGCTATAATGATACTTGCTATAATGATGATTGCTATAATGATGATTGCTATAATGATGATTGCTATAATGATTGCGAGATCTGCTATTTATTTTACGTACGGGTGCATGTTTAAATGACGGTTTTCCAAAAAAAAAAAAGGTATTTTGCAATGTATGGGTATTTATTTCAATGACTGATAGTCGTATAATTCACCAACTGTCGTCGGTAAAGTTAATTGCACACAGTTGAGTCAGTGTTATATAGGCCTGGCAGTGTTACACAGGACTGGCAGTGTTATATAGGCCTGGCAGTGTTACACAGGCCTGGCAGTGTTATATAGGCCTGGCAGTGTTACACAGTTGAGTCAGTGTTATATAGGCCTGGCAGTGTTACACAGTTGAGTCAGTGTTATATAGGTCTGGCAGTGTTACACAGTTGAGTCAGTGTTATATAGGCCTGGCAGTATTATATATAGGCCTGGCAGTGTTACATAGACCTGGCAGTGTTATATATAGACCTGGCAGTGTTATATACAGGCCTGGCAGTGTTGTATATAGGCCTGGCAGTGTTACATAGACCTGGCAGTGTTATATATAGACCTGGCAGTGTTATATATAGGCCTGGCAGTGTTATATATAGACCTGGCAGTGTTATATATAGGCCTGGCAGTGTTACATAGGCCTGGCAGTGTTACATAGGTCTGGCAGTGTTATATAGGACCAGATCGATTTAGAGAAATGTGCGAACTTTGACCAGTACGTTGGTCTAGAATTTGTGACTCTAAGGGGTGGGGGGGGGGGGCGTCCATTGATCTTTTCATTCTTTTACCCGTGACTTGGGACAACACACAATGTAAACAAGACAATAAATCTCTCACAACTCACTCAATTGAATAGAAATTACTGTTGACAAAAGTCTAGGCTTTCTTTTTTTTTTCCAAAACATTTGGACTGTTAAACATAAACGCAAAGATAAAAGAAAATGAATAGATGTATAGTCATCTAAAAGTAAAAGAATTTAAATTCCACCCACATAGCCGACCTTACACTCTCAGTTGTAGAGGTTATAGAAAGAAATGAATTCTACACTTCATCTGCCCCGATGGCTCCCATGTTATAGAAACAAATGGATTCTACACTTCATCTGCCCCGATGGCTCCCATGTTATAGAAACAAATGAATTATACATTTCATCTGCCCCGATGGCTCCCATGTTATAGAAACAAATGAATTCTACACTTCATCTGCCCCGATGGCTCCCATGTTATAGAAACAAATGAATTCTACACTTCATCTGCCCCGATGGCTCCCATGTTATAGAAACAAATGAATTCTACACTTCATCTGCCCCGATGGCTCCCATGTTATAGAAACAAATGAATTCTACACTTCATCTGTCCCGATGGCTGCCATGTTATAGAAACAAATGAATTCTACACTTCATCTGTCCCGATGGCTGCCATGTTTTAGAAACAAATGAATTCTACACTTCATCTGCCCCGATGGCTCCCATGTTATAGAAACAAATGAATTCTACACTTCATCTGCCCCGACGGGGCCCATTTGAGCTAAGGGAACTTTATTTTATGTATTTAAACGTAGAGGAATTTAACCTCACACTCTCAGTTGCCTTAAGAAAAGGTTGTCTTTTTTTTAGAGATCTTTACTCAAAAGTATATTGGGAAGGGGTGAAAGGGGGGGGGGGGGTCATAGGTGAATTTAGATTCCACGGTCCTTGGTAAAAGCACTGTCAAGACCAAAGCTTGCAAATCCCCCCCCCCTTTGACAAAAGGGACCTCTCTGACCAACTTTTTAATTGTTTAACATATCAGTCATTTTATGTAAAGGCCGAAAAAAATTAAAACGAGGCCGCAACGACCACGAAGGGCAGAATCTAGGCAACATTGAGGCAGAATTATTGGCTCTTGATTTAAGTTGTGCAGATAACCGGTTTAAATATCAGTGTTATACACCCGATAGGTGCTATGCAGATGGCCGGTTTAAATATCAGTGTTATACACCCGATAGGTGCTGTGCAGATGGCCGGTTTGAATATCAGTGCTATAACCCGATAGGTGCTGTGCAGATGACCGGTTTAAATATCAGTGCTATACACCCGATAGGTGCTGTGCAGATGGCCGGTTTAAATATCAGTGTTATACACCCGATAGGTGCTGTGCAGATGACCGGTTTAAATATCAGTGCTATACACCCGATAGGTGCTGTGCAGATGGCCGGTTTAAATATCAGTGTTATACACCCGATAGGTGCTGTGCAGATGGCCGGTTTAAATATCAGTGCTATACACCCGATAGGTGCTATGCAGATGGCCGGTTTAAATATCAGTGTTATACACCCGATAGGTGCTGTGCAGATGGCCGGTTTGAATATCAGTGCTATAACCCGATAGGTGCTGTGCAGATGACCGGTTTAAATATCAGTGCTATACACCCGATAGGTGCTGTGCAGATGGCCGGTTTAAATATCAGTGTTATACACCCGATAGGTGCTGTGCAGATGACCGGTTTAAATATCAGTGCTATACACCCGATAGGTGCTGTGCAGATGGCCGGTTTAAATATCAGTGTTATACACCCGATAGGTGCTGTGCAGATGGCCGGTTTAAATATCAGTGCTATACACCCGATAGGTGTTGTGCAGATGACCGGTTTGAATATCAGTGCTATAACCCGATAGGTGCTGTGCAGATGGCCGGTTTGAATATCAGTGCTATAACCCGATAGGTGCTGTGCAGATGACCGGTTTAAATATCAGTGCTATACACCCGATAGGTGCTGTGCAGATGGCCGGTTTAAATATCAGTGTTATACACCCGATAGGTGCTGTGCAGATGGCCGGTTTGAATATCAGTGCTATAACCCGATAGGTGCTGTGCAGATGACCGGTTTAAATATCAGTGCTATACACCCGATAGGTGCTGTGCAGATGGCCGGTTTAAATATCAGTGTTATACACCCGATAGGTGCTGTGCAGATGGCCGGTTTAAATATCAGTGTTATACACCCGATAGGTGCTGTGGAGATGGCCGGTTTAAATATCAGTGTTATACACCCGATAGGTGCTGTGGAGATGGCCGGTTTAAATATCAGTGCTATACACCCGATAGGTGCTGTGCTGTTCAAAACCCCAGTAATTATAATTGCACTGGAGTTTGAACCGGTTATCTGCACGGAAATCTCGGGCTATCAACCTTAACCCTGGTAGTCAGCAGTAATTCAATACAAAAAGAAATATAATAACACCCGTGAAAACAGATTTGAACAGGAACGTCGTTTCGGGTACGGCTTGGGAAAGGTCGACACGTTTGATGGACAACCTGCTCCTCCTCCCCCCCCCAACCACTACCGTTTCGGCCGGGTTTATTTTTTAGTGGGATTATTGTCTTAAATGACTTATGTATCACTCGAGCGTTGTTTGGCGCCATTCTATTACCATTAATTTGATATGCGTTATAAAGCAGATGTCGCCTTTCATGATTTCGAGTATTATAAAACATGCTTAATTTATTTCTTTAAAAAAAAAAAAATCACGGGTCATTGGAGGTTTGGGGGTGGGGGAGGGCATTGCCCAACCATTTGCAAATGACGTCTCTGAATTACAATCATGTTCAGTTTGTTCCGAGTCACTGACTCATTTAAAAGAAGACAGGTTGAGAGTACTGACATCAAAGGGAATATATTCGAATGTCAATAAAAACCAGTTTGCGTCATATTCTAAAACTGACCTGAAGAATGACGCCCTGGTAACACCCGTGACAACCTGTGGGGTGGAAAGTTGATGGGGGGGGGAGGGGGGTTAATGGATATAGAGAGGGCACTTAAAAAAAATCAACTCAAATTAAAGGTCAAGAGAAAATTTTAATCAGCTAAGAGCTGGGTGGGGGGGGGGGAGTTCTTCATTTAACTAGTGTTTGAAAATTCAGCAACGGTAATGAGGTAGATCGATAACCGATCTGATCTTACTGTGATTAATTTAGACTACCGTGGAAAACATTTAGTTAATGACAGGAATAGTGCGTCGTCCTTGACATGTAATCAAGCTCCGTTCCGTGCCTGACCATCCCTGAAGCTTTGCTTAATGGGTCGAAGATGAGCACATAAAAATTTAAAGCTTCGATCAGAGAGGCACTATTAGAGACCAAATAGTGTGATAACCAGGTGAGACAGACAATAATTTGTCAGATCCATGTTGTTTCTGTTCTCTTTTTGCCTTTTCACAATCCAATGCCAAAGCTATAACAAAAATCTAAAAGAAATATATATATAATAGATGCATGAGCATTTTAGTTTTCTGGTTCACTGGGATTTAAAACATGTATAGGCCTATGCCAAATTTCACACCATTTGGACTTCTATAAATAATGCCTCAGTGCACTTGTTATCTCGTGTTTTATGGTATTAGGCAGTTGCTTTAAATGAAAATTTTGCAAGGTTTAAAATGCTGTTTTTTTAGATATAAAGAACAATTATATTACACAGCAGGAATAAAACAGTAAAATAATACTAGTTACATGACACATTACCCTCACTGTAGAGTAGTTCTAAGTACGCCATTCAAAAATACACTTTAAAAGTATTTTAGACTGTGCTTTCTGAGTCCAGAAGGTATTCAAGTCTCTTCAGCACAGTTGATTTTTTTTTTCATCTGGAAACTCTTTGCGACGCTGTTCATCAATTTGGAGCAAGTACTGCTTTTCCTCCTTTGATTTGGGGAGAGATGAGTTAAAATGATGACGCCAGTGCAATTCCCCACTCGGCACAGTCATTGACAACTTACAAGGAAGAGACCACTGCTGTTGCCTGCTGAAAGGAAGTAGTTCGTTTCCAGGTGGAAGCATCAGTCATGAGAAAATTTGTGTGAAGCAGAAGAGCATTAAAGAAGAGCAGCGATGACGAGGTCACAAAATCTTTTAATGTCACATTATGAAGTGCTGAAGGATCATTTGTGCTGCGGATGCACCTTTCTTCTTTCTGATCATAAGAAGATTTCTTCATGAATAGCCTCAAGCAAGCAGTAAGGCTGTTTTTCTCATCCACTGAGACACGTTGAGAAAAGTGAACCAGTGAGGTACCAGAAATGTCGGCCAATCGGTTTTTCAATCCAGTCTGAGAAATGAAGGGAGAAACATTATTATAACCAATAAGAAGCTTGATGAAATCTAGATCATTCAGAGGTGCGTCTGCTAGAATGGGACACTGAATCCAAGCTTTAATGTAAACCAAGAATGCAAAGATACCAAATTCAGCAATTGAACTGTCTTCATGCTTAGTCAGCTTGAATTGATGACGGAAGTAATAACTCCTCATGATGTAGATTATTATAGACATCCACCTTGCATGGTGATAAGCTCCTGGAACACGAAAACGCACCCCAAGGGGAGGGGGAATTCCTCCTAGGAAGATACGATTCAGAGACAGAAGCTTTTTGTAATCTTCAGGTGACAAATATCTTGAGTTGTCTTCAATTTGGAGGATATTTGAACAAAGTGTGATGACTTCTTCTTTTAATGGCTTGAGATTTTGCTCCAGTCGAACATCGTAGCATATATTAAATTATGCCTGTCTTATTTTTTGCCCAGACGTCTTAAAGCGATTGAATAGCAGCAGCACATCCGGTGAAGTTGTACCACCCCCATATATTTAAGACGGCTGTGTTTGTAAACATAATATTGGCCAGTAGGCTCAATTAGGAGAAGTACCTAGTTCAATAAACATTGGCATGTCCACTGGACAGTATACAAGCACAGAAATAGGTCATGAAAAAATTGTACCAACTGACTGCCAGACGGCTGTGTTTGTAAACATACCATTGGTCAGTATGCTCAATCAGGGGAAGTACCTAGCACAATGGACATTAGTATGTCCTCATGAAAAAATTCTACCAAATATCAACCAGACGGATGTGTTTGTAAGCATACCATTGGTCAGTTGTCTAAATTAGGGAAAGTGCCTAGCTCAATAAACATTGGCATGTCAACTGGACTGTATACATGCAAAGAAATAGTTAATGAAAAAATAGTACGAACTGACTGCCAGACGGCTGTGTTTGTAAACATACCATTGGCCAGTAGGCTATATTAGGGGAAGTACCTAGCTCAATAAACAGGAGTTGTGTCAACTTCTATGCCAGTTAAATGAACAACACTTTACGACCTAGAAGTCATAACTAAGTGAATGTTATTGATAAAGACACAACATTTGATCTTATAATACTTGATTTTTATAACTAAATTGAAATGCACTGGTGAAGCTGGCTATTTATATGAAAATCAAAACTTCTAGAGATTTCTAGAATTTCCCGGAACCTTCTTAAGTTTTTCACGTTTTCATAGAAGCTTCTAGAACCTTTTAGAGATTTCATAGAAGCTTTCAGAGCCTTCTAGATTTATATAGATTTGTTTCTAAAAGTTTCCAGAACCTTGTAGCATTTTCTGTGTGCTTTATATATACATACTCACATTCAAAATTCATTCAAAGTTATTTAAAATTTCAGTTTCGATGAGGCAGTTCTAAATAAAGTCATATATTCATGAATTTTTTTTCTGTGCAGTTTTGAAGTCAAAGGAAACACAAAAAAAAAAAACAATATGCTCCAAAAGAAGTTGACAAAAAGTTATTTTGGGCCCCCCTAATATATATATATATATATATATATATATACTATTATACTTTTGTTATTTTATTTAGCTTTAAACCTACAGCCCTTGCTCCTCTCCAGCCCCCCTCCACCCTCCCCCCACCTTACAACCACGCCAATGATAATCATCCTGTAATATAAAATCAGTTTCCACATGTTATAAATAAAAAAAAAACATGAGGCAAAGCCATTGGTTACACACGAGGAAAAAACCAATACATCAGGCTATCAATTTCTCGGTAGGCAGTAAAAATCAGTTTTGTCCGTTGCACCGCCATATTTGTGTAGATGTTATTAACGCCCCTGCCCCATCCATCTCATCCGTTTAAAGACATTATTATTACTTGACGGAAGAGGGAATTGTGGGTAAAGATTTCCTGCACTACATGAACGATCTGCATGCAATTCAGCATGACCTAATGGTGTATGTTAAGGGGTCCTCACTATTTGGAACTCGGGTAGGGTGTCTCATTTCCAGGGGGGGGGGGTTAGATTATTCAGAGACGTCGGAATGGCTCTTATGCCGGGATCCCTGGAAATCGTAGGATAAAATATGTTTTCTTTATGAGGCGTTAAAAAAATAAATTTATCTAAAAGAGGAAATAAAAGTTACTTATTTTTAGTGATATGTAACCCCTGTAATTTGCGGGGAAAAAAAAGCTTTACGGGCTGTACTCTGCAAAATCCTTTACATAGAGTTATATCCCCTTAGGCTAGGTTATTTTTTTTGTTTCGGGCAGATCCGATTTTTTTATGATTGTGTTTGAATCTGGAATACTGTTTTATTAATTCTTTACTTCCGATTTAACGCAGAGCCCAAATCGCTTTCATACATATTATTATGTGGTAGAGGCCTTGTACTTTAAGTCGCTTATATATATATATATATATATATATATATATATATATATATATATATATATATATATATTATTCTGTACACTAAAGTTGCCATGTTTTATTGTAGACTAGAAGTAACATAATCTTTACCATTGTTTAGAAGGGGGTGGGGATTTTCTGGAATCAAATGGAGAGCACCATTCGATCAAATAAAATGAATATGACTGACTAAATTTAGAGTTATTACTTCTAAGAATGCCCCTTTCCGATTCTTTGCAATAATAACAAAAAAATGTGAAACTATCAACTTTTGTTACAAAAATGTCCAAATGCCTGTGTTAGAACTAGAGAGCTGCACGGGAGTCAAAATCACACCCAGTCCCACCCACTCCCGCGTTTTCAAAACCAGTCCCACCCGCTCCCAAAAGAAATTCCCCCCAGCCCCACCCGCTCCCGCGAAAATTTTTCCCAACCCCACCCGCTCCCATCAAAAAAATATTCTATAACTCATAAATTTGTTTATAGAAATCCATGGAAGAAGTAGCAATAATGTCTTCTGAAACGCTGTTTACCATGACCTTCAAATCACTTGTAGAATTAGAAGTATGTCTGTCTGTTTCACTCTTATTTGCTCGCTCCTTTGTCACAACTCAAAAACCAATCAAACTCGAGGCGTTGTTAGTACAACGATTTATTTACATAAATGTACATCAGAAATTCATCACAATACAAAAGTCCATAAATGAATACACTTCAATAATTCACTATGCCTCAACTCTTACTAACTAGAGATCTCTAAAACTCCTCATAACTACGAACTTCTCCTTACTATGACTTGTAACTATCTCTCTTCTCTAACTCTTACTGGTCGTCATTGTTAACCCTACTAGCCTGTCAGACGTCGCCTCTCGGTCTTCACACCTTTGCTGTCTACTATTCTATTGTTTCCCCACCTTGTCCTAAGTCGTCTGTCACCTTATCACCCTTATCGGTATTACTCCTAGCTCTTAGATATCCATTATATTAAAACGTCAAAGGGGAAAGTCTCTGTCTCTAAATCTACTCTAGCTCGTCACAATAAGTTCATTATTACATTGAAAATAATTAATATTGGGGGTGGGGGTATGTGTTTTTTCGTGTCAACTTTACAAAAATGACGATTTTCAACTTTCGGTAGTATGAGAATCAACCTGTCTAACCTAGTCGCAAATGGTATCGCCTGAATCGTAAAAATGTGTAGTTATATTATTGCTAATGATGTTTTGACCTAAATACCAAGAATGTCAAGGAAAGGCCCTGAACTAGGTGTGTATCATACATCACATCATCCCAAGATCATCCGTGCGATTTGATTGATTCATCAGAAGTCTGCGAGAGTCCCACTCAAACAAAACCCAAACACACGGGACTCCCGCAAAAACAAAACCCAAACCCACGGGACTCCCGCAAAAACAAAACCAATCCCATGGAACTCCCGATAAATTTATTTCCAATCCCGCGGGAGTCCCGCGGATTCCGCGGGGCACCCGCGAATCCCAATCCCGTGCAGCTCTCTAGTTAGAACGTCACGTTTATTTCTTGGTAGACTTTATTAAAAAAAAAAAAAAACACATCTTAATATAATAGCGGTGTCGCGTCTGCATTATATCGAAAGTAGAAATTAAGAATTCAAAATGGCTCTTGCTGAAGTATTGATTCGATAAATGTGTTTAAAAAATCTACAGTTTTTAATAGTTTCTGCTGTTGTCAAGCATGAAACCCAAAGGCCAAAATATGTAATAATTCCATTTAAATATTTGTTTGTTTTTTTTGTATTTGTACAAAATATTGTATCTTTAAATTGTAATAAAATCATGAAAAATCGGATAAAAATAACCTGGCCAACTGATCAAACCTAATGGAATTTAACTTTTTGCAAAGTTTTTGCAGGGTACAGCTAGTACGAATACAATGTCCGAGAATGAACAAAGTGTTGTCTTTTAATGATATTTATCTATACATTATCGACGCTCATTATATACTAAATGAAAGTCATTGCCGCTTAAGGATACTAACATATAATGTTATAATGAGAAAGACGAGGGTAATTGGAAATAAAGTCATAAGTGAAGGACCCTATTACGAAAACTAGGTTTTCTTCTTTGAGGCAGAACTATAGAACATACAAACTTATTAAATTGTATACTCTGTAGATAATGTATCTATGCCCTCAAGTAAATTGTGTACATTTTGTACATTTCAGTTTATATTCTTTTATATTGTGTGTAGGCCAACATGATACATGCGTATGCGAAGTATTTGGTTTGTTTGCTTTTCTTCATTTCAATGTCTAAAGCACAAAAGAATAATGATTGTTTTAGTTTAGCCAATATTTAAATAAGCGGACTGGACGAAATAATAACACAATTGTCAATTATAATGTCAAAAATATTTGCGTTTGAAAACATCAACTTGACTTACAGTGTTCAACTTGATGGTTTAATATTCAATCGCACCCTTTGACCCAGTTACAGAATCAATCACAGCAAAAATAAAAGAAAAACACGCCCAAAGTTTAGGTAGGGCGGGGGTGGGGGGTAGGGGAGAGGGGGGATAGGGGTTTTATTGCATTCTTTGTTTTCCCCCACAACAACCGGTAACAACACACACACACACACACACACTAATGGAGTTGCTAAACACACACAAACACAAAGTTGAACTCTCACCGAGATGGACACAAAAAAGTAATATGTTAACACAGAGCCTAGTCTAATCCATGTTTCACTAAATTGTCGTGCTGAAAGTGAAAAAAATAAATTATAACAAAAAAATATTAAATCCATTGGCCGAAAATATCTTGTAGACTTGTGTGTGTGTGTGTGTGTGTGTGTGTGTGTGTAGGGGGGTAACTGGGCCGTTTGTCAAAACTGACCGCTCGGTGTGACCTCATCAGTGAAATATTTGACGTCAATATCAGAAGATAACATGATTTGGGGGTGTGGGGGGTGGAGGGGGAGGGGATATATGGGTATGGAAGGGGGGCAAGGTTGTGGTTCTTTTTTTTCTGACGGAACTGATGGATAGATGGGGGGGGGCAGGAGGCCGGGGGGGGGGGCGAGTGAGGGAGAAGGGGGGGTGAGGGAGAAGTGTCAATTGTAGACATGGGGGATATATTTTTTTTTTGATCTAATAAACGAAAAGATGACGACAGAGTTTATTTATGTCAAGATAATGAGAATACGTGATATACACACACACACACACACACACACGCACACACACACACACGCACACACACACACATACGCACACACACATACACACGTATATATATATATATATATATATATATATATATATATGTATCCCAATTTTTAACTAAACAATTCACTTCGCGGAAATCCCTATATCCGGAACCGATTTACCAGAACGAAGTTCAATATCTCTATGATACCATGTTGAGATTTCAAAACTAGTCAATGTAGAATAAGCATTTTTGAAACTTTTTTTTTTTAACCAAAAGAGTTTTATTCTAACTCAATAAATAGTTTGTTTATATATTTATGAGTATCAAAATCTTAATAAATGTCTGTAAACGTATCTATTGATACACCACTCGTTCCCTCATATACATATTTATACTTATTTACATTTATATTTGAGGGGACGGGTGGTCGTGCTGTGTAGAGCGTTCGGCTGTCGACCGGAGAGTTCTGGGATTTTTTCAGGTCCTGGTGTAAGTCCCACAAGTCCACCCAGCTTTAAATGGGTACCTGACTTTAAGTTTGGGGGAGTAAAGGCGGCTGGGTGTTGTGCTAACCACACAATCCCTTTATATGCCGAGGTTATAGAAACAAATGAATTCTACACTTCATCTGACCCGATGAGTCCTTTGGGGCTTAAGGGAACTTTTCTTTATATATATATATATATATATATATATATATATATAGTGATATACATAATTATATACTAGTACAGTGGTTACAAAGTGTGGTCGGAATTAGCCTGCAATAAAATTGTATATTTACTTTATCTAGAATATATACACAATGAATGTTGACAGTTTAAAAAAAATTGTATCCTTTTTTTATTCCCGGAAAAAAAAAATTTAGTGAGTCGCAAATGGCAATGTTTGAGAACAGCTGTACGTAAAGAAGATAGAGAGTGAGTGAGTGAGAGAGAGTGAGTGAGAGAGAGAGAGGGAGAAGAGAGTGAGAGAGAGAGAGAGTGAGAGAAAGAGAGAGAGAGAGAGGCTCAGGGAATGTGTGAGTGGTGGGGGAGATTGTGAGATAGATGTGGACAGAAACAAACATACAAAAGTCCGATCACTGAACCCTGAGATAGATATAGACGCATTGAAAATGTCTTAGACGCCGAGTTGGGAAAACACATGAAGACAGATAGGCGTATACTGAGGAGAACTGGAATAACGTGTATGTGTGTGTGTGTCTGTGTGTGTGTCTGTGTATATGTGTGTGTGTGTGTCTGTGAGTGTGTCTGTGTATGTGTGTGTGTCTGTGTATGTGTGTGTGACTGTGTATGTGTGTGTGTCTGTGTGTCTGCCTGTGTATGTGTGTGTCTGTGTGTGTATGTGTATGTTTGTGTGTCTCTGTGTGTCTCTGTGTGTGTCTGTGTATGTGTGTGTGTGTCTGTGTATGTGTGTGTGTCTGTGTGTGTCTGTGTATGTGTGTGTCTGTGTGTGTCTGTGTGTGTCTGTGTGTGTGTCTGTGTCTGTGTGTGTGTCTGTGTGTGTCTGTGTGTGTATGTGTATGTTTGTGTGTCTCTGTGTGTGTCTGTGTATGTGTGTGTGTCTGTGTATGTGTGTGTGTGTCTTTGTATGTGTGTGTGTCTGTGTCTGTGTGTGTGTCGGTCTATGTGTGTGTCTGTGCATGTGTGTGTCTGTGTGTGTCTGTGTATCTGTGTGTGTATGTATATGTGTGTGTCTGTGTATGTGTGTGTGTCTGTGTGTGTGTCTGTGTGTGTGTCTGTGTGTGTCTTTGTCTGTGTGTGTGTCTGTGTATTTGTGTGTGTGTGTCTGTGTATGTGTGTGTGTGTCTGTGTGTGTGTTTCTGTGTCTGAGTATGTGTATTTGTGTGTGTCTGTGTGTGTCTGTGTGTGTATGTGTATGTGTGTGTGTCTGTCTTTGTATGTGTGTGTCTATGTGTGTCTGTGTGTATGTCTGTGTCTGTGTGTGTGTCGGTCTATGTGTGTGTCTGTGTATGTGTGTCTGTGTGTGTGTCTGTGTATCTGTGTGTGTATGTATATGTGTGTGTCTGTGTATGTGTGTGTCTGTGTGTGTCTGTGTGTGTCCGTGTATGTATGTGTGTGTCTGTGTGTGCCTGTGTATGTGTGTGTCTGTGTGTGTGCCTGTGTATGTGTGTGTGTATGTCTGTGTATGTGTGTGTGTCTGTGTGTCTCTATGTATTTGTCTTTGTTTGTGTGTCTATGTGTGTGTGTGTATGTGTCTGTGTGTGTATGTGTCTGTGTGTGTATGTGTGATTGTGTGTCTGTGTGTCTCTATGTATTTGTGCTTGTGTGTGTGTCTATGTGTGTGTGTGTCTGTGTCTGTGTGTATGTATGTGTGATTGTGTGTCTGTGTGTCTCTATGTATTTGTGTTTGTGTGTGTCTATGTGTGTGTGTGTATGTATGTGTCTGTGTGTGTGTTTGTGTGTATATGTGTCTGTATCTGTGTCATTGTGTGTGTATGCGTCTTTGTGTGTCTGTGTGTGTGTCTGTGTGTGTGTCTGTGTGTGTGTATGTGTCTGTGTATGTGTGTGTGTCTATGTGTGTCTGTGTGTGTGTCTGTGTGTGTCTGTGTGTGTGTTTGTCTGTATGTGTGTGTTTTTCTTTTAAAGAAACAGAAGGAATAGATCGAAACAACAACAGATAGAGGGGGGAGAGAAAAAGAGATACAGAGATATCCTGACAGACAAAAGCAAACAGAGGATGCTATATTTAAACTTCGATAACAATTTCTAAAAAAAAAATCGATTGTATGACAAGGTCAAATGTCAAAGATCAAATGAAAACAATTTTATTTTTCCCCTGCATACATTGAAGAGTCGCCCTGTTTATCACGATCGTTTTTTTTTCAAACACCCCCTGAGCCCCACCCCATAGAATATCTCTCCCACCCACCACCATCCCTTTATCTCACCCTTTAAAATAAAGATTTCAAACAGATAACCATCAATAAGAAATTCAACATAAAGTCAACAACACAAAATCAACAGCAAGTCCAATATCAAAATTATATTTTAGACTTTTAGCTAGAATTCAACGGCCGACCATTTTTTAAATTCGTTTTAGTCAATCCTGGCTCATTCACTGAGAATCACGAAATATTTGACGGGGACAAAAAAAAACCCCAGATTGTGACAACTTGTGTTGTTTCACCCGTTTTTTTTTTCTTTGTTTGTTTCTCGCTTCGATTCGGCCAGTCGACCAAATATCTTGTATGTAACCAAATGATTGTTCCGCTAAATCTTCCGGTAAATATTATATTAATTAGTCATTTAATGTGGAGAATAATTTTTAGCCAATTCTCTATTCTGTTTCTTGGAGCTTCAGAAGCAAAAAAAAAAAAAACTTTTATTAAAATTTACTAAAAAGTATTTTAAAAAATTCTTAGGATAAGATTATACAAATATGTATAGAATTTATACTTACTAGACAAAAGAGTTGGAGCCAACTAATATTATCAATCATTAATAAATAAAATTGTACATTGTTCCCCCATTATCCTATCTATTTAGCATTGTTGTCGTATTATCCTATCTATTTAGCATTATTCTCATATTATCATATCTATTTAGCATTGTTGTCATATTATCCTATCTGTTTAGCATTGTTCTCATATTATCTATTCAGCATAGTTCTCCCATTATCCTAACCAGTGCTTTTTTGTAAAAAAAAAATAATAGGTGCCGGTGCTCAGTGATGGATTGCCTAAATTTTAGCTAAAACCCAGCTTCTAGTTTAGATCTTATTGCGCACAATTTTAAAATAATTCAATTTTAACAAATTACTAATATAATAAATTAATAATAAACGTTAAAATACAAGAAAAGTCATATTTTTTTCTCCACATTGAAAAAGGTGCCGGTACGCCGTACCGGTGCGTACCGTCACAAAACAAGCACTGATCCTATCTATTCAGCATATTTCTCCCATTATCCTATCTATTCAGCATATTTCTCCCATTATCCTATCTATTCAGCATATTTCTCCCATTATCCTATCTATTCAGCATATTTCTCCCATTATCCTCTCTATTCAGCAGTCTATTGTTGACGGAATGACACAAAACTTTCCTTAACGGAATTTACCTAATGTTTATAAAAAAAAATGTTTGCACGTGTCACTAGCCTGACAGATTGTTTTTTATATCCCTCCCAACTGTGCACATCTCAGAACGCCCCCATATATTGCAAGTATAATAAAAGTCTTTAAAAACAGATAAACTTCATTCACTAATTATTTTCGAAATAATCTCCATAAATTTTGCCTATTCGTTTACTTTTTTAAATAAAATGTTTAAAATTGCAAAGAAACTATACAGCTACCCTCTTTGTTTTATTTTTACAATATCCCATAATTCTCTAATGGTCTTTTTACACTTGTTATGTCATGGGCACAATGCTTTTATAAAATTAGGTCATTGCTTGAAAGCAGAAAAAAATATCGGGCGCATCTCTCTTAGAAGTCTTCAAGTTAAACAAAGTTAGAGCAATTGACCGATATAAAAGAAAAAAAAATTATTGAGTTCCAGGGTCTAGTTTAAGCTCCGCCGTACTCTATCAATCTGTCTTCAAGATTAAATGAAATTATAGAAACAAACAAAAAAGTACTCACTGAGGTACACGGGCTAGTTTTAAAGCTACGCTGTACCCTATCCGAACACCCAACACCATCATGTCTGACCTCTAGTGGTGGTCTCTTTCACGGCCGCGCTAATTGTTGTCCGCTGCCTCCACCCGTTCCAACTTACCCAGTCAGGCCACACTGATCTCAGTGGTCAGCCAGTACGACCGTTTACTTCGCTGACCCGTCGGACGTGATCATCGTCGGGTCATACGATACACCGGTGTGACCGCATGACCCCCCAAGCGGTCAAATCATAGATTTATATTCATGGTTTGGTTCACTGGACGCCCCGAACGCCGTGCCGGGAACAATAACGCTGGCGCCCTGCTAATTAATTATTGTGCCAGTAACGCCCGATGATGTTTACTTTCAAACATGATTGAAAATGATCAATAAAAATATATATGAAAACATAAAGAAAACAAAGAATCTGTTGAGACGTGTTTACACGGGGAAGTATTTCCACTCAAGAGTTTTTTGCTCTGGATATTTAGAAGTACACAATTTATCGATAACATGATCCAACGCACTTATTGCTTTTTATTAAATACGTTTTGTTTAAATTATTTTCATTCTAACTAGAAGTGAACTGTTACTGTCGTTGTTGTTTTTAATTATCCGTCATATTAGAAAATCTACGCGTTTGGCTGCAACAGAGAAGCAATGCAAAGATTTGCGGCAACAAATATTATATAAAGTGATTCCCGTGAGATGTGTTGCATGTCCTTTTCTCAAGAAGGTTTGTTTGCAAAAGATGCAGAAATATCAGATTTATTGTCGTTTTCTAGTTTGGAGTTAGTGGTGGCGAAAAAAAAAACCCAGAAAAATTTTTAAAAGCCTTATAAACGAATGACGATTTTTTCATGGCTTTAGGGTATTGTGTTATTTGACTAATGATAGATCCGGCCTAGTATATAGGTCATAGTTACTTTAGTCAAATAAGGACACATAATTATCCAGGCATAAGAGTGATTTTGTCATCTTATATTAGCACAAGGGCATCCCCGTGGGATGTCTGTAAAAGTACTCTCCCCTGATTTAATTAAAAAGGCAATTAAAATTTAAACGAAACTAAATACTGTATAATCTTTTGTTACATAAAAATAATATCATTTTATTAAATAATGTGTATACATAAGTTTGCTTGAGATAATATAAACTTAATTTATGTTTAAAATCCAAATGATATTTTTTTAGAAATTACAAGATAAATAAACATATGTATAAGGTTGCGTCCAATGCAGAACTCGGTACTGTTGGAAGGGATCATTGTAGGACATTTACTAATCCAAGTACCGATTGAGTATTCATTAGTTTCCATAGTTTCTGAGATCTTATCCTTTGTTTCTTTACGTCATTATTATTATTTTTTTTTTTTTTGCAGTGTGACGCAGGCTATGGGACAGACGCGTTCTTTGATCTGATCAACCGGAAGTTGAAAAACAGCAGCCTCGTTATGATGATGGGCAGCACGTGCTCCGAGGTGACCAAGACGATCGCTGAAATTGTGCCTTACTGGAACCTGATCTTGGTGAGTTGAGAACACTTGCCTCTTGTCTTAAGTAGTATAGCACTACTTCTCTTAATGTGAGACCACACAGTGACCAATATATATACCGCCATAGACAGACAGTGTCCACAAAAGGCTGTGAGATATGTTACACACATAGCGCACAAAATGTTTTGTTTACTAGCCCTATGCACTATGTTGCCCAGTCTGGCCCGCCAAACCGTTTGACCCCTGTCTTGCTCATGCTCATCTGCACTCGGTCAATGACGTATGAATAGTATTATTCATTTCATAAAATAGCCCCCACCCATCTGCTCTCGGCCCTTCTGTCAAATTTAGGAACACAATGTGGCCCGCGGTTCGAAAAATTCGCCCACCCATGCCCCTAATCAGTCAGTTCTGTCTGGTCATGGTGTTTGAGTAACACAGGTCTTTTTACTATTGACTGTCTCTCATTCTATCTGTCGGTCTCTCTCTCTCTCTCTCTCTTCCTTCTCCCTCCCTATTTCAGTCTATATGTTTTTCTTTCTCTCCCTATATTCCCTGCCCTTTAACCTTATCGACCAACAAAAAAGAAATTCAACTTTCCACCTTCCCCCTCCCCCTTCCCCCGACCCATCTCCCTGCCTCTAGTGATACACGAGATGACTCCATAGTTTGTCCGGGAGTATCCATTTCGCTCCCCCCCTCCCCCGGCAAAGTCAAGGGCTCGTAAAGTGATAAATAATATAAACATCAATACATACATCGATACATACATCCAATACAAACATCCATTACAAACATCCAATACAAACATCAATATAAGCATAAATACAAACATCTATACAAAACGTTCAAAGTGTACTTGTACTTATAAAAAAAGTTGAGATCTTGTGATGGTCTTGTTGAATATATTGAAGGACTTAAAGTGCATTTGCACCTATTGAAATATATGCAGAGCACTCTATACTATGTGTACTTTTAGGTAAGTAAATTAAAATATGATTGACCAAGTAGGCTACGGGAATATAGAAGACAACCGTATTGAACATCAAATAAGACCTTAGATTGCCAATAGGATTTTTCACTAGGTGCCAAAATTAAAGCGAATTTGGTTGATATATAATTTTTTTTTTCAGGGTAACAGAAAAATTTTTTCTGACGTTCCAAGTTTGAAACTAGTGTCGTGCATTTACCCTCCCCGATATCAGAGCCCCCCTCCCCCTTTTTTTTTTACAATATGTATGTAATCTTTAATTTCAATCTCAATATTTTAATCATTATGTCCACTCGATTTCTTGTCTGTTTTTATATGTTTTAGAAAAAAAAATGAAATACTTTATAAAACAGCAATGTTGTTATTTTATAATTTCTGTTGTTGCCAATTAAATCTATAAAAAAGGAATACTGGACAACCACAGATAAAACCAGTGAAACGAAATTCACCAGTCGATAACATAAAAAAATATATATATTATGTTTGATCTTCATGATTAGAACTACATAGAGAAAAAAATAAAAACAAAAAAAAATGTCTAGATAAATAATAAATAAAAAAAAACCGATTTAAAAATCAACTGATGAAATATTTGCATTTAGAAACTGAATGTCAACATTTCGCTTTTTTTATCATCTGGCCGGATCAATATTATGTCATTATCTCTATAGATGATTTTTTTAAATTCGTTTTTTCTTTTTCGTTTTTTTCATGTATTATGCAGATAATCTTTCAAATAGAAAATTAAAAAAAGCTTTTTTTTTCAATTGCCTATCACTTGCTAAGGAAATGTTGACCTCTGGTAATAGGCTAATTGTATAATTACAAAAAATTGTGTAATGCAAAATAAGCTAAAAATTATGTCCGATTGTTAGGCTGCTCGATTTGAATTGTGTATATTCAACATTATGCATTTTGGTTGGAATGAATTTCGTATATTCAAATTTATGTTTAATTGGTTGGAATGAATTTCGTATATTCATAATTAAGCATAGTAATTTGAATAAATTTCGTATATTCAACTTTGTGCTTCATATATCCAACTTAGTTAGACTGACGTTTTTGACCATCAATTAAAAGATCAATGATTTAATAATTCGGATCAAATGTAAAGGAATTAATCTTTTCATCCATTTACGAGCAATACATTTACTTCACTGACCTGTGTCAAATACCTTTTTACCGCCACCATTTTACCGCCACCATTTAACCGCCACCATTTTACCGCCACCATTTTACCGCCACCATTTTACCACACTGAATTGCTGTTTAAAATAACGGTTTTATTTTATTAATGTTATTCCTTTTTTTTTTTAAAAGTTGTCTTTTTTGTTGTTAAAAATAAATGTACCGTTTACTTGAAAAACGGTTTTCTTCAATCAATAATATCGTCTGTTTAACGAATTATTTTTTTCAGTGTCGAACCTAGATATTTTGGGGCACGGGGGGGGGGCTTGGTCTCTTTGGGAACCCCTGCATTTTGACATTCAACACCATGACATGAGATTGTGTACTAAATATTTAATATAAACAAAATTTGGGGCCCCCCGTAAGCTGGGGCCCGGGAGTGCTTTCGTATTTGGACCCCCTCCCCTCACCCTAGGTACGCCTCTGATTTATTTTTTAACTAATTTTACCGTCTGCTTTAAATAACGATGTTATTGGTTTTTTATTTTATTACATAACCAGAGATACACACACATTAAAATAAATATAATTATATCAATAATTAAACTATGATGAATGTCCTTATTATTAAACTTAAATGCAAATGATGCTGTTATTTAACTAACTTGAACTTTCAAGTAAAGAAGCTGGATTGGATGCGAAAATATCATAACTATTAAAAAAACAAATTTGCTGTTATAGTTATCTGTTTATTATAATGATTTCCTCAGTGTACGGCTGAACAGGTCTGGGAAATAGACGAGAGAGTCTGAAGTATAAATACATAAAGGTTGGGAGGTTAACGAACGAGATCCCCAGGAGCTATCGAATACTGACCAGTGTCCATAAAACATGCAGGTTGACCATTGCACCAGTGTTTTGAATAAATCATCGCGATACAAGTTAGCCACACAACCTTAAATGTGTGTGTGTGGGGTAGGAGGGGTAGGGCAGAGGGTAATGACCCCCCAGACAACAATCTTATTGCTAGTATTCTCAGTATCTAATGTGTTTAGTGCAGTGTTCCAATATTGTGATAACCAGTCTGTCATATTATATAACTTTGTACCTCTCGGCAGCTTGCTAACAAGTTTAGGTTCTGAAAAATAATCAAATCAATAAAAATATATCAGACATTTTTTCAAACATGCGTGTATGTACAACGGGAAATACTATAATTTTATTTAATGATTTAGCTTTGAAAAATGTATGTTATAGTTCCGGTTAAACCTGCAGGAACTCTTTAAACAAACGTAAACCAGGGTTTCTAAGTGGTGGAGATATGGACGTCTTGCTACAAACGGGTAAGACTGCAGGACATTACATTAATGGAGCAGAAGTACTAGTAAAGTAGTCTATTTATAAGTTTCATACGTTTTTGACAACTTTACGACCATAAAATGACTTTATTAAATTTAGTCATATAAATTCCGTTGATAAATCAGTCACTGGATCTCCACAAACAAGATTCTTAGATTTATTTTAAACAGTAATTAAGTTAAATTATAAGGTTGAATGTTGAGTATGTGCATGGATAAAAGACTAAGTAAATATTTTATTTTTTTTTAAAAAAGCTAAGAAAATCAGCACTCAAAAAGCTACCAGACACAAACGAGAAGTTTAAATTATAATTTGGTTCAAAAAAAAAAGAAACAAACCTCTGATTGGCCAAATTTATAAACTAATTTTGAATTCATTGGCCAAATTAATAAACTAATTTTGAATTCATTGGCCAAATTTATAAACTAATTTTGAATTCATTGGCCAAATTTATAAACTAATTTTGAATTCATTGGCCAAATTTATAAACTAATTTTGAATTCATTGGCCAAATTTATAAACTAATTTTGAATTCATAGGACAAATTTATAAACTAATTTTGAATTCATTGGCTAAATTCGCTCAATCGTTTTGACTTTGGGTTTTTCGAACAGTAAACCTCTCAGATTTAGGGGCATATCCGCATATTACGTCAGAATAATCTGTTCTTGACCAGACAGATGACATCGGGCTAATATTTACTTCCAGGTCTCTTACGCCGAAACATCGCCAGCGCTGAGAGAAAGAGAAAAGTACAGGACATTCTTCAGCCTGGCCCTAGGGGACTCGGCCCTGAACCCTGCCCGGCGCATGCTGGTACAGAATTTTAAGTGGGACAAAGTGGCGGCTCTGTATGAGGACCACGAATCACTTTCACTGGTGAGTGTAGATTGATTCATTGACATACTGTCACTGGTGAGTGTAGATTGATTTATTGACTTACTGTCACTGGTGAGTGTAGATTGATTTATTGACTTACTGTCACTGGTGGGTGTAGATTGATTCATTGACATGCTGTCACTAGTGGGTGTAGATTGATTTATTGACTGAATGTCACCGGTGAGTGTAGATTGATTCATTGACTTACTGTCACTGTTGAGTGTAGATTGGTTCATTGACTTACTGTCACCGGTGAGTGTAGATTGATTTATTGACATTTGACTTTCACGGGGTAGATTTCTTTAATTCAGTGATATTGCACTGTTTTTGGTCAATGTTGCTAGATTCAATGACATGTTCCTGTCATCTGTCATGTGTATTGCTACTGTATTGTGTTACCATTATATCAATGTCGTTTCAACATGTCTAGTGAGTCTGAAACGGTCATGTAAAAACCAATCAGTGTCACGCGTATAGTTTGTCTGAAACTCTGTAATTATCTTAATGCAATACAAACCAATGTCCAACACTGTGGCTACTGGCGTCTTGTCTTCTAACCTATGAAGTCACTTTTCAACTTTAATACTGACGATAAAAATGTCCACTAGGAAAACAAAAATTGCGCACCAGCTTCCCCAAACCCTACGGGCGACTTTCCTGGCTGCCTGTACATTCAGTCGGTCCTGAAACAGAACATGGCCACTTGTATGGCAGGACAGTATTTTTTTTTTAAAAAATATCAGCAGTGACTAAAATGACTCCCTACCGATTCTTATTGTTGTGCCTTGCCCTGACGCTGAGAATTATTATTTTAATATGTCATATTTAATTGACATGACATATTTTACTTTTTTTTATTCCACTAGTGGACTTTCACACACCCACTGCGACATTGTCAACTTACTTATCCGCCCTTCTCTTGTCAACTTTGTTACATAGTTAGGCGGGGTACGAACAGGACTTTCTACCATGATTAAATAACCAACTCAGTGGACGGTGTGTGTGGGGGGAGGGGGGTGGAGCATTCAATTGTTATTATTATAATACCAGCTGTACCCTGCAAACACCTTTGCATAGAGTTATATCCCCTTAGGCTTCGTCGGTAGGCTAGGTTATTTTTAGGTTTCGGGCAGATCCGATTTTTTCATGACTGTAATACTGTTGTATTAATTCTTTACTTTCGATTTAACGCAGAGCCCAAATCGCTTTTATATATATTGTAATTATTATATTCAAGTCCATGCAAGGAGGAGATAATTATCTCTTGACACTTTCAGCCAGTTTATTTTTGTAGTGGCCCCTTTTACACCCCTAACATAGTCGAGTGAGCAATGGCCACTGAGGCACCACCAAAGACAAAGGTGGATGAATGGACAAGCCTGGAATTGAACCCGAAACTTACAGCATGCCGGTCGGTACTGTTCATAACACTCCACCATGTGGGTATGTGAAGCCATCAGAGCCATGGAGTTCTCTACCTACAACTTTTACTTGAAGTCTGTCGCATCACGCATTCGCCATAACCAGCAGCACATTCTATATGAGTTTAACCTATTTCATCTATTGACTCCCATCCTATGGCATCCCATCTGCTCTAAGTTCATGCCAACTTCAAAATGGAA
Organism: Bulinus truncatus; assembly: GCA_021962125.1. NCBI lineage: Eukaryota > Metazoa > Mollusca > Gastropoda > Planorbidae > Bulinus > Bulinus truncatus. Next base: position 1,486,668 of record JAGDYQ010000053.1, on the reverse strand, counting down.
ATATCCCTTTCCATTTTTTTTTCTTTCGTTTCATCGATCAAATAATTCATGCAACCTGACTTTTGGTTTCTTTTTAATTTCTCAAGAAGAAGTGAATAATCTTCTTAGGCCTGATTGGTTGAGACATCTGATAAATCAGATTATATTATTAGGGCTTTATTGAACTAAAAATAAAAATAATAATAAATGTGAATTATTCTTTTTTTTTAAATATGATTTCTCTAATCACATGCAATTGGATTTTTTTAAAAGTATAATCTATTTCTTTCTGTTAAATGTCTGTCTTACTCAGTTTATAATTTATTCCATTCTTTCTTAATCTCTGTCTTACTCAATTCTCTCCCCCCCCCTCTGTGTCCCAGCTCCCTGTTTATTCTCTCACCATTTTCCCCCTCACTGCTTTCTTTAAAGTACAATATATCCATTCTCACGTGTTATGCCCGTAGAATTAAAAAAAAAATGTATATGACATCTGTGCAGGCTTTCAATGACATCAACAAGGACTTCTCTGCTCACGACATTGTCATCAAATCCTCCACTTCGTTCAAAGATGTCAAGATGGAGGTGCCAGGAAAACTGAAAGAAATGATGGTATGTGACATTTAATGATGATATGTGTGCATTTAATGATGGTATGTGACATTTAATGATGACATGTGGCATTTAATGATGGTATGTGACATTTAATGATGGTATGTGGCGTTTAATGATGGTATATGACATTTAATGATGACATGTGACATGTAATGATGGTATGTGACATTTAATGATGGTATATGACATTTAATGATGGCATGTGGCATTTAATGATGGTATGTGACATTTAATGATAACATGTGACATGTAATGATGGTATGTGACATTTAATGATGGTATGTTACATTTAATTTTCACTGACTTAGTTCAAGGATGATTGTACATGGACCAGGCAAACCAAAGTGTTGTTGCCTGATAGGATGTTAGACGAACATTGCTGTTATTATCCAATAAAACAAAAATACTGGGGTTTTTTTAAAATCATTTCTTGGTTGCTTATAGATGGGCCAAGGCAGGAAGACAGAAATATAGTTTGATAAATTCATTTATATTGTGTACGCTGGTAATTAGTTGTTTTTTTTTTTTTGTTTGGTTTTTCACACTAGGACTTGGATGTTAGAATTATTCTGGCAGGTTTCAAAGAGTCAACAGCGAGGCAAGTGTTCTGTCAGGTTTGTGTTGACTGTTGATAAAAAAAATGAACGAATAATTAAACAAATGAAAAAAAGTTTAATTTGGGATACATTTTATGTGGTAGAAAAAACACTCTTTTTTGTAGGAATACACGTTAATTTGACAAAATCACATTAGTGAGTTAAGATTATAGGTTTTTACAGCATATTGTCAAGCATATATCAATTATAATGTCTGTCAAATATTAAATTGATATCAGACAACGAAATACACACAATTTAAATTTAGGTAAATAAAAGAAACACTTTATTTGGACTGAAAATCTGTGATACATTGAAATACTCTGTGTTTGTTAAAATGAAATACTTTGTTATAATGGAATACTTTATTATATTATGGATATAATTAAATTTTAATGAGACATTCCATGGAAAATGCAGCTAACCAAATAAAGAGGTCATTTGAACTATATCCAGGCATTCAAATTAGGCATGCATAGCCCAAGGTACGTCTGGATCTTGGTGGGCTTATTAAAAAGTACATGGTGGACAGAGGTCAAGGATACGACCTGTTCAGTTCAAGAAATGGCCACTGCTGTTGAGGGCGCCTTCATCATTTTCAGCCTAAACGGACTTCTGGATGGTGGGAAATCGGTGGCTAATTTGGTAATATAAATATATTTATTACCAGTTTTGTTGGAAATGAATGTAAATTTGTATGTAAATGGAGATTTTCTATTCAGCCTCTTTAGTTTAGGCTGATAAGTAGATTTCCGTTACTTTTTTGATGAATAGAAAATAGAAATAATTTATGTTCGAAACATATAAATGCACAGGTATGATGCTTATTGGAGATTGGTTTCGTGGTAAATGTTTAATGACAGACATTTCTAAAACAATGACATACTGGTTTACAAAGTTTTCTTGATTTGTTTGTTTGTTTAATATTTTAGTTTGCTGGCATTCATACAGGCCGTAGAGTGCGGGGGGGGGGGGAAGGGGACAGAGGGGGCGCCCCCCCCGCGTTTTGTCTGGCCCCCTCTGCTTATTTGTTCTACTTAGTAAAATGTAATACCTGCCCCCCCCTTCCCGCTATTGCCTGGCCCCTGCTGTAGAATGTCTGGTCCCTGCTATTTTAGGAGCATTATTACTTTTATTATTATTTGATTTTTTGTTTCCGTTCAACTCGGTCAGATGATGTTAGATTTAAACATAAGTCATCCGCTCTGTTTGCCCTCCCCCCTCCAGTTCAAAGAGTGTGCAGAATAGCGTAAATTATAGAGCATGAAATGTAGAATGGTGATAGGATTCAAATAACCAGGAACCACAACCGCTCACAACTTTCACATGTCCGGAAAGAGTTGCATACAATGTGCAATAGAAGAAAAAAAAAACTAATAATAATATGATTCCGCATGTTTATTTAGGCGAAAAGGAAAATTAACGAAGCAACAAAGAATGCCGAACTGTTGTTTTATTAAAGGGGCAACCAGGCGTGGGCAATTTATGCCCATCTCTTGTCTTTTTTTTTTTTGAAGATCAATAGCTTTTTTGTTTAAAGAGAATAATATAAACATTCTCTCGCCACAAACATATATATATATATATATACAGTGGATTCCGCTTAATTGGGACACCGCTTAATTGGGACAGCCGCTTAATTGGGACAAATCTCAAAGAAACCAAACCAAGAAGCCAATAGTAAATTCGTATGTTTAATTGGGACAGCTGCTTAATCGGGACAAAAAACCTCGGTCCCGATGTGTCCCAATTAAGCGGAATCGACTGAGTATATATATATATATATATATATATATATATATATATATATATATATATATATAATCTGAATGTGAAATACATTTAAAAATCTTTTTTTTTTGCGTTGACTTCGGTCATCGTAGTTTTGGTGGCATTATTTACATTCCCGCAAAAAAAAAAATACAGTAAGTGGTCTAAAAATTCGCAGACCCTGATGTTTAATGTAAAAAGATCAAAAATTGAAGTGGCTTCATTTACATACGGTTCTCACAAAGGGAAAGTTCCCATCCAATAAAAAAATCTTACATTTCATTGTCCTGTGTAATATTAAAAGAGGCGGCGCGGGGGGGGGGGGGGTATAATATCGCGGTTCACTGGTGTCAATTTAGATTTGGTGGATCCACCGAATCGCAAGTTAGCGCCAAACGCACGCCCGCCGTTGAGTCCACCCGTAACTATTGTTCACGACAAAAAATATGACTGTTAAAGATTTCTAGAGCACACGGGAACTCAGGGCCGGCATTTGGCCGATTTGACCGATTGGGCCACGCACCTGCAGGGGCCCCGCAACTTACATTTAATTAATAGCAATAGTTTTTATTGTAAAAAAAACAATTTAGAAGAGGGGGCCTCTCGCAAGCATCTGTTAAATTGGGCCCCCAATTCATAAGGCCGCCACTGCGGGAACTAATATAATTTTCAAGATATCATTTGTAATAATGACACATAAATGCATTCCCGTGGTTGTGGTCTGTCTCGGCATCAGTCCTCGACATTCAACACTCTAATCGTCCTCAGAAACGGAATTCATTCTGCAGTTTCAATATCGCCCAGTGTAAGAGATGTTTATCTCTTATAGATCCTGTAAGCGGTAATCCTAAACATAGCCGATAGTGCAATGGCCAAGGAGGCACCACGGGAGACATATTTGTGGCCCGCATCACGCAGGTTGTGCCGCAGCATGAAGATCAGGTTAGCTACCAAAACCGCCCGCCCGCCATCCAGCCAAACATAACTTAAGGAATTATCTCGGAATCTGGTTTGTAATGAATACATTTTTTTTTAGTTTGTTTAATTTGAGATAAAACCTGGATTTAAAAAAAAAAGGGGGAAGGGGCAGGTGTGGAGGGGGGGGGGAATGTTAGGAATTTAAAATAAAGTCGTGAGAGCATTATCTAATCAGTTTTTATCACGATCGCATTGAACAATAAAAAAGAAGACAATTCACAGTGTGGTCTTCACATTAATGATAAAATTACAAAAAAAAAAACATCTTTCACGTTTATTATTTCTCTTAATTGGATGGACAGTATATTGTCAAGCTATGTATTGTTCTGGCCAAGGTATTTCTATGCTATATACTACTGGGGTGGACAGTGCATTTTTAGCTATATATTATTGGAGTGGGCAGTGAATTTCTAGTATATGTATTATTTGGCCGGTTAATTGTATTTCTAGGCAACATTTTATTAGGATAGTCAGTGCTTTTCTAAACCATGGATTACTTGACTGTCCATTGTATTTCTAAGCTATATATTATATTTCTTTCTTTCTTAATTTCTTACTAACACGGTGTTGGTATATATATATATATACGGATTGCTTTTTTAAAATCTGTCTTTTTTCTATTTACATTTTCATTGCTTGGAGTATCCACGGAAGCTAGGGGAGGGCGTCCCAATGGGGGTGGGGGGGGGAATGGATGTATAACGAATCGAAAACTTTGTAAAGTGTTTTGAAGGTTTTTTGTTTTATACATAATGTTTATTGAATGTTGACTAAGATACGGATTTTCCCGTTCCACTAACGTTGAAGATAATAGTTTAGGTTTGCCGTCACTGTCGTCCGATTTAGCAGTCTTTAAAACTAGTTTGATATTAAAAAAAAAATATGGCAATGGAAAAAAAAAACAACAAACAAGAACATCTATGTTCATAAAATTAAAAAAAAAAAAATTAAGCAAACAATTTAATAATCGAAAAAAAAACAATAACTAAAAATCATTGGTTGTAAAAGCAGAAATGGGATATTGGAAATTATTTTATTGCAAGAGAAATTTAAAAAAAAGTTTATAAGTACATTCAATATGAAAAAACCTCTGTTATAAACACAATAGGGGATGCAGGTAAACAAATCTTCCATCAGATTGTTTTAAAATATTGGTATGTCTTGTGTGTGATGAGCTGCATGCAAATCTGTTGAGATAGACAATGACCTATTTCATTCATCTATGTGTGTGGTTGTGTGTGTTGTGTGTTTGTGTGTTTGGGCGAGCGCGCGCTCTGCTTTAGGAAATTGGGTCCAGTAATGACCAATCAGAAAGCCCCACCCCCACCCCCTACCCCCAAATCTTCTGTTGGTCTGCCGTGCTAATGTTTCTTCCTTGATTGTCTCTCAGACGTCCAGTGAGTTCACAGAGGCTTACATCAATGCCAACGGGAGTTTACCCATGAGTATATTTGCCGGCAGCACTTACGACACTATTTGGACCATGGCCTTGACCCTCAGGTTGGTTAGCACTGAAACATTGGATATTCTATCGTAGCTTATTTTATTTTTTTTTACCCTTCATTGTCCAACTGTCTGTTTAGAATGCTATCAATACATGCATTGTGTCCAACTCTCTGTTTAGAATGCTATCAATACATGCATTGTGTCCGTCTGTTTAGAATGCTATCAATACATGCATTGTGTCCGTCTGTTTAGAAGGCTATCAATACATGCATTGTGTCCGTCTGTTTAGAATGCTATCAATACATGCATTGTGTCCGTCTGTTTAGAAGGCTATCAATACATGCATTGTGTCCGTCTGTTTAGAATGCTATCATTACATGCATTGTGTCCAACTGTCTATCTATCTATCTATCTATCTATCTATCTATCTATCTATCTATCTATCTATCTATCTATCTATCTATCTATCTATCTATCTATCTATCTATCTATCTATCTATCTATCTATCTATCTATCCGTCTGTCTGTCTGTCAATCTCTCTGTCTGTCTGTCTGTCTGCCTATATGTGAATGTATGTTTGTTTGTGCAATATATAAATCCACATCGTCCAACAGAAAACAACCAAAAAATGGCTTACTACCTAGTCATTGCACGTCACTACATATAATTATTTTTCTTTTTAATTATCGGGATTAAAAAGTTTAAATTTCCAATATCGTTGTCTTTATCTAGAGCGCACAATTCATACCACTGAAAACAGAAGTCTTTTGTGTTTGAGAGTAAATGTGGTGCACATTATTTCATCAGACGACTCTTTCTTGAACTCAATAAAATGAAGTAACCATAGATATAGTAACTTATTTTAGCTATGTTGATATTAAAATGGATCTTAAAATGTACGAATTGAAATGTATAACCAAATGAAAAAATTGTACAAACTTAATTTATAAGACGTTGTTAGTAATATAGGATTAATGAGACGCAATCATAATTTACAGAAATTACAAAACATGCATGTTAATTGATAAATGTCAACTTGTCTCTGCGGTAGATTAGATCCTGTAAACCACTAACGGGACGGTAGTTTAGCGCTCTTTATTCATTTCCACCATAGCCAATACTTTAATGGCAATGGAAGCAGCACGGGAACATATATGACTGGACATGCCGGCAGTTAAACCCGAAATGACAGATTCGTTCAGTTTACCATAAAGTAAAAGAAAGTACACTATTAAGGAGTATTTAAGGTAAAGCTAACTATTTTACCCCATTGTCAAAGCCATGCGAAGTCAGGCTATTTATTAAAAAGTACATCAATAAAGAAAAAATATATACCCCTAACTAATTCTATCTGGATGCGCATCTTAATTTCATATTTTACTCATAAATTTTCGTTACGAAAGGAAATATATGAAAATATAATTCACAGCTTTCAACAATATTTCTTATAAATTTTTTTTGTAAGGTGTGACATGACATTTAAATAAATACATTCCGTCTTGTTCGGCATTGACCATATTCGACACGTCTTTCCGGCTATCTACTCAGATTATCGAAAGTTAACTTTAGGTATGAAACCTTCTGCTATTTAAATAAGGAAAAATATAATACATGTAATTGCCTCATTCTACCCGCTTCTCTCCCTTCCCCCCGCCCCCCACCCTCCTTTTCACAAACCGGTTTTGGACGTAATCCTGAGTGAAATGTGTCTTTACAGACAACAATAAGAAAAACTTAAAAAAAAATCAATACCGTTTGTGTCCGGAGCAGTTATTGGCACATCCCATTACACTGCATAAATATTCATATCTTCAAAGCTATAAATGGAAACATTGCGGGCTCACCCTTTTAGATTGTGGCCGCCTCATTACGTCACCTTTACTTCAGACAGGCGACAGCCTTGTGGTCGGAGAACGGAACAGCCCCGCTGTTACATCGACTGAGCTACGATGACATGGCCGACGTTAAGGAGACGTTCATCACCACTATGGAGAATCTGGAGTTTCCCGGAGTGTCGGTCAGTAGGAAACGGTGGAGGAAGGAGGTAGAGAGAGAGAGAGGGGGGGGGGAGGGTGATAAATGAACTTGGGAGGGGAGCAAGAGGGGTGGGCATGGGAGAGGGTGGGGGTGGGGGTGTGAGCAGTGAGAACGGGGCTGGTTACAGCTATAGAAGACTGAGTGGGTATTGCCCCCATTTCAAATTGAGTTGAATGTCACACTTTCTCCACACGATGTCATTAAATATGTAGACAATGTTTGCACAAGAAAATAATTACCGGATTATATTTTTTTTAAAAGAAAAAAATATTTTCTTTTATTTACGTTACTGTTAAAATTTATTTTTAGACTCTATGGAAGCTATCTGGCTCTCTCTCTATGTCTCTCTATGTCTCTGTCTCTCTCTCTCTCTCTCATTCTCCCTCTCTCTTTCTCTCTATGTCTCTATCCCTCTCTCTCTCTCTTAGATCCTCTCTTTCTCTCTCTCTCTCTCTCTCTCTCTCTCTCTCTCTTAGTGCTTCTCTTTCTCTCTCTCTGTCTCTCTTTCTCTCTCTGTGTCTCTCTCTCTCTCTTTCTCTCTCTGTGTCTCTTTCTCTCTTTCTCTCTCTCTCTCTCTGTGTCTCTCTCTTTCTCTCTCTCTCTCACTCTCTCTCTCTCTCTCTCTCTCTCTCTCTCTACGTCTCTTTTCCTCTCTGTATCTCTCACTTCCAGTGCCTGTTTTAACCACTAGGCGAAACTAGGAGGTCTTCTAGGGCGGAAAATTTCTGGCGGCGGGCCCAAAAGAAATGTACAACAAAAAATGCCAACCTTTAGTACTCGATGAATTGAATAATTTTTTATTTGTTTTAGCGGAGTGACGCCAACCTGAAAACCTGGAATTAAATAATTTACTTTAAAATATTTTTTTTTTTGCTGTTTATCTTTTCTAACATTTTACCGATGCACAGTTAATTACAAAAGTCGTTCTTAATTTTAAGTTTGTCGCAGCTGTGCTAATGAAACCCGGGGGGACTAACTGAAAAATGTTGCCCGCCTGCCAGTGGCGTAGCCAGGGGTGGGCAATTGGGACATCATGCCCCGGGCGCTACTCACAAAGTGGCGCAAAATGGTATATTTTACATATAATATTATGGGGGGGGGGCTAAAAAGGTATTGTGCCCCGGGTGCGAGTTAAGATCTCTACGCCACTGTCGTCTGCTGCCCCCCTTCCGAAAAGTATAAAGTGATGACAATGGCCGCACCTTGCAAGTGGCAAAGCAAGTAACCCCTCCTCCCTTCCCCGTAACCCCCTTCCCCATCCCCCGGAACCCCCCCCCCTCCCACATAGCTTTGTCGTTTCCCTGAATGTGTTGCTTGACATGCTATTTGAGATCAAGTTGGAAATGATGATTAGTCTAATTTATTTTTTTAAAACTGAATCTTGTGCCGGCGACTATTGGTTAAGGGTTGGGTCGGAGTGAGAGAGATAGTATGACATAGAGATAGTTAGAGAAGATAGAGTGAGCAGGGAGATAGAGTGAGCAGGGTGATAGAGTGAGCATGGTGATAGAGTGAGCAGGGTGATAGAGTGAGCATGGTGATAGAGTGAGCATGGTGATAGAGTGAGCATGGTGATAGAGTGAGCATGGTGATAGAGTGAGCAGGGAGATAGATTGTGCAGGGTGATAGAGTGAGCAGGGTGATAGAGAGAGAGAGCAGGTTGATAGAGTGAACAGGGTGATGGGAGGAGCCGGGAGATAGGAAGAGCAAGAAGATAGGTTGAGCAGGGATATATAGTGAGCAGGGAGATAGAGGGAGCAGGGTGATAGGAAGAGCAAGAAGATATGTTGAGCAGGGATATAGAATGTGTAGAGATAAGACAGGAAAATAGAAAAAATAGTACAGAAATTTGGATTATTCTGCTAATTAGAAATGCTACCAAACCGGTCAATTACGTGAGTTGGGAGGGGGGAGATGTATTCTATATGTATTATTTCTGAACGTTGTGTGTGTGCGCACTCTACTTTAGGACAATGCGTCCAGTAATGACCACTCAGAAAGCTCCACACCACTCGTATTAGATGTTGCGGGTTGGGGTTCACTGGTCCTTGTCTTAGTGGACCCCCCGATAGGGGGGGTGCACACTCACCCCCAATATATTAAAGAGATTCCACTGCTGAGTGTCTGTATGTGTGTGTGTGTGCGTTCATATTTTTACGTCCCATAACAAACGAAGAATAACAAGACAGTCCTTTCTTTTATCGTATCTCTTCATGTATTCGCACTCATCATTTATGTATTCGTACTCATCATTTATGTATTCGTACTGATCGTTTATGTATTTTTACTTGATCCATCCAGGGACCTGTCTCTTTCAAAGGCTCAGATCGTGAAGGTATCACAGCTGTTTATCAAATACAAGGTAATGAGGCTGTTGCTGTTGTTGTTGATGTCTTATGATGTGGGGGGACGATATTGTAAACTTCCACAGCATAAATTAAATTTATAACGTCGCACTCTAATATAACCATTGTACCTCAAGTCATAAATATCGTCTAAACATGGACGATATTCATTGGCGTACCTACATACAATGGCACATGGGGGCGAGAATTTAAGCAGCAATCATCATCACAATTTTTTTTTTCTGTTTAAATAACACTTGGTTTTGGCATTGACGCGAGTGAGACGAATTTGCACCCCCCACCTCCCTAAGCCATGACCTACCTGCCAGACGCGAGTGAGCCGAATTTGCGCCCTTACGTCCCAAACGCATGCCCCTACCTGCCATACCCTAGTTACGCCACTGGGTTACATATGTATATAATATTCGGTAATATCTGAACATAAATAGTCGATTCTGTAATTCAACGTTGATAATGTCTTTTTATCCAAATAATGAATATTTTATAGCACAACCCACCTCACTGAATCATAGGCAATTTAATCATGTTTCAACCACCTCACTGAATCATAGGCAATTTAATCATGTTTCAACCACCTCACTGAATCATAGGCAATTTAATCATGTTTCAACCACCTCACTGAATCATAGGCAATTTAATCATGTTTCAACCACCTCACTGAATCATATTTCATCCAACATTTAGGCCTCACAACGCTTAGGCTGACAGTAAATGTCTTCAATATGTCAAATCTAATGTGATATATCAATGATTTCAACGAAAAATTGTGCTTTACTTAACGATTTACTTAACGTAAACTTCTGGTTGTTGCATACTTTAAAAAAAAAAGTAATTTGAAAGAAAAAAAAAACAAAAAATAAACATGTTCTATTGAAATAAATAGTCGGTATACATTTTATATTTATGTTTGTATGTATAGTATGTCTTTATTTGAGTTTGAGTATGCGGGTGTTTAGGGGTGGGGGCGAAAGGTGTCTTTTGGGCGTATAGTGATGTTTATGTTGTAGTATTTCTTGTTTGTGAAGAAAAGTTTAGAACAAGGTTTTAGTCCTACAAAATACCATGCTTTACAAATTAACATCACTTACAAAATACCATTACTTACAAAATATCATCACTTAACAAAATACCATCACTGACAAAATACCATCACTGACAAAATACCATCACTGACAAAATACCATCACTTACAAAATACCATCACTGACAAAATACCATCACTGACAAAATACCATCACTTGTGTAATAAATGCAATCAAAAAAACAGTTTCATGCAACTTGCGGTCAATACATTTTTGTTTTACTGCCCAGCGGGTAACTTTACTCAGGTGGCCATCCACCAACCTGGGAGTGGACATTTGGACTTCACCTGTGATTCATGCCACAAGATTTACTGGAAAGGTAAGCACTTGTCTTCACTTTAATATAGACTCAAACTGTTTCGCTGTTTTTGGTCTCTTAAAGAAAATTACTTTCGCTTTTTTATTGTTCTAAAAACTGTATTTATGCATACATTTCCAAATTAATATAATATAATATCATGTTTAATTAACAATATATGTACACTTAAGTTGCTGGCACCGACATGTGCAGGGGGGGGGTTAGACTCTTCCTTCTTACCCCACCCCCACACCCACCCCAGACTTAATTGACGCTACAGTCTTCAGTCAATCAATGAGTTGAATTAATATACAATTTTAGATGAGCACAAATATGTTACTTGACATATGAAATTGACATATGAAATTGACATATGAAAATGACGTATGAAAATGACGTATGAAATTGACATCTGAAAATTACGTATGAAATTGACATATGAAATTGAAGTATGAAATTGTCGTATGAAATTGACGTATGAAATTGACACATGAAATTATTTTTTCATTGTGTGTGTGTGTGTGCTCAGATGAGCGTGTGCCTAAAGATGAGCAAGTTGTCCTGGCTCGACCCAAGACCATCGACAAATTTGTGTTCTACACGTCGTCTGGCTTGTGTGTCATGGGCGTGGTCATAGCGGTGTGCTTCCTGTCTTACAACCTGTACCACAGGCGACTCAAGTACGTGGACGCCCATGTCCATTTTTTATAACATTGTGATAGTACTTCTTTCTATTTGTACTTCTTTCTATTTGTACTTCTTTCTTTTTGTACTTCCTTCTTTTTGTACTTCTTCCTATTTGTACTTCTTTCTATGTGTACTTCTTTCTATTTGTACTTCTTTCTTTTTGTACTTCTTTCTATTTGTACTTCTTCCTATTTGTACTTCTTTCTATGTGTACTTCTTTCTATTTGTACTTCTTTCTATTTGTACTTCTTTCTATTTGTACTTCTTTCTATGTGTACTTCTTTCTATGTGTACTTCTTTCTTTTTGTACTTCTTTCTATTTGTACTTCTTTCTGTTTGTACTTCTTTCTTTTTGTACTACTTTCTATTTGTACTTCTTCCTATTTGTACTTCTTTCTATTTGTACTTCTTCCTATTTGTACTTCTTTCTATGTGTACTTCTTTCTATTTGTGCACATAGATTCTCACCAACTAGTATTGGCTAGTATTTGACCCAGTTTCTTGGCTAAGGAAAATGTGGCAAAATGGACGGCCTGCCCCTGGTACTTTTTATGGGTGGGAAGGGGGGGGCACCAAAACGATACAAATTAAAAACATATATAAAGTTAAACATTGTGAGACCTGCATCATTTACAAGGCGGAGACACCCCCCCCCCAGTACATCAACCATTTGATCCGCCTCCACCTGCGACATGGTGGCCGTTCTTCTAATAGTGAGTGGGGGCTGGGCTAATTTTAACATGAGATTATTTATCGGTTTATACTATCAATTGCAAAAATATAATTGCATTTTATATGGTTTTTTCCACCCATGTAAAATCCTAATAGAAAGTTTCTGTGCGTGTGTGTGTGTGTGTGAGGTGAGGAGGGATTCTGAAAAATACACCATAACCGAAGTTAATTAGAAATGATGAAACTAATGAGTTATTCTGACTGTTTCCCCAGATACATCAAACTGTCAAGTCCCATGTTAAATAACGTGGCAGTCGTTGGTTGTATTTTGGTGTATCTAGCGGTCATCATGTTGGGACTGGACGACAGGACGTTGAGTGAAGAAGTTTTCCCCATCATCTGCACAGTGAGTTGTCCACCATATCTTTCTAATCGGAGGAGGGGGGGGGGAGGTTGGTGGTGCTCAAGCATTGTTATTGCGTGTCATTTATTCGGATAGAAAAAGTTTCCTTTGCACGAACGGGGGCCATCGGGAAATATCGGCATATACAGGGATTGTATGGTTGGCACAACTACCCAACCGCCTTTACTTCCCAAACTTTAAGTCAGGCACCCATTTAAAGCTGGGTACACTGCAAGACGACTACACATTTCACCTGAAAAAAAAAATTCCAATGCTTCTCACCGAGGATCGAACACAGGGCTCTCAGGTCGACAGTCGAGAAGATACACCACTCGGCCATCCGTCCCACATTTAGTTGGATAGAAAGTGGTCATAGCATAAACAAGAATGTTTTTTTAAGATTTTTTTTTGTTTGTTTATTCTCTTTCATTTGATAGGTTAGAGCGTTTCTATTGGCTGCAGGATTCTCTTTGGCTTTTGGCGCCATGTTTGCTAAAACGTTTCGCGTGCATCAGATCTTCACACGCGCGCATCACGGATTAGTAAAGTCTAAGGTGAGTTATAGTTTATGGTGTGCTGCAGGCGTGGGTCTAGTGGTGGTGACTCATCTATGATACAATGTTGTGGTGTCGTCGTTGTTGTTGTGTCGTATGCAATAATGTATCTGGCGGCAGAGGCGTAGGGCGGGGTGGGCAAGGGGGCATCATGACCCGGGAGCTACTCACAAAGGGGCGCCGAATGGTATATTTTAAATATAATAATATAGGCTATGTTTTTTCGAATGGGGGCGCTAAAAATGTATTAAAAAGGTACTGTGCCCCGGGCGCGAGTTCAGCTCGCTACGGCACTGTTTGGTGGTGACTGGGAATACAGTCATAATGGGGGGCATGAACAGACAGGGTTGTTAGTTTACCTGAGGGAAAACAAACAACATTACAATTAAAAACAGTTGGGAATAATGGAAATTGTGTAACTAATATTTGACTATTTTAAATTCTTTCAATTGCGCTGCAAATTTTTTTTTTTATGAAACAGATGATCAATTTTTTATCAACAGATAATTTAGATAAAGAATATAACCAGGAATATAACCTATAACTACCAATAGGTTGTATATGTGTCAATGCGGGCCTACTGTTGTTTAAGGCTTTTTAACATCTCTTTAAATAATCACTAAATTGTCAGTATGTGATTTGGTCAGTGCCGAACATAGGCATTTGGAGGCTCCGGTGGCTTGGCCTTTTGGGGGCCTCTGCATTTTGACATTTGACACCATGACATGAGATAATGTACTTAATATTTAATGTAAAAAAAAATTGTGGCCCTCCTCAAGCTGGGGCCCGGGGCACTTTCAAATTCGGACCCCTCCCCACACCCTAGGTACGCCTCTGGATTTGGTTTGTGTTTATTGTCTGTGTTTTGTCAACTATTTATTTTGTTATCTGTTACTATAAAGCAACTTGACTTGTTAGCAGTTTTGTTAACCTTTTATTTGTTGTATATTGTTTGTTACCTATGTAGTTATTTGTGTTTACAGTTGATTCAGGACACTCACCTACTCGTCATCATTGGAGTCTTGCTGGCAGTTGACTCCTCCCTGGTGCTTGTTTGGGTGCTGGTGGACCCCATGAGCAGGCTCGTGTACAACACGACAACAGAGGTAGGGTGCTGTCTTTACACCATGTGACCTTTAACAAAACATTCACAAACAGGTAACTTATGTAACCTATCAGAGCCTTCACTTGACCCTTTAACACGGTGGTGTAGCGAACTTAACTGGCGCCCGAGCTTAACTCGCACCCGGGGCACAATACCTTTTTAGCGCCCCCCTCCCCCATTCGAAAACCATACAATATTAAGTGAAAAATATACCACATGGCGCCCCTGTGTGATTAGCGCCCGAGGCATGATGCCCCCCCCCTTGTGCCCCTCACTACGCCACTGCTTTAGAAACACATTCACAAACAGGTACCTTATGTAACCTATCAGAGCCGTGCGTGGAGCTATCCGATGCCAGTGTGCAAACAGGATGTTGCTCTGGTATGTGCAGAATACAAACAAAACAAAACAATTCAAGTTAACAAGTACTGTTGTGCTATTACAGTGGATTCCGCTTAATTGGGACAGCCGCTTAGTTGGGACAGCCGCTTATTTGGGACAAATCTCAAAGAAACCAAACCAAGAAGCCAACAGTAAATTTGTATGTTTAATTTGGACAGCCGCTTAATTGAGACAAAAAGCCTCCGTCCCGATGTGTCCCAATTAAGCAGAATCGACTGTTATAGCTTTATGTGAAGTTTACATTTCTAATTTTACTTATATGTATCGAAATTCATTGTCGATGGACATCTGTTACCCCCCACCTCTCTGGATCAGGGTCGTACTAAGATAAATGTAGTCCTAAGGCGGGTTACCAGCAAAAAAGGCCTAATTAGCTTAATGGTTAATCCGGCCCTGCACTTAAAGGCCCTAGGCCGGATTATTGCATAGGGCCATTTTAACACATGGACTCGTCTATACATGTAGCAGTAACTATGTAGCATCCTATACACTGTAACAATATCAGAAGTATATCCTATACATGTAACACAAAGTAACATGCTATACACTGTAACATTATCAGAAGGTATCTCCTATACATGTAACACAAAGTAGCATGCTATACACTGTAACAGTATCAGAAGTATATCCTATACATGTGACAGAAACACAGTTGCGTGTGATTATTATATTGTAACAGTGAGAGATGTATTTTAGAATATATTGTAACAGTGAGAGTTGTATTTTAGAATATATTGTAACAGTGAGAGTTGTATTGCAGTATATATTGTAAAAGTGAGAGTTGTATTGCAGTATACGTGTAGCGGTAAAAAAAACACCAATCTCTAATGTCAAGCACGTCATTTCTCGCTCGAATTTTAATCCCACCAATCGTATTAGTCACCGGAAGTGAGTTGGGGATTTCGCCCACCCAACACACCATCATGGCGGATCGAGTCCCTAGGAGTCACTTGGTCAATCTAATCAATTTCCTGACTTCTGCTTCTTTAAACTTTGGTCAACTTGGTCAAGCGACCAGACTGGGAAATAAAAGACCTTTTTTTTTCTCTCTACCAGACTTACAGATCTTTCTTCATTGCTCTCTTGCCGCCAAAAAAAAAGAGTCAAATTCAATTTTCAATATGGCTACAATTTGTGAAAATTGGCCAAAGTGGCGAAAAAATGTATTTGTTAAAGTACAGATTCGGGGTGTGGCTGTTATTTTGTGCTAAACTTTAAAGGTGGATCTGTATGCATCATAAACTAACGTTTGGAAAACATTTTTTTTCAGTTAATACAGGAAACGAATATTATTATGCAGTACAGCAGTTGAATTTTGTAAGAAAAACGATAGTTTTCTAACATCCAGTTTTTCCTTCCAACTAAATATAGAGATGTACATAAAAAAATACGTATGCAGACAGACAGATAGACAAGGAGAGATATTTAAACATACTGAAATAAATACGGTTAGATAGATAGATATATATATATATATATATATAGATAGATAGATAGATAGATAGATAGATAGATGATTAGATGGATAGATAGATTGAAGGATAGTTGAATAGATGTTCCAAATAAAACAGTTCATTCTACTGTATGCAACTAAAAAAAGACATTTCCTGGCTGTCATATAAACAAATGATGGTGTCCGTTAGTCACTTCCACCCCCCCCCCCAACCCATTACCCATCCTCCCCCCCCCCGCCTCTCAACCTTTAGTTTTCTCGGTCTTCTAGCTGATTAAATTTAGAAATATGACTAGGAGACATTCCGTTACAGGTCTGGGGCGGCCGGGGTGTGGGGGTGGGGAGAAGAAGTTACCAGAAGAAAAATTGGTTTCAGATCGTCATTAAAGATAAATACATTCTACGAGTTAAGGCCACGGAACTTTCCTTTTTTTTTCCATCTTTAAAGGATGATTCGTTTTTCCTCGTTCCTTGCAGTTTCGGCCTCTAGGCAAAGAGTTGATTGATAGTACTCCGCTCGCTGCCTATGAAAAATAATTCATTATATATATATATATGTTGTTATGTCGGCTGTCAGAGAAGATTGGGTTTTGTGGTTTGCAGGTTTGACTGAGGCAGATACCGTCACGTCAGTAGCACAGTTGATGGAAATAACATATAGAAGAAACATCAGTGGGAATGTGTTAAGGGCAAACAAGTTATAAAGTAAAACAATAATTCAGATTGCCATTGATTCGTCTCAATACGCCCTCGTCGACATCTCCACCACAGAAAATATATACACACACACAAACGTGAGCCCCAGAGATGTATAGGCGGAGCTAGGCTGCTGTCTAGGGCCACCAGAGGCGTACCAAGGGTGGGGGAAGGTGGGCCCATTTCGAAAGTCTCCCCGGGCCCCAGCTTGAGGGGGGTCCTCACATTTTTTTTACATTAAATATTAAGTACATTATCTTATGTCATGGTGTCGAATGTCAAAATGCAGGGCTCTCCCAAAGAGGCCAAGTCCCCCCGGACCCCTAAATTCCTAGGTTCGGTACTGAGGACCACCATTGATGAGGGGGGCCTATTTTATTTTTTTTATTATCCCATTACCTAAAATTTTGAAGGGTTAGGACTGTGGCGTAGCGAGCTTAGCTCGCCCCCCCCCCACATTCGAAAACCATATATCATATGTAAAATATACCATTTTGCGCTCCTTTGGGAGTAGCGCCTGGGGCATGATGCCCCCCTTGCCCTCGCCTCACTATACCACTGGGTTAGGAGAATCACTGTAATCAAACATGATTAGGGGCCCGAGATTAGCCAAAAAATGACCTTAACTGCGTCTCTTCATATCCCCCCACCCCTAAATGTACCTTTGCCTGGGACCCTCAAATTGTCTTTTTCCTAGGAACCCTTTAAAATAAAACTTTTTTAGACCCCCGGCCCGAATGTTTCTTTGGTTTGTGGCCCTAAAGGTACTTTTGTTTAAGGCCCCCTTTTAAACATCAGAACGGCTCTAGTGAGCACACACAAACTCACATACTTTTGATTTATCTTTCTAAAACCAGGGATTACCTTGTGTATCAGGTCATTGGGATCCGTTCCCCGCTTGTTTCCTAATTTATTTATTTTTCAAATGTTAATTTCTAATTAGATTGAGTAGCTTAATTCAATAAATGTTCTGAAATTATTTAAAAAAAAAACTTTTAAGGAGATCACAATAAACTCGTCGAAGAGCCATATATGGTCACCGTTGCTTTAAAGCAATGGTTCCAAAACCTTTGTGATTCTACACCCTGCTCGGATTTTTGTAAACGTTATTGAAGTTAGAGTATTACAGAATGGCAAAAAAAAATGTAAACTTGTATTAAATGTACCAGTGTTCAAAAAAATGACTTTAAGTACAAGGCCTCTACCACATAATACAGTTAGCCTATATAATACAGGAAGCGCATCGATATTTAAAAAGTCTTTTACCAATGACTAAACAAATAGCCGCCAATTGTGTTATTTTCCTTTTAAACAGTTTTGCACCTAAACGTTGATACATAATAGAATATACACAAGTATGGCGGCTTTCGGGGAAAAAAATTGAATTCACGATGTGCATTCTAAATAATGCACATTATGCTTTTATCTCTAATAAGGTTTCTGCTGAGGACGAAGATCTAATATTCCAAGAGCAGCTGACCACTTGTCACTCCAGCCATCTTCAGAAGTGGCTTGGTGCATTCTACGCCTACAAGGGTTTGCTGCTCATCTTTGGAGTTTACATGGCCTGGGAGACGCGACGAGTGAAGATCCCTGCACTGAACGATTCAAAATATATAGGTACTGGACAACCTTCTTTTATTCTATGATACAAAATATATACGTACTGGACACACCTTCTTTTATTCTATGATACTGTCCTACAATATATAGGTACTGGACACACCTTAATTCATTCTATGATACTATCCTACAATATATAGGTACTGGACACACCTTCTTTTATTCTATGATACTATCCTACAATATATAGGTAGGTGCTGGACACACCTTCTTTTATTCTATGATACTATCCTACAATCTAAGATTACACATTATAGCTTCATGTAGTAGCAGAATTAAGTAAATCTTTAACATAATTCATTAAGTGTAAGAGAGGAGAGGGAGAAAGCACAAATGTATCCACGAAAGCAGTATTTCTCAAAGTGTGGGTAGCGAGTGATTTCAGGTTTGTCGTGACAAAAGTTTCACTTATAATTAAAAGTCTATATGTAAAAAAAAAAAACTAAAAGTTTGTAGATCTGAAAAGTAAACGGATATATATGTCTATATATGAAGCTATTATTCATTTTCACTAAACCACAAAACCAAAACTGTTGGCATGTAGGGTCACGAAGCTTAAATATTTGAGAACCACTGCCTTTAAGACTACATAGATGGAGAGCAATTAGTTCTACTTTATTTTTTTTTTCTGGCAGGTCTCAATGTTTACAATGTGGTCATCATGTCCGTTAGCGTTGTGGTCATCTCTAACATCCTGTCCAGCCAGCCTACACTGGCATACGCAATGGAAGCATCTTTCATGTTTCTGTCCACCACTGTGACACTGTGTCTGTTGTTCGTACCAAAGGTGAGGAAAAGCTAAGACATGTAAAAAAAAAGAGCATTATCTTATCGTGTAAGAATGAAATCTATCATTACATGTGTCTCAGTTACAAGTAAATACTTCATGTCCTTTATCCTTTTTAGAAGTGAATGAATTATTACAAATAGTTATGTTAAAGATAAATGTATCATAACATATGTCTGATAGAGATGTGTACATCTCTTGTACAAGTAAATATAACATTACATTCAACATAAATAAATATTAACTGCCCTCTCCATTATTTCACATAGGTATCACCACTATCTATTATCATTTTGTTTTTCTCCATATTTAGCATATATTGACTTATTCCTAGTTCTCGCATTCCCAACCAACTCGATTTCTAATGGTTGAAAATTATCTTCATGAAGACATACTTTAGTTTGTTTAATAGTCTCTTTGCTATTTATTTGAAAATTATAATTATTTTTCAATCATACGAAACTATCAACTGGACAATACGCAATCAGTTGTTTACTATCTTGGTAATGCACAATCACTTGTTTACTACCTTGGTAATGCACAATCACTTGTTTACTATCCTGGTAATACACAATCACTTGTTTACTATCTTGGTAATACACAATCGCTTGTTTACTATCTTGGTAATACACAATCACTTGTTTACTATTTTGGTAATAAATAGTCACTTGTTTTATTTTACGTCACGTTTAAAATCTCGATGTCTTTTTCATCCCCGTTTCCATTAGTATGATATAATTCTGCCTTGCTTGTGTCTGTTTGTTTGTGTGCTTTTTTTTTCTTCTATCTGTCTCTCATTAATCTAGTCTCTATACCTTAAATATCTGACTATTAGTCTGTCATCCTGTCTGTCCTTACAACTTTTTCTTTACTCACTAATTAGTCATTATGTCATTTCACCTGACAGTCTGTGTGTCTGTGTGTCTACCTTTTTTTTCTAAATGAGATGTTTGCTGTTTCTCCATCTCTCCTTAACACATTGTTCCCGCCCACCCCCCTCCCCCCCGGGACAGTCTAAACATTCCTCGATCTTTAAATTTTCAAAATTTTTCACTGACCTCCAATCTTATATTTATCTTTTATCCTTTTTTTTTTTGGTCCCCTTTCTGTTTATTCTCTCACAATGTCCATCCCTATCACAGCCTCCTAGTTAGACTACATGATTAAGAAATGAGCTCCTCCTTCCTTCCTCCCCCGCCCTCAATCTCTCTACAGCCCGAGTGTCAAAGACGCCTCGGCGAGTCTTTTGTTGCTGAGTCTGGGGAAGTCTATTGACCAACAATCAAATCTTCCAGTCAATATCTCTATTGATATGATTAAATCTGGACAGCTTCATCCATTGATTATCTTTTTTTTTAATCTATCCACACTGACCGTTGAAGAGCATCTATTCCTTGGATTAAAAAAATGTGCTAACCAGTGACAGATATATATTCCTAACTCAGAACTAAAAGTTAAACTCGAATAACTCGATATGCCGTTTTGAATAATGATAAAAAAAAATTATTTACATAAAAAGACCAGGCCAATTTTTTTTTTTTAAGTTGGGGCATGACAGATGTATCGAGATAACCGGTTTGCTGAATTAACCAGAATCGAGATATGCGAATCCAATCAAAATAATTTTTAAAAAGTAGCATAGTAGCATACAGAGACATATGTTTCTTAAGTCCCTTTCGTATTAAAGGCAACATTTGGAGACACATAGTGGAGACACATTTTGGAGACATATGTGGAGAAACATTTTGGAGACACATTTTGGAGACATAGTGGAGACACATAGTGGAGACACATAGTGGAGACACATAGTGGAGACACATTTTGGAGACACATTTTGGAGACACATAGTGGAGAAACATTTTGGAGACACATTTTGGAGACATAGTGGAGACACATAGTGGAGACACATTTTGGAGACACATAGTGGAGACACATTTTGGAGACACATTTTGGAGACACATAGTGGAGACACATTTTGGAGACATATAGTGGAGAAACATTTTGGAGACACATTTTGGAGACATAGTGGAGACACATAGTGGAGACACATAGTGGAGACACATTTTGGAGACATGGTGGAGACACATAGTGGAGACACATAGTGGAGACACATTTTGGAGACACATTTTGGAGACATGATGGAGACACATAGTGGAGATACATAGTGGAGACACATGTTGGAGACACATTTTAGTAAAAAAAATTAACCTGAACAGATTTAATAAAAATGTGCACTGGAAATGGGGGGCATCAGATGGTCGCACAGTTTGGCCTTTGGGATGGCGACTGTGTCCCAGACCGTGCGCCCGTGGGGGGAGGGGGAGGCATGAGTTAGGAGCCAACAGCTACGACTCAATACTTCGCATTTGAGAATCGCCTGAGGGCCCTCGCAAAGAACCCTTCTACATAGGCCGCCACTGTTTGCCTATCCATTAATAGCTATAATAATATAAACACTATTTTTATTCCAAATATATGAATTCCATTGAGTTTAGAAAAAAAAACTTGTTTTATAAACAGACTTGTGTTTTAGTGATGAACGCGACGTGACCTTGGTGTACTAAAACATATCTCCGGTCATTGTCATAGTGTGGTCGTGATTGAGACAAAAGAAACGAGAAAGCTCTGTGTAGCCAATCATAAAGCAGCAGAAGGTCACAAGGTACAAGCAAAGTAACGCGGATCTAGATCGCGATACATCCCACCAGAAATTATTTTCTTTTTATTAACAAAAAAAAAGGGGGGGGGGGAATTTCCGGTCTGTCGGAGATGACCAACAAATATGGGTTACTGAATCTTTTTTCATTTGAAACCAAACTTTTGTATCAGGTCAAAGTTGACTCGGTGTAGTGGTAGGTAGGGTGAACTCTGAAATACGATTCTCTACCCCATTGCCAAATAGTAGCCTACTTAAGTACTGCACACTTCGCCACAGGTTGACGGAATTGCCTTAAAATTGGCTAAATCGTAAACATCTAATTGCATTTTCACTTGTGTGCGTATAAATCGAATATAATCAGTGATCCTCAAAAAAGGCGGTCGCGACACACTTGCGGCCTGCGAGCTGATTCGAAGTGGGCCGCTGAAAATTCTAATAATTATTTTACTATTAATTGTCAAGTCTTCTTGTATCCATTTTTTTCTATGCAGATGCGTCGCGAAAAACAAAAAAAAAGAAAACAAAAAAATAAAGTAACAGGTTTCTTAGTGGGTCGCGAATCGCAAACGTCTGAGAACCTATGGAATATATCAAACAAATGTTCTTTTGACTCAATCTGTCGAAGTTACATTTCAAATAGTTAGTTTTGTATTTTATAACTACTGTGAAGTGTAGAATTGCCCTTCTCCCCCACCAACCCCAGTTCACCACAAGGTCAAGGTTCCAACCGCTATGTTGTGTAGATTCGTTTCATCGACGTCGCCTTCCCCCCCAATCGTTTCACTGACGTTCTTCCCCCCCCCCCAAACGTTTCGGTGACAGACATCGTCGTTTCCCCCCCCCCCAAAGGTTGCACCAACGTATTCGCCCAACCTTATAAAAGACGCGAATAGTAGTAGTTGAGTTAGTAAGGTGCTCTGAATTAGTAAGGTGCTGACAGACATATGAGTTAGACGTAGTTAGTTCGGTGTAGACAGTTCTAAGATTCTAAGAGTTAGTTGTAAACTTGTAGTGACATTTGTTTAAGTAGACATTATTAGACAAAGGACTTATATTGTATATACATATATATTCACCTATGTTTAGAAGCAATTAAAGTTAGATCTGTTGTGTTCATATACCAAGCCTTGGCGTTGATATATTTATTAGTTAGAAAAGTTAACGTAACATATTTGGCGATCCTACGCCTTGAAAAGTATAACATATAATAACGTTACATATTTGAAAATAACAACGTAACAACTACCTCTCTAACATAGATTCAAAGACAAACAAGTAAAAACACACACGTCAGGTACAACAGACCTACTTTAACAATATCTAGCAACCACTTTGATAACACATTGGGAATTGCGACCCACCATAAAGAAAAAAAAACTGTTTTGTTTTCTCGACCCAAGTGCAAGAAGAAACTAAAAGAGACTAAAAGTGCCATTCTATTGGGTATATACATTTCACCTTTTAATTTAAGATTCACAAGCGTACATTTTTGAAACATGCGGAACAATTTAAGTGGAAATTATGCATTGATAAACTCTCGATCTTTTTAAGTTTCAATTTGAATTTTGTCGCTACCCACCCGAAATAGGTCCGCGATTAAAAATTATATAAATTGAAACGTAAATTAATCGCACGGTTGACGGATCAATTTTTGCGGCGTTTTACGGTGCTTTACGGTGTTTTTACGGTGCCCCGCACAAATCTATGAATGACCATTGACAGCTGTTATGTTCATTTTCCCCCAACCAGATTTACGCCTTGGTCACGTCTGGTGGCAACCCTGTCATTGCGTGTACCGGTATTTTGGTAGACAATTCTAATACCAGGAGATTTGTCTTCGATGACCGGAAGGAAATATATTACAGAGCAGAAGTACAGAACAGAGTTTACAAACGGGAAATAGTAGAGGTAATCAGTGCGGTCAACCTACATTTTCTTTTTTTTTTTATCATTTTAGAATTTAAAAAAAAAATAATAATAATTCATTGTCTTTAACGATTTATAATTTCTTTTATTCAAGAAAATATGTAAATGAGGGTACTTTCTTTTCAGTGTCTTTTTTTTATTTAAACACTGCCATGTAAGAGAGTTCCAATAAATATTTTAAACACACAATAAAATGTAACTATTTTTCTAGGTTTCTCTGATTAGCTCTTAATTTTATCTATTTGACAATCTTTGAACGAAATATTTTTTTTTTCTATTCAAAGTAAACAAAGAGCTTAGAACGAACTGGTGATTGGGTGACCTCTGTCGGATAAAATGGGGGGGGGGGGTAGTGGGAGGATGAATCAAATTTATTAATTTTTTTTTTTTGTAATATCGAAGTGGTGTTCATTTTAGTTATCACATTCAATTTATATAATAATTGAATGGTGTCAATTAGAAAAAAAAATTAAATATACTCTATGAGCGAATGTATGTAATAAATGAGCAGATTTAACAGACATGCTGAAATACATACGGATAGAAATATGGCTTGGTAGATAGATTAGATAGCTACCTACAAACAGAGAAATACTTTGATGGGGAGGAAGGGGGCAAAAGAATCAGAGAGACAGAAGCTGACAACATCACCTGGTCTGATATTGTTTGTTTTCTTTATGACAGTTAAATTAAAATGTTCATTTTTATTCTTTTTTAATTTGTTTTTCAATTAATGTATGTTTAAAGCATCACATGACATAAAAATACATCGCTGAGTAGGCATATATCGATAAAACAGTGTAAGCTTTTAGCAGCTAACAGAATAAATCATTGGTCTAAGCCTAAGCTATTAGCAGCTGACAGAATAACTCATTGGTGTAAGTTATCAGCCACTAACAATGAATCATTGGTGTAAGCTATCAGCCACTAGCAGTGTCAGTCAATGGTGTAAGCTATCAGCCACTAACAATGAATCATTGATGTAAGCTATCAGCCACTAACAGTGTCAGTCAATGGTGTAAGCTGTCAGTCACTAACAATGAATCATTGATGTAAGCTATTAGCCACCATTAACAGAATAACTCATTGATGTAAGCTATCAGCCACCATTAACAGAATAACTCATTGATGTAAGCTATTAGACACTAACAGTGTCACTCATTGGTGTAAGCTATTAGACACTAACAGTGTCACTCATTGGTGTAAGCTATTAGACACTAACAGTGTCACTCATTTATGTAAGCTATCAGCCACTAACAGTATGACTCATTGGTGTAAGCTATCAGCCACTAACAGTGTCACTCATTGGTGTAAGCTATCAGCAACTAACATAAGGACTCGTGGGTTTGTCTTGTTCAGCTGGATCAGAAAATTGCCCGACTGGAGACGTTGCTGGAGTTACCATATGAGCCGTACCCCACGTTAATTGATGAACTGATGTACTACCTGCCAGAGTCCAAGTCTAGTGGCCAATCACGGTGCTACAGACGATATAAGAAGGAACTGGAAAGGTACAGTCAGAAGTAGAGTTAGAAGTAGAGTCAAAAGACAAAGTCTTAGGTACCCCACTATCAAAATCCTAGACTTAGGTCCCCACTAAAACTCCCCACTATCCCAATCCTAGACTTAGATCCCATTTGTCCCAATCCTAGACTTAGATCCCCATTGTCCCAATCCTAGACTTAGATTCCCATTGTCAAATCCTAGACTTAGATCCCCATTGTCAAATCCTAGACTTAGATCCCCATTGTCAAATCCTAGACTTAGATCCCCATTGCCACAATCCTAGACTTAGATCCCATTTGTCCCAATCATAGACTTAGATCCCCATTGTCCCAATCCTAGACTTAGATCCCCATTGTCAAATCCTAGACTTAGATCCCCATTGTCAAATCCTAGACTTAGATCCCCATTGTCAAATCCTAGACTTAGATCCCCATTGTCAAATCCTAGACTTAGATCCCCATTGTCCCAATCCTAGACTTAGATCCCCATTGTCAAATCCTAGACTTAGATCCCCATTGTCAAATCATAGACTTAGATCCCCATTGTCAAATCCTAGACTTAGATCCCCATTGTCGATTCCTAGACTTAGATCCCCATTGTCAAATCCTAGACTTAGATCCCCATTGTCCCAATCCTAGACTTAGATCCCCATTGTCAAATCCTAGACTTAGGTCCCCATTGCCCCAATCCTAGACTTAGGTCGCCATTGTCCCAATCCTAGACTTAGGTCGCCATTGTCCCAATCCTAGAATTAGGTCGCCATTGTCCCAATCCTAGAATTAGGTCGCCATTGTCCCAATCCTAGAATTAGGTCGCCATTGTCCCAATCCTAGAATTAGGTCGCCATTGTCCCAATCCTAGACTTAGATCCCATTTGTCCCAATCCTAAACTTAGGTCGCCATTGCCCCAATCCTAGACTTAGGTCGCCATTGTCCCAATCCTAGACTTTGGTCGCCATTGTCCCAATCCTAGACTTAGGTCGCCATTGCCCTATTCCAAGATTTAGGTCATCATCGTCTCATTCCACGGTTTAGGTCCCCCGTGTCCCACTCTAGAATACATATTACTAAGAGTACAATAAGTACCAGATGGCCTTTTTGTCAAATGTAAAGTGATGTGCCTGTTTACTTACTGTTTAAAAAATAAAGACTTTATTTTTATTTACTATTTTAATCCCTATAAATTACTTTAATTCTACTTACACTAATACTGTACTGTACAATAATTTTATATCATTTTATTAATATTTTATATCTTTTATTGTTTTGTATTCTAAATGTTCGCCTATGTCTGGTAGAGGGGGCAACATAAGGTCGATAGTAAAAGTAAAGTACCATAACAGCTGATTGCTGATTCATAGTCAACCAAGATAAGGCTAAAAATAAAATGGAGAAAAAATACTTGTTTAATGGTAGTCTCACTGAACCCAATGAACAGTCCCATTTCGCCACAATTGGAATAGTTTATCAAAGTATAGAATGCAATATAGTAAATAAAAATAAAGACTATTACTTTTATTAATGTTCCTTACGTTGAACACACACCCAAACATCCGTATTTCTTATGATTTCATCTTTTCTCTTAAATTAAAGAAAAAGAAAAATTGTATCTGGTTGTTTTGTTTATTGTCTGTACTTTTCTTCCCTCAGGTGCAACTCTATCTCTGATGGAGATGGCGTCGTTTACGACAGTTCGGAAAATGACGATATTTTAACAGAGATGGGCTACCCTTCAACACTAAAGCCGGCACCATCTTCGAAGAAAAGCGGTCAGGCGGGAGAGGCGAACAGGCGAGGCTCGAAGACATTCCAGAAACTGACCAGAAGTTGGAGCATAGGAGCCGGGAGCCGCATCCGGAGAAAAAGAAAATCACTAGAGACTTCCAGTACATTTTTACCTTTCTCTTCTTCTGAATCAAACTTTATGAACTCTAAAGATCACCAGAACAGTCACTTCGCCTCGGGAGCTAATGTTCCCAACTGCTCTGATGATATGACTTACCTGCGAACAGATACAGGGATAAGTCTGTTGGTAGATGGAAGGTGCAGTCGAGGGGACTCATCGGTGCCCATGCTGAATAAGATCACGCAAACCAGCAGCGGAAAGGAAGTGTTCACAAAGCGCCTGGCGAGTTTTAAGTCCAACAAACAGTCAAGAGAATGTTTGTCCCGCGAGGGAGATGATTCGGATAAAAGAGGTCGCCCAAAGAAAGGTCTGTTGTCTTCGACCGGCTCGACCAGACAGGGCAGACTGTTTTCTGTCCATCAGCTCCGCATTGAGATGGTGGAAGAAGACAGCACCAGCAACAACGAGGACACTGAAAGCCTGGCTGGTTCGTCAACAGGCTGCATGAGCCCTAGCAACGAGTTGAGCTCTGCCCGCAGCAACCAGGTACTCGCCTCGACTACTGGCTCACAGCAGAAAACATTCAGTCAGAACAATCCCGTCACCTGGTTCGGTGAACTCAAATCTCCCTCCGCCTGTCCAGCCATTACTATGTATCTCACGCCCTATGAACATTCCAAAGACGGTCCTGAAAATGTCAGGCGACTGAGCGCCCCGAGCCCTTCTATCCACAGAGCAGAGGCTCCACTACCATTTGTTTCCCCATCAGCAATATCTTTAACAGCGACGGTGCATCCGCCCAAGACAAGCACCTCCCCATTGTGCCTCTCAAGTTTCGTCCAACATAGTAAAGAAAACCAAGAACTGTCTAAGTCAGACATCTGTTTGTCATGCCCTAGCAGAGAATCCGTCTCTTCAGAGGCGTCCCCGTTGCGTTCCCCAGTTCGAAACCCGCCACCTCTTTATGCTAAGGGCAATAGCTCAGACTCAAAAGGGTTGCTGCACATGAACTCATTATCTGCCCTTATAGCATCAACACATTCTTTGTGCTCCAGTGAAAGTTTCTCCACAACTCCACCACCATCTCCGTTATCGTCCAGCGCTCAGAGGGCTAGTCAAACCAACCATATTCAGAAAGTGTCAGTCTCCATAGAAAGTCCATCTGAATCAGTTCCACATTACTCTTCTTTTAGAAACATTCAATCTCTTCCCTCATCGGAGCAAAGCTATTGGTTATCTTCAGCCAATGAAGTTTCATCTGACCAACAGGAACCAGATACAGAAAAAGGTGTCAGCCGCAAGGCGACTGCAGAAAAAAACAGGCGGCAACGGATTCGGCAACTGCAGGCGGATCTTGTAAAGATACAGAAAGAGCTTCACGAACTTACTAATGTTGAGACATCAGAAGTGTAGCATTTAGTGGTCAAACTTACGTCAGAAGTGTAGCACAGAGTGGTCAGACTTACTTCAGGAGTGTAGCACAGAGTGGTCAGACTTACTTCAGAAGTGTAGCACAGAGTGGTCAGACTTTCGTCAGAAGTGTAGCAAGAATGGTTAGATTTGACACAGCCCTCAATACAAATATGTATAAGCCCTGTGTGTCTAGCTTTCTTGTCCTACTGGGAAATGTTGTATGTTACATCAACAAAAACATTGAAAGTATTAATATAGATATTAACAAGAACCCATTGGTTTGGCAACTGTGAGGTGCATAACTTTATTGTAAAACAAAGCACTGTGTGATATATAAATTGTCTTTGTCCATTTTGAAGTACATGCACTAAATATTATCTCAGCCCTTGGCTAGCCTCATTGAGACTCTAAAAGGAAAGCAATTTTTCTAATTGAAATATATCAATAAAAATTATCCCTAAAAAATTATATTTTTCTTTAGAAAACCCTATGCCAGATTTTTTTTAAGTTATACCAATTTATTTTTCCCCCCAAACAATCAACAGAGAAACTTTCATCAAATGCTGGCTGTTCACGTCATTCTTCATCTTACCAAAGTTTTCAAGTTCTAGCACCATTACTTGAAAGGTATAATGTGGAAAATGACTTCTTTTTGTTGTTGGGATGTTTGCTTTAATCCATAACAAATAGTCATCACATACGTATTAGGAATCTGCAAAGATTTAGAGGTAACTGAAATTTTAGACCATTTTTCGACCATCATGAGACTCACAGTTCATCTAAGTTCATCAAGTTTCAAAATTATTTTCTCTGTATACTGGTGCACATATTAACCATGACCTATATCTCATTTTGTCTTATTCCTAGACTTAGGTCCTTTTTGTATGATATTTCTACTGAGCTATCACCGAAAAAAAAACCTATGCAGTGAAGGCTATATATTTAATTAATACCTGAAAGTGAGATCACAAGCCAAAATAAAATTCATAAAAGACTAAACCTTCTCTATTTTTTTTTACCTGAACATTAATACAAATATAAAATATTTTTGTCTTTAACAGTAAATTTGGATAATTGAAATTAAAGTACATTTTTAAAGAAAAGCTTCAACCAGATTGGTGGTATGTCCACAGTCACCTACATAACTAACACCCTCTTTAGTTAGTTATATTTCTTATTATATGTGATTTTGAATGCCTAAATCTATCTATCATACACAATCAATGATCGTGTTGTTTAAGTTCAATATACATGTATTGTACAGAGTCAGATGTCATTAAACGGAATCCATGAATGATCATTCTCCTATAAAAAAAAATCTCATTTAACAACGAAATCATTCTATATATTTGAACTATAACCTTTTGTTCAGCGGCTCAATATATTTGATGCTTGATTTCTGTAATTGAGAAAAAAAAATGAATACATGTATTGAACATGATTTATAAAATTTACACTATTTAAATATAAATATTCACATTACTGTTATATTTTTTCTTTTTGTTATGTTGCATAGGCTGTATAAAGTGATCAGGTGAATTTTTCTATAGTCTATAGTCTATTTTTTTCAATTAAAATATTTCCATTGATGTGATAAACAAGACAAACATGATTTTTAAATTTAAACATATTGATGATTTTATTGCAAACCCCAAACAATTCTTTAGGAATGAAAAAAAATGCATGGATTTTTATGCCGAATTTATGCAAAATTTAAAAATGTATAGTTTTTTTATGTACATTTATAAAAATACAATAAAATGTTGTATACATTAACACATTAAGGTTTCGGTTTCTTTCATTACAGAAACTAGATAGCAGAGTAAACCACAAAATTCCTGAAAAAAAAAAACAATTAAAATTTGTATCTGGCACAGTTTTTTTTTATATTTCGTACACACTGGGAATGTAAATATGGTTGCAGCTAAATCAAAACAAAACATTTTCATAATTTAAAAAGTTGGTTTTAAAATATAAGATGTGCCCGCCATTTACAAGTGATTCAGATTTATCAATGTCATGTTAATTATAATTTATTATGGGGCACCTTGTTTAATTCATCTTGGCAAACATTCCTGAATGATAATTGAAAAAAAAAGCCATAATTAATGTATCAATGTCAGTTGTACAAATATTCATTACTGACTCTTTATTAGTCCTGAAATAGTTTGACAAGTATTTCAAATGAAAAACTATGAAAACTATTTAAGTTAAGGAGATATGTGAAAGTAGGGTGAAATTTTACCTTTAAATATATTAAAAACTATGCAAAGATGGATAAAGTGATAATTTAGCTAAACAAATTTTACATAAAAAAAAATTGTTTGTTCAAATGACCTAGTTCATGTATATTTTTCTTGAAAATGTTTTTTTAAACGATGACAGATAAGGATAATTTTTTACTGCTGCCAAATATGATTCACGTATTAAAAATGTGACATACGCAATAACATACACAATGTTAATGACATAATATAACTTACTCCAAAACCATCTGTTTAAGTGAAGAAATAAGTAAAACTGCACAAACATCAAAAAAACATACCGTAAGATTGCCAATGTTCAAAAATACATCACATCCATTCATTTTAATATTGAGTATTTTTTTTTAACAAACAGATAAAACTTTAACTTATGGAGTATATTTAAATTAAAAGAAAACTTTTCCGACAAATTTTTCTCTGGACTTTGTATGCATCACAAAAGATTTACTTTGGCGGGTCATTTTCTGGATCATTTTCCAAATTCAAGTAAGGTGCATCAGAAATAATTTTACTTGCAGCTGTGGCAGGATTCACTGAATGTGTGCGGTCTTTTGTGGTGTAGCTGACACTGACGTGATGTCCCCTGGTGTCCAGACCTAATATACTGACAGCGTCTACCTCATCATCAAATTTAGACAGAGTATCTTTGTGGGTGGCCTCATACAGGCTGTTCTCAAAGTTTTTTGACTTGGATGCTTCCTGCCTCAGAAATGATGACTTCAGTAGTCCATACCTCCGAACAAAGAAGATGGTGATGCCCATAACAACAATGACGCAGAGAATAACACCAATGACTATACCAGCAATGTCACCAGAGCTCAGATTAGATCCACTAGCTATAATCAGAAAGAATAAAAAAAAATTTCATTTTTCTTATATCTTTAAACTTATTAGTGGGACGGATGGCCGAGTGGTGTAGATACTCGACTGTCAACCTGAGAGTCCTGGGTTCGATCCACGGTGAGAAACATGGGAATTTTTCCAAGTGAAATGTGTTTCAAGTCGTCCCACAAGTCCACCTGACTTTAAGTTGGGGAAGTAAAGGCGGCTGGGCGTTGTGCTAACCACACAATCCCTTTATGTGCCGAGATTATAGAAACAGATGAATTCTACATTTCATCTGCCCCGATGGTCCTTTAGGGCTAAGGGAACTTTACTTTTTTTTTTTAAACTTATTGATATTCGCTTTAACTGTCAGCCACACCACAATAATGAATTTTATAAAAAAAATTATCAAAGGATTTTGAAAGAAAACTATTGTTGTAACTTATCAATATACTGGGCTCAAGAAAGAAGAATGAAATACCGTGTCTCAATGTGATTATCTTATTCATTGAAAAGTAATTATTGACTTAAATAATTCATTTTAAATTAATATTTTTTACAACAAATTAGTCACATAGATGAAGAGAATTCAAAGTGTTGGCTATTTATATATGAAATAGATATAACAACATAAAAGAAATATGTAATAACTAGCAAAGACTAATCAACTTCAATTGGTATTTATTTAAGGTCACACAAGTAATTTAAGATCATTTTGAGTGAAAGATTTCTAAGGTGGCCTTAGCAGTATATGCCAGTAAGCTGTGCCTTGTGGGAGTGTCATTTGTAGAGCTGAAGTTAGTAATTATAGGTTTCATACTGGATCACAGTATTTCCAGTCATGCCCCCCCCCAGCCAATGATGCAATAGCACAAGTCATGACGTTAAAACCAGCACAACCGTTGCTGGTTACAATTATGTGTCAACATTTTCTATTTCCAATGTAGAAATTTACCATGTTTTTATTTTAGCACACACATAAGTGCTTTTTCCTTTCTATGGTTAAGTTTTGTTTTTGCTTAATTATTTTAACTATTTTTTTCTACTGTATCATTATTTAATTCCGATGCTGCTTATTTTTCAGTACAATCTGTGTCTTCGTAACCTTTTTTTTTACATTTATTCACCATTGATACCCTTCATTACAGCCCAAATGTAACAATCATAAAAATAACAACTAACTACCTGAAGTCTGCGTTGCTGCACTTGATGCTCTAGAAGTATGAGTTGATGATGATGATGATGATGATGTAGACATCGTGTGAGACACTGAGGTTTTACCGGTACTGATTGGTGGCTGGGATGGTATGCTTACAGTTGGCACAGCAGGGGATTGACCTGTCACAGTGGTCTGTAGGCTGGTGTGTGTTGATGAAACTGGCAAAGTTGTTGTTGTGGTCAAAACTGGAGGGAGCTCAGGATGATCAGAATCAAAACCTTAGCAAATCAAAGAAAGAAAGTTAAATATCCTGAATAGTACTAAGAAGGAAGTATTTGATGGTAACGTCTTTACTATGCAGTGATTTGTGCTTATATCTTAAGAAAGTAATGAATTCTTATAGGCTATATTTATTGTTTCATGTCAACTAAAATATAGCATCAAGAAAATACATGTATCATGTATAAATTATACAAAAAATTATATCAATACACATGTATTTGTTTTGATGTGGGATGAAAATAAAACACATAGAATGAATTGATGAGTTTATAGAATTGATTCTGTTAAAAACAAACTTTATCGTGTATGTTAAATAGAAATCAGCCAAAATGTTGACATAAACATGATAAAATCACATGTTAAAAAACAAACTAATTGTATATGTTAAATAGAAATAAGCCAAAATTTTTACACAAACATGATAAAACTTCATGTATCATATTTGGTGATACAGATGACAAGGAGTTTAACTGTACTAATAACACGACTCTGAAATACAATTAAGTTTCTTACTTCTTGGTGTCATACACAGATAACCAAATTTATCTTCACAGTGTCGGTTCACCCATTCACCTCCCATATTCATTGTGACACAGCCTTCATCCGCCTCATCAAATCCTGACCAGTCCGGCTGCCCTGCTGACCACTGGGTATAATCAACAGCTGATCCATCTTCCCAGTAATATCCTCCTGAAAAATAATGAGTTGTAAATGTAAACCAACATTTTTTTCATTACTTTGGAACTGAGGATATCAGTAGTTTAAATTGTGTGGTATCTGCCCCCTATCAAAAACAAATGACGTCTCAAAAGAGTAAGATGTTATTTTGTGATCTTATGTTAAGTCCATTACATACTAGTGATGGGATACATGTAGTATATTTGCACCATTTAAAACTGAACCAACAACCCCATAGAGGCTGTAAACAGCTAGTACATGTATTGATAGAATATGAACCAACAACCTACCAGTGATGTTCATAATTTAGAACCAGTGAGCCATCCACAGAAACCCTATCACCATTTTGCCCAGTACTTTATAAATCCCATAGGAAAAATTATTGCAACAAAATTAGAATTATGAAAGAAATAGAACATTGCCAAAATTTTGATTGAGTAAATTGGCAAATTTTTTTCTTAATCCTGAGTAAATTCCAAATTTTGATAAAAAAAAAAACGTACAGATTTTATAGAATGCAAAAATAAAAAAAAAGATTAAATTGGGCTCCAATAAATTAGATAAGAAATTAAACATCATTTAAAACTTATCAGAGCTTAATGAGCT
Source organism: Bulinus truncatus (assembly GCA_021962125.1). Classification (NCBI taxonomy): domain Eukaryota; kingdom Metazoa; phylum Mollusca; class Gastropoda; family Planorbidae; genus Bulinus; species Bulinus truncatus. The sequence goes on along the minus strand of JAGDYQ010000053.1, from coordinate 1,451,954 downwards.
AAAAAATTCAAATATGTCCTATTCCAATGCAACGTCACTAATTAAAGTGTTTAAAAAAATATATAAGCCTCAAGTGACCTATCACATAACCATAAATGCATACCACTTACCATTAATAGTTTCCCTGAGCCCTATCCATACATCCTGAAAGCCGGAGAAGTTCAAGTTGTGGCTGCCTGGATGAACTGATGCCAGACTGGCCTGCCTGTGACTGCACTCCAGTAGAGCCGTGTCATAACTCACAGTCTGGTTTGTAACAAGGAAGTAACAGGCACTGCCAACTAAAGTGAAATCATGGTTCATGCAGTAGCCACCTTGTTTACTAGGAACCAACTGAGGAGGCTCTGTGATTATCGCAAAAAAAATAATTTTAAAAAGTGTACGTGGTTAACACAGAAATTTTGGTGGTCACACTGAAGGATCTCTGAAATAGTGGGCAATAAGATATGAAATGGAAACAGATATAAAAAATTTAAAAATTTATATTATTTTTCAATACATTGTTTAATGTTTTTATCCAAGTGAATATTTACAGTTAAAAGCATCAACAGTGAGATATGGAAGTATCTTTCCTTTGTTTTTCTGCTCTAGAATTTGGCTGTTTAAAAAAAATTAATTAAATGAAAATAAGTAAATCATTTTAATATTAGACAAATAAAATGTTTGTGAACGAGGACATGACCTACCATCATCTTGTCTACACACATAAGGCCTGTTGCCTGAGCAGTAGCCATTGTTAAAATATCCGGCCTTGGTCATGTACACGCAACCCCAGCCAGACTCATCCAGTGGCTGGTGTTGACCCCATTTAGAGTACACCACTGGGTACCCACTGTCCCAGACATAAGTACCTGGAGACTAAAGAATATTTCAAACAATAAGAACAAATTTTTAAAGACTTTTAGTAAAAAAAACTATGAGAATAGACAAATCTTAGATTTAGAAGTCAAAACTAATGTAGAACATTTTATAAGTCCCTGTAAGATTGAGATATTTTTCCCTTGGATCCTATAAACCATTCCTGGGATGTTTTTGCAGTGCTCTTCTTTCATCCCCACAATATCGATAGTGCAATGACCATGGAGGAGCCACGGGAGACATGGACGGACCTTTATGACCTGCAAAATTGCCTCATATGTCACTGAAGGTGACCCAGAGCCCTCGGGTTGACAGTTAAGCACTTTATCGCATGACCATAATAGTATTTATTTTAAATATGTAACAAATTACTTAGACATAGACAGTAAAACTTTAGTCATGTAACTACTTTAGGCCCCAATAAAAACGCACACAGTAAAACCTTAAATCAAGAAAAAATCAAGTAGAAAGGAGATTAAAAGATATTTTTTTCTTAAAGGGAGTGGCATATAGAAAATAATCATAATATAAATAAACAGCAAAATATTTTACGTCCATGATCTTAAAATAAGTCCTACTTTTAATATGAAAAAATAATAATGCTGTTTAGTATTGACATCAATAAGAGTTGAGTTGGATATAGATGAAAGACCAAGAGAATAAATATCAAACCAGGCAGCCCAGTTATTTATAAACAGGAGAACACCGAGAAAATCGTTGTCGAAATAATTAACAGATGAGAAACTGAGAAAATAGAGAGCAAATGACTGACAAGAAATAAAAAAAAAAAACCATAAGTGACATTCGTAATTTTCTGGATGTCTTAGCAGGACATAATGATTAATTTACAAAAGATGTTGATGAAACTTAGTTTTGATATTTGAGGGGCACAATGACTTTGAAACAACATTTTTTAACAAACTTTTTCATATTTCACAATCACATACCTGTATATCATTTAAACCTATCCAAACACTATCACTTGTATCTTTCATTAGGAGCAACAACTCTGCAGCATCATAGACATCTAGAACAGACACTAGGTTAGCTCCCATTCCTTTGCAGCCTTGTTGAGCCTGCTGCCAGGTAACAGTTTGATTGACTAGGCTAAAACAAGATTTGCCAAATCTTTGATACCCTTGCTGGACATCACATTTTGATGATGGCGGAATCACCACAGGGGGAAACACAGGATCTGAAGTAAATACTTTTTACTTATTGTTAAGAATTAAATGAGCCAATTGGTAGCAAAGTATAACTGACAATTACGTTCATTTACAGTTATCTACTTTTTATTTACAATTATGTTTTTTTTTTATTCAGCAGTGAAAACGGGGGGGAGGGGGGGGGGAGGGGTAAAATATCTGCTTTTATTTAAACTAAATAAATATGTTGCACATTATGTATGACATTGATATAAAAATTTGTTCTATTTGGTTTACCGGTACACATGGAGCTTTTTTTTTTCATCTCTCTCATGCCATCAATAAATTTACCTAGTGCACTTAGATCTGTCACATGTCTAGGAGGTTTATAAACTAACACACAAACTTCTTGTGAGAAAATACGAAAATAACTCAAAGAACAAGTATAATACAAAAAGTCATTTAATCGAATATGGCCTCTCCTCTAGAAGGTTACACAACTCCACTCAATAGAATGTTCAACCTTTCTTTATAAATGATAAACATCTCATTCTCCTAGGCCAGCTACTAGCATACACATAGCAACATGCTCCATAGTCCAGTCTCCCAATGTAACTGTAGCTGACTATTCATGCTACTGTGCAGCCATGCATGCAGAACAATCACATACACAGCCATGCCCGTACGCACTCACACCCATAGTCACTCTGCCACAAACTCTAATATGACATTGATTCATTTTACCCATTTATTAAGCAGGTGCTTCAGAGGTTTAAGTTTAAATATTATTTAAAAGGGTCAATAAATAATGCTGGACAGATGGTCAAGTATTACAGAAACATTTATATTGCCCTGAGGACCCCTGGTTTGATCCACTGTGAGAGCCAAAGTAATTTTTTTTCAGGTCCTGGTCAAACTTAGTTGAAAGTTTCCAAAGTCCAGCCAGCTTTACATGGGGACCTGACTTTAGTTAAAGTAAAGGCGGCTGGGTGTTGCGCTAGCCACACTATCCGTTAATATCATGATTTGGGTTGAGAAACAGCTGAATTCTTCACTTCATGCGACCTGATGGCATTAACTTTCCTTAAGTAAATAATGAAACCAAATCTCAAAACCTGTAAATCCTTGACATACATAGGCCATCTGTTGATCACATCTTTCATCACCCCATTTCCCAGCTGAACTGCTTGAGCCATCAATAAAAATGCAGCTCTCCTGAGAGATTTTAGAACTTAAAATTACTTTCTCTTTCTTTAAAATAAACATTTATTAAAAAATATCTTTGAAAAATGCATAAAATTCAGCCGTTATAAAGAATTGATGTAAATAGTGAAAAAAACAATCTATCAGAGACGAGACAATCAGGAATGACAGAGAATTGTAAAAAAGGGAGTTCATTTGTTGGGAGAATGTGACACTACATTGTAATACAATGAGCGGTGAACCATGTAAAATTAAAATTAAGCTATATAAAACAAATTTATATTTGGAATTATCTGATAGTATTTCACATTTTTCTTTTCTAAATCATAATTAAAATTCACACAACAGTCTTACATTTGTATGGGATTAGATGGCTGTGTTTTACAGCACTAGACTGCCAACAAAAAGGGCCCGGGATAGAGGCCTGGTAAATGCAGTAACTTTTCTTGTGTACAATCAATACCCCTAAGACCACCCAGCTAACAAAAACAGGGAAACTGAAATTTTTTGGAGAAAGTAAAGTTGGCATGAAAAATTTGACTTGCCACACAAATATCACACAGAATACCCATGGCTTCAGATATCAGATGAGCTTGACGTCCTCCTGACTCTGCTTTCCTCCATAGGTATTGTAAGGAAAGCTTTATTTTTTACTCACATCTGTTGATGGCATGCTAGGCTCTCCTCTGTTCCAGTTCTCAAAACTGAGATCTTCATTGTCAGACCAGTACAGCTGACCTCCAATGTGTTTTCTTAGACCTATCCAAGCTGACCGTTTGTTGTTTGCCAACAATGTTGTAATGAAAACTACAATTGAAGAAAACAAATTATAAAAGTGTTCTGTCCAATTAAATAGTACAATAAACTATAGATTATCTGGCCTATTGGGGTGGAAGGGCATGTCACAAAATTGGCCATAGAAACTAACTCTATAAGATGACTGCTAGGGTCACGTACACCTTTACAAAACCATAACAAGAAATAGGTGAGTTACATTCATGACTTGAGGAAAAATGTATATTTATCATACAGTCACAAAGTAAGAACTATTCCACAAGTAAAAATATATATCGTTATATACATACAAATATTTATATAAATTACATCAATAAAAATATAAGAGTGTGTGCCAATCTAAGTATATAGATTATTATTGAACTTTTTAAAGCCTTTTATAAAAAAAAATTTTTTTTTTTTTCATTTTATCATTTTTAGCTTTGAAAGCATTAACTTTATAATGTTTTTGCGCACTTTAAATAATTTAGCAAGTCTATATAAGACTAAAAAGCTTCATTATTTTGAACATATATGCAACAGTGCTAGACTTTGTTTTGTTGTTTTGACATGATAAGTTGAATTTTTCATATCATAACCATAACTAGAAATGAATTAACTTCATAATTCTACAATGCTCAAAATGAAATCGTGAATTGTCATGTAGAATCTACAAGTGGACCAAATAAGAGCCTTCTCACTAAATCCGATAAGGTATAAAAATGAGTTTCAAGTTTTACAGACAAAGCCACCCATACACAAACCCACTCACAGAGAGTGAAACTAAATGAAGTTTATAAAAATATGAAAAATAGCAACATAGTCCTTTCAGGTTGAAAATATCACACGAAACTTTTTGTATCTGTTAACTATATGATTACCATTTTCCAGAATAGATGAAATACTGGCTAATTCTACACTATAATTGTTGCTACCATAAACTTTCATAGTTCTGCATGATGTATAGGCATCTTTCCATGACAGTCTACCAATGGCACTGTCAAGACCCATTACTCTGTGGATATAACATCAAAAAAATATTACAGCTTGCTAATCATCACTTTTATTTTAAGAAAAACAAACATTTATTTTCATCTGAAGAGGATTGTATCATTTACCTAAAACACTTTTGTCCAAATTTAACAAACTGGTCTGGACAGTTGCCATCTGGCCGAGCTGGTGGTGGATGGTAACTTGAGTTAGCTCCCATTGTTGGCTTTTCGCAAATGAATCCTTGATGTTTAGCACAATTCTGATCATTCCATTTTCCTGAAAATCAAAAAATAAATAAATTAAATAAATAAAATAAGACCAATGGTGAAATAAAAAATACTAAAATAAAACCAATGGTGAAATAAAAAATAAACAAAATAAAACCAATGGTGAAATAAAAAATAAATAAAAGATCTCATCCATTAGAAGAAAAAAAATACCTCCAAGTTAAACTACATTTCAATAGCTATAAATAAATGAGCAACATTCACTTTTGATGGTTGCATTTTGATGGATTTTAACTAAAGCCACCAGAATATTTTTAAGTGCATTAAATGCCTATTTGTAAATCCCACTGTTAGCTTGACATATGATGGCAAGGAGCCAGGCAAGTGAAAGTTTTTTACCCCTAATCCTGCAATAAGCCAGGCAAATTCAGGTTTTTTTACCACCAATCCTGCTATAAGCCAGGCAAATTCAGGTTTTTTTACCCCTAATCCTGCTATAAGCCAGGCAACTGCAGGTTTTTTTACCCCCAATCCTGCTATAAGCCAGGCAAATTCAGGTTTTTTTTACCCCTAATCCTGCAATAAGCCAGGCAACTGCAGGTTTATTTTACCCCCAATCCTGCTATAAGCCAGGCAAATTCAGGTTTTTTTTTTACCCCCAATCCTGCTATAAGCCAGGCAAATTCAGGTTTTTTTTTACCCCTAATCCTGCTATAAGCCAGGCAAATTCAGGTTTTTTTTTACCCCTAATCCTGCTATAAGCCAGGCAAATTCAGGTTTTTTTTTACCCCCAATCCTGCTATAAGCCAGGCAAATTCAGGTTTTTTTTTACCCCTAATCCTGCTATGCACCATTCTTGCCTTTTTTTTATATAAAAAAACAACTCATACCCAAGTATGTAAAACTAAAGATTGCTGCTCTGTTACATATCAACAGCATATAGCCTACTGCTTACCATTTCTAGCCAGGAGCTCAACACAAGCTTCAAATCCATTTTCATCATTTGGCTCATTGACATTCCAGTTTAGTCCCCAAATGCCTACAGGACTGCCATCAGACCAACTTCAAGTAAGAGATATTTGAAAATAAATTAAAATTTCATATTTAACTAATTTTTATAATTAAAGCTCAAAATTGAGATCTAGATTAAATTTTTTGATCCAAAGTTCTAAAATAAATACCTGTATCCACTGTTTCGGTCCAATTCATTAAGACCGATCCAGACAGCTCGAGCTGGTATCCCATAAATCAACTGGTATAAAAAAAAAATTAATTTTTCTCTAGTAATAAAGTGGCCAATAAGATATGTTGTTCGGGAAAAACAGATGTAAATATTTTTCTACTTTTTCTTTTATATATTGGCAATAAATGTGACATTTAAAAAAAAAAAAAAGAATAAAATGTGCATTTAGGTACAACTAACATATAACGGTAAAGGGGAGGGTCAATGAAAGCTGCATTGCAGTTTAGACAACAGTTTGAAAATCCTGCACTAATAGAATAAAGCCACAATGATTTTAAAACATTTTTTTAAAAGCTATGACAAAATAAACAAAAACACAAAAAAAGGCTGCTCCATAGCTTTAGGATCTGATAAATAGACTCATTATTGACATTGTTTGCTTATTTCAGTGAAATATATTGTGAATGGGGATAAAAATAAATATAATTAATATTTTGACAGTCATCTAGCAGCCTTGCAAACCTATTTTTTTTTCAATGCTGCAAGTCATTTTATACATGTCAAATATTTAGCTAAATTTAAATTTACTCACCAAGCCTTGAAGAAATAGGTTCTCATCCTCACTATTAACTGATGCTAAATCAGCACCACGCATCCCACACCATTCCCTGCTTTCTCTCCAGGTGAGAGAACGGTCAGCTGCACCTTGACCATCAGAAACATAGTAGCAGCTGTCATTGTACTTAAGCCAGACATCAGGGGACATTGGACAATTGCCATCTGATGAATGTCAGACATAAAATACATGCCATTAGTAACTTTGACTTATCTTAGACAGATTTATTTCAAAAGATGAGTAATCAGTAGCAAACAGAATCAAGGCGATGACTTCAAAAATTAAAGATAACCAGCATTAAATCACAATATAAAAGTAACTTTTTTTACATTTATTATGTTTCATTTAAAATTTTAAAAAATGCTTCCTTAGCATAAAAAATGCAATTTTTATAGATACCTTTGTCAGGGTGTGGAAACACTTTATCAGGAACAGTAACTGCTGATTTGCCTTTAAAAGTAAAAATAATTACAAGTATTTTAAAAATACAATGAAAAAATGTCCATGCTAAATTACGAGTACTATTTCAATAGATAAATACTGTCATTTTCCAAATGTTTGAGCTCCATTCTCTAATTCTACAATTAAAAGGGATGACGTGGATCTGATTTCAACCTCTATTCTTTAATTTAAAAGAAAATGTTAATGAAGGTATGAGCATAAAGACTGAAACATCATAGCAGAAGTCAATTTGAACATAAAATGTACTGCAGAAAAAGTATAGCAATCAAAGTCTGTACATTACTAAAGCTAATAGGGAGATCTAAGAATCTTTCATCCAAAAACTAACCAGTCAAGACAACATTCTATTTCATAATTTTAGCCCAGAGATAATTTCTGCTGAGATGGGGGGCAGGCAATCCCACCATCTCCATTACGATTCTCCTAAGGATATGGTTTGAAGAATGTTTATGGATTATTATTTACAGATAGCAGCTCTCAACTGGTTAATACAAAGGAAAAAATATCACATGCTTAACTTGTTTAATAGATTCAGTCAAAACAGGCAAATAATCCCAGAGCCATAGGTTGCTAAATGAAAATACATAATTTATTTTTTCTTTAATGAGTAAAAGTAAATATTTTGTTATCCGTTGAAATTTATATTTTAAAAAATGTGCAAAAAAAAAATTTGCTTGGTGACATGTTCATTGGTTATTTTTAAATAAGTTAATCTTTTTCTGGCAAAATACTAGAAAAAATCAATGATAATATTAAAAAAAAATTATCACCATTGAACTTATTTTTAGATTAACATAATAGAATTGTAAGCTTTTAATGTTTCATATTGTTGTTTTTATTTTAAAAAAATCATCATCACCTTTTTCTATGCTGCAAATCCAATACTTGAGTTGTGAACAAGACTGCAGTCCAATTCTGCCTGTCACAGTAAGAAGTTCACCACACATGTAATCTTTATTTGTTGATGGCTGGCTGTCTCCCCATTTCATAAAGTTCATTACAGAACCATCAGTCCATGTGAATCCTGTAAAATACATTGAGTGAAATAGTTCATTAAGGTCAGGGATCAGCTGGTACACAAAAACCTCAAATGAGAAGCTATTAAAAAAAAATTAAACTTGGGGTATATTCTAAAACTTAATATGTCTTGACAATATATTCTGATTCCAACCATAGATTCAAAGAAAAATATTCAATTTCTACCTGCTGATTGATCAAAGTCATTTAGACCAATCCACATGTTTCCTGTAGCGGGTGGGAGTTTCCTAAGTACAAAAATGATACCAAAAATGAATAAATAGAATGAAATTCAGCTCAAATACACTTACATATAATTAACTTTCTTGCCTTGTTAAAGTTAACTACATATATTTAAATTATTAACTACATGTACCCTGCAAACCTTTGCATAGAGTTCTATTCCCTTAGGTTTGATCAGTAGGCTAGGTTATTTTTAGTTTCGGACAGATCTGATTTTTTCATGATTTTTATTCTTACCGTTCACATTTGACAATTTTAAACTGGGATACTGTCGTATTAATTCTTTACTTTCGATTTAACTCAGAACCCACACCGCTATTATTTATATAGATAATTTAACCTTAATGTTTCAACAATGTAATTTAGACTTGTAGAGCTGTGAAAGCTGGCCAGGTCTGCTCCTTTTTTCTTACAATCGTCAGAAGCTTCCTGCCAAGTCAGTTGTGATGTTTTACTACTGTTAGTGTTTATCTAAAAATAAAATACAAACATAACACTATAATTCTAGTAGAAGATTTTTACTTAAAGAAGTTATTTAGTGATACAAAATAAAATGATGGTTATAATGTTAATTGGAAAAAAATACATTTATATAGAAATTCTGAATTACATGAAAATGCCTAAGATATATTTGAAAAATCACTAATACATAAGCGTAAAGATAAAAACTAAAAAGGTTACCATATTAATTATTTTAAATCTGTCCATATTAGTATATGTGATTAATGAGCCAACAATGGGTATCACCTGCTAGGTCAACATTTCCCAAACTGCTTCTGCTACTCTATATATATGACATAATGTATGTATGACAGCCAATTCTATGTAAATAACTAAACTGTCACTAAATTACCTGATAACATGAGCCATCTCCTGCATCCAGCCACCCACTAGTGCACTGTAATGTTGACTGTGTTGTTGGTTGCTGGGATGCATTTCCGCTGGTTGTAGATGTAGTCAGATTGATGGGCTGTTGACAGAGAAATCTGAACTTCGTATCACAGGCTCCATTGGACCACATACCAGCCAGGTAGCCACTGTTGATACTAACACACTGACCTAATGAGTCTGAATGGAAAAATATAATAAAAAGTTAAAGTATTTATATAGTCCTTTTTTTAGTAGTACATGTACATGTATATGAATTGATAAATATCAATGCTTTAATACTATCAAAAAATTTTGATAAATTAAAAAGAGTAAAGTAAATAAGAAATTGATATACAAGGATAAATTATCTTAAAATTATTCTGTTAAGCGGTTACAAACGGGTATTTAAAAATTCATCTTTTAAACATCAAGTATAGCTTTTGGCATGGAGCAGTTAAGAATAAATCTAAGTTTTTTTATATTGTTTTAAGATAAAATTATCTTCTCAAAGTACTAAATTACCTGGTTTGCCAACTCCCCAATTAGTAAAAGAAACATCAACACTGCCTGAAGAATGTTGATACAATCCTGATGAATTACTGTCCAGAATATCAACCCAGAACTGGCCATCAGGTCTTGTTAATAAACTGGACACAAAATCATTCTCCTGACTATATAACAAATGTGCCATTAAGAAATGCACAACTTCATTTTTAATAAATATTAATTTAATAATACTATATTAATGCTGAATTATCAAAGGTAAAAATCAGTAATAAAAAAAGTAAAAATTGGCATATATAATCAATGAGCCAACAGTGGATATCACCTACTCGATCAAACCTCATACCTAGATTCTATATGTAACAATGTGGTCCCATCCAGTTCACAGAGAGACTTAGCCCCATGCCAACTATTCTTTAAACGATTGACCTGGATACATTTTGTCTTATAGGCAGTCCAACCCTTTAAAAAAAGACATTTTTTTTTATAATAAAAATTTAGTGAGGTTTTGATATTTATTCTTTTTTTATATTGCGGATACATTTTTTATAAGTCAAATCTGAATTGAATATATCTATGATATTAAATAGATTTAAAAGATAAAATAATGACTCAAGACAAAACAGTTTATGTCATGCATTGTATAAGACAGTAATTTAACTATTTTAACTACGTTAATGAATGATAAGGACATGGAATATAACAAACGTAATATACATTTTTTCTCTTTTAATTTACAATAGAAAGCTCAGTCCTTTGAATTTCCTTGCCAATACACTTGTAGTAAACTATAATTTGTTCAAAACAAATACAAACATGTCAGAAATTTCTTTCAGTGTTAATTTGGGAAAAATTAAACAAAATATATTTTCTGACCTGCGGACAACCAGGATCCTGCCTATTGTTGACAGGTTCCAAAGATTGTATTTTGTTCATTTTACAAATAAACGGGAACATGTTTTCAACTGGCACTGTCCTCCAGCTCCCACTCTAGAAAATAAAAAATCAAAAAGAATATTAGAACTAACATGAAAGTCAAATGAAACTGTGTTAAGGAAACTTGAAATGAAGAGCTATTGAGACTTTAAATAAATGAAGTAACTGTGGCAACTTTCTTGTCATATTGTTTTGTGTTCTACTTGCCTGTGAAATAGTGACACTTTGATGGTAGAGTCCAAAGTTAACAGATGGTTGGTGAGGCCCCCAGCTAGTATATGTTACTGGAGCCTGAGAAAACCATTCAAATGTTAAACTTTTCCTGTTGTCACTGAGTCCGGTCCAAGCAAAGTGCACTGTAATATCAACAGCATACTAGGTCAAGGACGTCATATGTATACATTTATTGTAATTGACAAGCACAAATGATAGTTCTGTTTCATTAAAATTTTAGAAGGCAGTTTCTTTTTACCATGTTCTTGTCATATAAAAAACACACCATTCATAATAATAGTTTAAAAAAAAAATTTTCATAACCAATAAATATTTTACTTTTTTACATTATTTAAAAAAAAAATGTTCATAGCCAATAAATATTTTACTTTTTTTACATTATTTCAAAAAAAAAATGCTTTTCATTTTGTTTTTAAAATAAACAATAGTAATATTTACTATAAAGAGGTGGTTAATATCTTCCACAAATTAACTCAAGAACAAATATAAAAATAATGAAAGGATTTTTTTCAAAATGTTAAATGTAAAAACATGTTGAGCTATTCAGTTACAGCCATCAATTATTTGCAAATCATCTCCAATATGATTGATCAATTGCATAAATATGTATTAATTCAAATGTAAACACCTATATCATCTAGAAGACTTGTAACAAATTTGTTCTCTCCTTCATCCTGAATGTCAACCAGATTGGCAGACAGGTTTCCACAGGCGTAGTTGGCAGCAGACCATGTCACATTAAAAACAAATATCATATAGCAATGATCTCGCAATGAAAACCAGCCATCAGGACATACTAAGCTGGATAAGCCTGAATTTTAAAAACAAAAAAAAAAAAAAAAAGTGTTAGCTGCTATTAATTGAGTACCCTGTTTAAATCTAAAAGTAGCTTCCATTTCTGTTAGGGGTGTGCCGGATCAGTTTTTTCCAACCGGATCCGGATTTTCTTATGCGAAATCCGCCGGATACGGTACCAGATCCGGATTATTATTTCGGATTTTGGTACTTTGCAGATACCGGTAAATCTGAGGGGTTGGATGCCTTCTGAACAGAAATGGCTAAATGACATTGGCTGATTGGAAGTTGGAAGTGAAGAACTTTGAAATAAATTAGGAAATAGAAATTATTCAGAAATCACTAAAATCATAATATAACGCAGATTGATAATAAGTTATTATCCATATGTAACTAAACTCGCTGTTAAGTTCTAACTCGCTGCAAGGTCAAAGGAAAACAACTTTACTATTAGTTTATTACTTTCATTACTTTGGCACTTGCCACTTGGCAGTGTAATTTGAACTATTGTAGTGCACTAATTGTTTTGAATCTAAGGAGAAAGTCAGACTCATCATCTGAGTACATTTCGTCTTGTCATTGGCTCATTGGATGATGGATGCTTATTGCTTATTGTTCAAGTGTTCATAGTTTATGATGTGTATTGAAATGGATAATTAATTGGAAAAAAAAACAAATAACAAGATTGAATTGAATTGAGATTTGAGAACAATAATTCTGTATTTCTGTACTTTACAAGTTTGAAAATTGAAATACAAATTTTAATGAATTCAATTGGCATTTGACAAAGCCATTATTCAAGCCTAAAGAATTAAGAATAAGATATTGATAACTAACTAATGACTATTAGTTTGTTAACAGTGTTAAGTTACTCCTAGTCCACAGCCAAATAAAGTACACATTCCAGTGATGCCACACAATCACAGCTGAGCGCCGCGTGCTGGGCTACGTCATACCGTCATTTAAACCAAAGAACACAGATCATAGCGCAAGCGAGAATCGCCGAAGATGGCTTGGTGACATAGAGATCACCAAAGACCTTTAAATTTATTCTAGACCGCTAACGTAATGTTAATTTTTACTCAAAAATGATACGCATTTTTAACAATTGAGTGAATGTTAATATAAATCAAAATATGAATTAAAATTATGGTAATTTTTTTTAAAGCATATTTGACTTTTTAACTCCTTGTTTAAATAGAATTATAATAACCTTTATTATAAAATAGAATTAAAAAATAAAAAAAATTGGGAAGGAATTGCTTTTAATGGAAGACGTTACGTTAGGGTTAGATTACCAACTCAGTGACTTGTTATATTAATTGGTGTTAGAGAATTAGTGTTTCTTCACGGAAATTTCAGAATGGAAAAATATTCTATTTTTCATTTTACAATATTTAATATTCATATTTGAACTATTTTTTCAACAGGAAATCTTGTGGGTGATGCATTTTAATTTAATAACAAAGAAGACATCTTTTCCATCTCTCAGAGAAATCGAAATAACTTAAATGTTGAATTTATCAAAAACCATTCATTTCTGTTATTTATTTTGTTATGAAGGTGGCGGGCTGGTGGCCAGGCACTTGGGCAGTATAGTTGCTTATTATTTCTGTTACAACGTCATTGGGGATTGCGGTTAAGATGACGTCACGAATAATAATTACTCATCCCCGCACTTTCATGTATGTGATTGGGCCGATTGGCCACTACTAGCGGTGCTGACTCTAGCCTCTGGTATGTTCAAAACATTAAACAAGCTCAAGGCTCGAAACAATTGATTAATGTACCGTGATCGTGTGGAATTCGGGAAAGAGAATTACTTTTATTTCAGATTATGATCCGGTGAGTCACAAAATCTGGCAAATTCCAAAACCGGTATATTCCGGAATCCGGTTATTCCGGATACATGCAAATCCAGCTGAACTGGATTTCACGGATAGTGCAAAATCCGGCGGAACCGGATTCCGGATTCCAGCACACCCCTAATTTCTGCAGTGGCAAATACACAGCATGGACAACAAACTTGGTACAGCCAAATTATTTCCAGGCACGAAAAAAAAGTTATATGAAAAAAAAAAATACAATCCACCAGCCAATCAATTTGGTTCCATTATGAAGAATGGCTGTCATTTATAAATCATTGCAGTCATGTAACTCAAGTTTATCAAAAACTTGCTTTGGCAGCAAGCGTATATTTCAGTGAACATTTGCACAATGTCAGATCCTTTACATTTAAAAATGACAAACCTTGTACCACACAATACCTAACTATTAAACAGGATAAAAAAAAAATCATAAGTAAAGAAAGTTAAATAGATACATGTATTTCTTTTATTTCACTCTTCTTAAAGGTTGTAAGTGCTAATTTAAATACCAGTTATATTCTGATTATGAAATCTATCCCTGATCTTATTTTGAAACACACCACTATTCTGTTTATGAAATAGACCCCTGTTCTGATATGACATGGATAGCAAATGTACAGCATGCAGGCCAAACTTGGATGCTTTTTTTGACATGCTGGAAATATTTCCTGGCTCACCATAATAATTCAAACTAACAATTAAAATAAACTATGTTAGAAACATGTGTACTTTGTATTAGAAACACAAGTACTATGTATTAGAAATACATGAACTACATATAAGAAATACCTATGAATAATACATTTACTATGTATAAAAAAAATACTGGCATGTGCAAAATGATTTTTATCAATTTACTTTAATTTTAGAACTTGGATAAAATCCTTTTGCCGTACCTGTTCTATGTTGTCCCTATCAGGATAAGATAATATCTCTTGATCCTATGACCAATGTGAGGAATGTTTTTACACTGCCTATTGTTTGACACACCACTGCTTTGATGGCGATAGCCATGGGAGCACTAAAGGGACATAGGAGTCGCTGGGGCTTGAACCCATAACCTTCTCCCCACTGATCAACACTGCAAAGTGCTACTGAGTCACCAATCTTTAAGTACAACACCATTCAGCTCTGATTTATAATCTGACTCACCAAGGCCAGTGCTGTACACAAGATTTGAGCTTTCACCACCGCAAACACTGTCAGAGTAAGGCTCATTACACAGTACTGAACAATCATCTGATTTCCCATACATTCCATAGGTGTTACCGCATGAGCATTTTGTTCCGTTTTCAACTCCAGCATAATGATAGCCCTGAATTCAAAAGGATATAAATTTATTTAAAAAGTAAATTTACAAGGCTTATAAATTAGAAACAGGATTGTTTTATTTCATTGTTAAGCTTCAAGTTGAATAAGGAGGATGATAATTAATTTTTAATCACCAACCTGTCTGTAACAGTGTGCCACACAAGATGCTGGAGAAACGCTGGCAAAACTGTCCTGTATGGGAACATAGGGCAAATCTGGATCAGATATTTCATCACTGTAGCAACCAAGGGGTGTGTCATTCGGAGCTATGAACCGAAAAATCAGTAAAACAAAAAACAACTTACTATATTGCTCATATATTATTACATATCCATATTTTTATTCCAATTTAAAAAAAAAAAATAAAAAAAATTATGCAACAAATGTGTTTGGAAATTTCGTCTTGCTAGAAAGTGTTCACCAAACTAAGGTCAGTTCATTAGTCCCAATGATGATACTTAAATATAATTCATAAGACATATAGAAAACAAGACATAATATTATTGCAAGTCTTTAGTATAATGTGGCCAGCGATCATTATCTTTCATTTACCAAGCACGCTGTGCTAAAAAATTTAGTGATCACATTCTAGAACATATTTAATGAATATAAAATAGTTCTACCAGGACATGTGTAAACTTCCCATCTAAGAGTTATGGAAGAATGAAAATCATGTGGCCATAGCTGTACATATCTGGTGCTGACAGGAGGAGATAATTCATTTTTCACAACAGTTGATCCATCAAAATTTCCAGCAAATAGCTACAAAATATGATTTAAATAAAAAAAAGTGGAGAAAAACAAAATATTTCAATTAAAACTTTGTTTTAACATTATCAAGTTTAACTGAAATGATTAACTATAAATAAACATGACTCTTAATGTACTTTAAAAAAATGAAATAAATACATGTAGCATCATTTATAGATAAGAAAAATTATTTTCTTAATGCATTGGAAAATAATGAAGCCTAGGACATGCTGTATACATATAGATTCAGAAATAAATTTTGCGCTAAAGAACAACAGCTTTTAAAACAGATCATACCACAGAGTTGTTAAAATGGACTTCCTCATGTGAATGAACAAAATTTGTGATGTTTCCCCCATATCTGGTGAATGACTGGCCATCAGTGGAGTAAGCCAGATAATAAGATCTCACCCAGGAATTCTCAGTTTCTGATCCTCGTGTTGCCACCGCAGCTACTGACATGACTGTTCCAAAATCAACCTGGTATACAAACAGTGAATTATAAAAAGAAATCTTTTTCAGAATGGTTTGTTGAAAGTAATTTACCGAATGACATCAGGAAGCTATTGCAATATTATTGCTTATACAGGTTAACCTGTTTCTTCAAAACCTTCAAGCAAGTAAAAAAAATATGTCAACAAACTTTTTATCCCCCACTTTATAGATGTTGAAATCAAAGTATCTTTGGATCATTTCATACATGGTAAACACAAATCTGATGGGACACTACTAAGAGGTAGGCTAGGCTGTCACAAATGTATGGTTTATAATACTCAAATGAAGAAGGATTTTGCCAATGCCATCACTATGCTATTTCTTACAAGAAAGGGTTTTAGCTAAAAAAAATGTACTGACAACTCTCAGCCCTGGATACAAAGACACAATGTTTAAATTAACTGGCATGTATCTTTGATACCTGAAAAATTTAAGGAGCATGTTTTATTTGTGAAACAGAGTCAGTGTTATTCAGTTGCAAAATCTTTTTGCAACACAAACAATAAAGTATTCCTTATAAAATAGGTATGCAAACCATTATAAATGATGAATCGGCTTCTTTATCTGTCAATGGCTTCCATCCATTTGACTCTGCATTCAACTCTGACCTTTCAGGTGTGTGTGAAATTTGACTGGTTGATGCAGTTATTTTGAAATCAGTTTTATTGGTGATTACTGGCTCTGCCTGACAGCCTTAAGGAATAATTATGTAGCAGTTTAGAAAAGATATTGTAATTAAAAAACATACAAAAATCATTTGTGCTAGTAGTAACAATTAATGACACAAACAATCTGCTAATGTAAATATCATTGTATTAACAGGTATTTTTTTACTTACATATTGATCATAGTTTTTGTTTTTTTTTGAAAAATAAAGCATAGAGCATCACTGACCTATAGAGCAGACCAAAACATCAAACTTCAATGCTGCCTGAAAGTTTTTTTCTATGACCACAATCCTGACCACTCTGGCCTTGACACTCGACTTGAGGTAAACTGTTGTTGGTGACTGCCGATTGACTCCTAAAGCACTGAAAATCTACAGGTCAGATAACAGGTAGAATAATTTGTTAAAAATCCTTTTTAGATTAGGATGCATGAACCAGGTTTCATATAAAAACTAACCATCACTTACTTTAGGAACACTGTATGGTTCAGTGTAGTTAATGAAATCTGAAATATTGCAGGCTTGGCTAAACTGGAGTTGAAATTTGGTGACAAAGTTATTGGAAATAAAGTCTCCCAGAAGAATTAGCCCTCCTATAATTCTGTCCTTACCGAAATCAACCTATAATAAGGAGAAACACATTTATAAAATTTAAACAGAAACGGTGAAAAATCTGATACATGTACCTTCTAAACATGATATATTTATTATGTCTTTCTCAGTCCTTCCATTATGACAAAAAAAACATACCACAATTGTAAAGCTCAATGCTAGCTAGGCACAATATAGTTTACAGTATATAATTTACATTTGTGAAAGATTATAATAGATGGCATGTAAGTGAACCTGTATCCACGGCGTGGTATCATTAGTTTCTGGGATCCAGTATGACAATGATTGGTTTTCTTGCACAGGTCTGAGCCGTGCATTCCAAGGTTGTTTCCCAGTTTTGGAGGAAGATGCTGTGATTTGGTCATCCCTGACAAGAAGGGGTCCACTCATGGCATATTCATAAAGGCATAAATCTATAATAAAACAGCAGATGAAAAGTATTAATTAAACCTTAAAGAAAAACATTAAAGCAATAACATAAATCATAATTTAAAAAAAAAAATATTTAATAATGATGATAATAAAGCATTCTTCCATACAGTTTTAATGGTCTACTGAAGTCAAAACACGCAATCATCACTGCTTCTCTAGAAATCATACCGCCATATTTACCCTCTAAACATCCATTGAGTTCAACCTGTATAGCTATGCCATAACTCCATTCCACTGGCCAGATTTTAATACCTTGTGCCTGTAAATCTCCAATCATAAAGACAGAAGTTGAGCTATCTGGGGAACTAACGCCATCAAAAATCTAAGAGAAATTGTAAAAAAAAAAATAAAATAATTCAATGATATTTACAACAGTCCTGAGTACAGAACTTTGACACCTCTGATGTTATTTCAAGGTATAAATATGTTTTAAATTTATCAGCTGTCAACAGTTTTAAAGAAGGGCTTGAACTTTGATAAGAAAATGCATAAAATATATTTCTTCTTCTAATGCGTCAGCCCTTTACAAAATCAAAGTATTTAATGTATAGGTAAATGGTGGTAGCTCTTGGAGCAACATACTGCTCTTCTTTGAATTACGTTTACTATTACATATATTTAATGACTTTTTCCATAAAATCTTGAAGAATTGACTAAGGTGCGGTTCCTGAGTATTTTTAGTACATAAAAAACTGGATAGCAGCTTTCATTGACTTCTTGCTTGTCCAGCCGAGGTGTAGGTTATCAGTGTAAACAAAAATTTCAAGCCAAACCTTGACATTCCTGTTGCTGTCAATGATCCAGGTCCAGGGAGATGTGTCATCATATTGATACTGTAGTTTGAACTTGGTGACATATTTGTCAGTAGAATCTTCTCCTTTGAGTAAAATGTCAGTGATGGTTACAGGGGAGTGAAACTGAATAGCCAACCACTCATCGATACTGTCATTGGCTGGGCTCCATGCACCTGTTGAATTCAATATAATATAGATGTGATGAAATGAAATTTATCAACAATATGAGTGCATTTAAATATCTTCTAGTGCATGTTGCTTTTCCAGCTGGCCAATAAAAAGGATACCAGCCTATTTTATTGTAGTTATTGCATCTTTGTTGACAACGATGAGCTTCTGCCAATGTAGGTGGCATCATACAATATGACTTTGAGCTGTTTTTTTTTTTTTTAATTACGCATAATTAGACTTTTTTTTTTGTAACAAGAATGATGAATTTTTGCTATTGCTTACGGCTTTTTGGACAGTTTTCAGTTCCAAACTGAAAACTCTGACAGTCCATGTCTGAAGTAAGGGACATAATCCTACTGTCTTCAGGTCTGTGAGACTCATCCAAGTAAGAAGATGCAGAAAAACTGCTAGAGAACTGTAAACTGTGCTGACCAGATATGAGGGGTTCTGGGCTGCAAGATTCTGTAGTTCATAAAAGTTTAAATAAAGTCAGATGCACAAGAGCATATCCATTTTGCAGTAGACTCTAGACTAATGTGACTGATGAGCTTAGTGGATTTGAAAAAAGCTGAATAAATAAATGTTATAAAAACACTCATCCCCCTAGGCCAATTACATCTTAAAGAGTACATTTCACAGTCACATATTTTTTACTAAAGTTAAAAAAAAAACATTTTTGATGAGTTAAACATTAGCTGTTGTGTCTTTTATATTTATTATATCTGACAAGTTGTTTTTAAACTCACTAAATGGTGCTTGTGTTGGAAATTCTCCATTTTGTTCTGGCAATGCTGAAATAGAAAAGAAAAGGGGGACTTAAAGTGAAAATATTCCTGAAATATAAACAAAATTAATCAAGCATATCATCACTTTACAAATAATCAAATATGTTTACAGTTTTTCTTGCAGATAAATCCAAGTTTTTCTAAACAAGATCTAGTTTCCCATTCAAATTTTTTGGCCACTGGCATGAAACCACAGTTATTACCATCAACGCTTTCATAATCTGGTTCAGCTACAAAGGATGAAATAAATTTTTTCAGGTAAAAAAATGTAATACAAAAGAAACAAAAACAGCTTAAATGAAATAAGCAGCAATTTATAATAAGAGACCTTTGCAAAATGAGCGCTTTCATAATGAAATTTATAAAATAATGCATCAAGAGTTATACTATTTTAGTGATTTTCAAAATATGTATTTACCTTGGCCCCAGTGTAAGTAACGGAATGGCTTATTGTCAGACCAGCTCCAACCATGCCCATTCCAAACGTCCTTTGCACCTATCCACAAGGGCTGTTCCAGATGCTTATAATCATTTGACTTTAATAAATCTGCATTAAATCATACATAGTAATGAGTAACTAAATTCATTCTTTGTATTCTGTTCATCAATCATTAGTAAAATAAAACTACCAGCTCACTTTCTATAAAGGATTGCTCTCTGTCTCCAGAAATGCTTAGAAGGTCTCCACCTTGTGAGGTACATTCATACCTAGCTTCTTGCCATGTTTTCCTGGTGAAAGCAGATACAAGATAGCATTCATTGGTCTCTGAGCTGAAGAGCCAGCCGACACTGCATCGAGGAGACCAGGAAGCTGAGATTCAATTACATTTATCGCAATTTTAAATCCATAATACTTAGATATTAAAATGAAAAAAATATCATTAAAAAAATTTTTTTTAAGTATAAAAAAAAAAGGTTGTTAGCTTATTGATACAATATTAAAGATATAATTTTTTTTTATTAAAACAGCACAGATGTTCAGGGCCAGAGTGATGGGGAGGCAATCTGAGCACTTGTCAGGGGATACAAACATTTTAGGGAGGAGCCCATTGCTTTCAAAATTTATCTTTATTTATTTAATTTGCTAAAAAGTCTTTTGTTTAAAGAAACCCTTTATGGCTCTAAATGCTGATACACATGTATTTTGGAAAGAATAACACATTGAGATTAAAAAATTATAAAAAAAACATTTTGAGGTCCAGAAATATTTTATACATTCTAATCATCTATCATTCTAAAACGTTAAAATGAACTTCTTAAGTAGGTTTTATAATATCTCAATCACTTTTCAGCATCTAGGTTGGAGAAAAGAAATGGGGGGGAGCGTTTAAATATATATGGTTTCAACCACTGTATATTGATAATATTTGTTAGTGTTTTTAAATATCCCCTATTTTTTAGCCTGACCATAAAAGAAGGAGTTAACAAATCTATTATTAGAGAATTAAGATTGTAGTATATCTGTGGCAGTATTTTAAAACAGATATAATCTAGCCAATTAGATAGATACTCATTGGACATCCATATTTGAGCGAGAAGTGGTCGGAAAAGAAAAAGCAATGAATACACTGTACCTTGGGTGCACAAGAAAGTTTTGCCAATGATTTGTTCACACCTGGCTAAATGTTCTTTTTAATAATTCAGATTTAAATGGGAGAGGAGTAGACATTAAAGAGATATTCTTTTAACTAAAATGTATTGAAGATTGTCAATGATTAAGAAAATTTGTGTTCCACCATCCCTATGCTAATACTCTAACTGTAATAATAATACATGGAGCAAAACTATGTAATGAAATTGGAAAAAAATTTATATCATATATAAACCAGTAATTTGTAACAGATATTCTCCAACATAATGAATTATTTCATTATGGTCACTTACAGATTGGTGAGGATAATTATTATGTAGAACCTATATTAAAATATATATTTTAGGTATTCTAAAAACAGAGGATTTTATCTTTATATGTGTTATTTTGTTCTTTATACCTTGTGTATTATTTTTACCTATCACTGATATGTATATTTAAAAAAAAAAAATATGTTAATTTATATAGTTGTATGGCTGCTATAGTTTTTTTTAGAAAAATATGGTAATTCATAACCGTATAGCCGATACTTTTTTATTACTGTCTTTTTTTAAAATATACTTACTAGTGATACTAGTGGCAGGATTGACTACTTGTATCCCTAAATAAGAGAAATAAGAAAGAAAAATTAAAAACCTTTACATTCTTTTATTTTTTACAAATAATTTTATTTTGAGTTTTCTTATTAAGCAGCTTCTCAAAAAAATAGATCAACAAATCAATACTTGTATAATGATAAGAAATCCAACAATGGCGAATATTTAAAAGATTAGACTTTTACTACCTACCTTCTTTTTGGCAAACAAACTTATGTTTTGATGAGCATACGTCTCGCACCCAGGCTCCAATAAACGGAGCCAATGAACCAGTTTTTACATATATGCATGCACCTTCTGATGGACTGTACCTTTGTTGGGGTTCAAAGTTCAATATGTTGGGCTTCATGATAGTAAAACAAAAAAGGCATGTTATAATACATATAACATAAAATGTATTTCTTTCTATAAAATAAGTTTTAGTTTGTATTAACTTGACATTCATAACCGAATCTTTGGTTACATTGTTATGGATGGATGAATTAGGTGACCTCTTAAGGCCCCCACAACCAAAGGGGCTCCATCTACTATAAAGTTCCTATTAAATTTGATACTACTGGGGCACACACTGATACTTTTGCCCAGGGCCTCAAAATATCTCTAAAAGTTTCTGCCTGAAAAAGTAAAACCTACTCTGGTTGTAGGGCATATACTTATTTCACTAAAAAGAACGACTTTTTAAAAAGATATTTAAACATCGTAATTAAGATTTTTTTTTCTTAAATTCTATAACATATTCATAAAGCACCTGAAATCAACTATTTTGTTTGAAAGGATAACTCACACCTGGCTGGTACTTTTCACTAAAGTGTAAGATGATTTATTCACATCATATTGGACTCCTATCCAGTAGTAATCAATGCCTTCAGACAAAAACATTGGTGCTGTGGAGAAAATATTATGTAGAAATCAGAGAGTGACTTTTATTGTCAACTGAAAACTATATAAGTGTTTTGAGGTGACTTTGCATATAGCTCTTAACAAATTTCTATGTGAAATAAGGAACTGGGTGTACATTTAAACTTGAAGGTCAAAGATTCAAATTAAGCTCTAAAAGTGTTCCTGACATTAGCTGGGGAAAGTGAAGATAAATGAGTATTTTTTCTTTGTGCTCAATTTAAAATTGCCCATAGGGGGACCTATATTTTGAAATATAATTCTTTTTTGAAAAAAAAAAAACAAAACATGAAACCTATCTTAACAAAAATCAATTTAATTAGCAGCTTTCATTCATGTTTTATCACAACTTCTAACCAACTCTAAAGACTAAAATCTAAAGTAATACCAGGCTCATACTTGAGAACAAATTCTGATCCCATTCATTGTTGATGATAAATAAACTGGCATTTTCTTTTTCACATGCATTCTGGGCATCTGTGAAGTTTGATACAGTGAGCATAATCTTGACACAATAGTTGTTATATGGACCAAGAGTCCAGCCAGATTCACATTTGAGATTAGCTGGAAAATTGACAAGGTTTTATTTAATAAATGATGTGTCTGGGTTTAAGGATTTGTTTTTCAAAGTATGACTTTCATTTTAACTGTGGTTAAATTAAGAATTAACAAAAAAAATACAAGTAGCCTAATCAAACCAAAAACAAAATAATCAGCTGCTATTTGACAAACAATATTTTTTTTTTCACCAAATTCTGCATGATTAGAAATAAAAATTTAAGACTTGCTAACAAACAAAGATAAAAATGTATTCTTAAGTTTGACTTTATCATTCTATTTTATTGAAAGTGAGATGTATTAAGAACAAAAACTTTAGTAAAAGATTGTTATTAGATATCTATACATCAGATTTTTTAAAATTCTCACACTTTACTTAATAATTAATGAATTCTACTAGTAATACACTATGGTATTTTACTAAGATTATCTGTGAAAAAAGCAAATCGGATATGATCATAAAGGTCTACAATAACAAATGAACCAAGTCCACAAGTAATACATACATGGGGGTATTTCATGAACATCATCTGTCAAGGAGGCAATACAGATAAAGTTTCTAGGAGTGAAACAGTAAACAGCCAAGTCAACAGACTGAGCAGCTGAAATTAGGAGAATAAAAAAAACATTTTTATTACTAGTGAGTCTTTTGTCAGTCTAAATATAGTCTAAGACAAAGGCAGTATCGGGGGGGGGGCCCGTTTTTTTTTTTCCTCCCCCTCGGCGCCCCCCCCCTTTGGGGGGGGGTTTTTTTTTTTTTTTTTTTATAATATATTTTTATTTAAATTCCAACCCCAAAGATAAAGGGAGTATTTTTATTTAAATAGAATATAGAGGACCTTTTTTTTCCAATTTATTAAATGCATTTAAACACAAATTTTTCTTACTCTTTTAATAAATAACAAGCCAAATAACAATACTATGATTTTGGAATGTTTATTATTATAGAGGTAAAGTATCAATAATGTTTATCAAAATATTAATTGTCGCTAAAATAAGAGAGGCTTGTGAACAGTAAATGATCAATTGCTTATCTATGCTGGTATTTAAAATATTTAAAAAAAAATGACATACATACATGTATATATTATATAATACGTTAAAATGCATTACTTCATCGCCTCTGCTTGTTTTGTATTTGCTGATAATAATCATTTTCGATTACCGTTAAAAATGGGTTTAACAAAAAAAATCTTACATAGATCAGTGACACCACATCTCGTATTCATTCCAGTTATATCAGTAGTGTCGTATGGAATAATTTTCTCTCTGACCACATCATTTTCAATGTAACGAAAATCAGGGCCAGTACCTGGAAAAAAATGTAAAAAAAAAAAGTTGCTATGTAGTTTGAGAAGTAGAGTAAATAAGACATAGTTGATGAATGGTAAATTATTTCATCTATTCAGATAATAATGTCTAGCATCGATATCAGAGATCATCTCATGGCTGGGTCAATTATGTAGCTGCTTAAGGTTCCAATTGGTCCATTGGTTGGGCCGGGGGTAGAATTTTCACGCTAGGGGCTGGTATGTAGAGCAGTCATATTAAAAACTTATAATACTTTCCCTAATGAGAGGTATTTACTTTGTGTTTATTTTGTCTTAACCAAATAAAAATTTAAAGATGAATGTTATTTTAAAATACAATTTTCTAATCCATCTTGATAATCCGATAATGATTTAATGTTTTTTTTACATAAGTTATGGCTAATCTGAGCAATTGTCAAGAGCCCTGGACTTAACAGATAATTTCCAGATGGGCCCCATTGGTCAAAGATTAGGCCTATATATGGGGGATTGAAGATTTACATAGTTTTTTTAATATGATTCCTTTATGTATCTTTGCATAAGGCCTCAAAATATGTTAGAAGAGTGAATAAATTATGATGAACTATTGAATAGAAGATTTGACTACTTTTTTTTAAAAAAGTGATCAGATTTAAACTATAAATGTAGTAAAAGAATGAACAACTAACCACTGAAACCAGCCCAGACTAATGTAATGTCGTTATCTTGAAGTTCCTTGTGAAGCATTGACTTTGCTCTGTCTGTGATAGCACTGGAAGAAATAAATACATGTAGTTCAATTTTAATGCACTTAACAGATCAAAGGCTAGACTGCCAACTAAAAGCCAAATCATTGTCCTTGTCCACCCATCTAAGAAATGGATATCGGGAATTAGTTTGAGAATATAAAAGTAGCCAGGTGTTGTACGCAGGGGCCCCCCGCTCTCGGCGTGCCTGGTTTTACGGACCACATCAGGAAAGCCAATAGCAATAGGGATTTTTTTTTATCAAAGTGCCAAATTGTAAACAATCTAATTAGAGGCATACACATTTATTTAGCATCCCATTACTTTTTTTTTATCTTAAACGTTGAATTTCTAATATAGTTAATTTCTGTTGATATTTTTAATAACTTGATGGGCAACGAAATATTTTTCGCCGTGCTAAATCTGACCAAAAACTGCCATACCATACTACTATCTTCTGGTATGACTATTGTCAATGTATCTTTTATTCTATGTGGTCACTTTTAATCAAACTTGTTGTGTGTATACTAGGAATAATACAATGGATACACACTTTTACGTGCACTCACAAATCACAAGAAACTTCGGTAGTCGTGGTTCATTTATTAATAAGGAAATTCATAACATGAGTAGTGAATACTATTAAATATACAGATGTCCAAATAACATAGAAAGCCACAACATGAATAGTAAATAATATGATATACACATATCTCCATATAACATCTCAATGCTTAATCACTTGAATTCTAACACATCAGCCTATATATTCACACAACTTGATACAACATTGCATAATAGTTCAATAATAACCCTGTTCTCCTTTACTTTCCTCGCACTAACGGACCTCTCTTGATCTCCCTGCTGCATTGTTACACTCTCCGACCTTTCTCTCCATTTCTCTCCCCCTTTCATATCCACACCCATAATGCAGCTAGTCACACCTTTTCCCCACTTGCTGAATACTCCCAGTTTAGGAATATTTCAACCAGCATTTGACCACCATCTAACCACCTTGACACACCTATCTCCACACATTACCCACATAAGACACCTATATTGCTAAAGAATAACATACACATATATGTCTTAAACGACTATATATCGCTTATTATATACTGCTTTGTATCTCTAACCGTTATACACTTCTTTATTGGCCCACTGCACTTTACTGATATACACAAATATCCTATATTTTGCTGTATACTACCAGAGATGGGGGTATTAGGCACTTCCACTCGAGTACATTTTTGGTGTATTTGTACTTGTGCTTGCACCATGGGTATTTATACATCTAGGGTACTCATAATTGAAATTAAAAAAAAAACAAAAAACTAGTGTTCTTGTACTCATATATGAAACTTGGTTATTTTTAATTATAATTGGAACATCTATATGACACTGACACTGGAGGCACCACGGGAGATATAATGGGGAATTTGACCGTGACCTAAAAAAAATAAAATTCATTGGTCCTCACAGGAGATCGAAACAGGGACTCTAAGGTCTACAATCTAGCGATTTACCGCACGACCATCCGTCCCCTATAGCATATGAAGTAGAATCATCTGTTTCTACAATTATTTTATTATAGTACATAGCCTAGCTTTAAAAAAAAAATGTCGGGTAACCGTTTGGTTAATCTGGTTGTAATTAAGGAAATAGATTGGACCCGTGAGAAGACCAGGCTTTCACCGAGCCTCGAACTCGCGTCTTTCTGGGAAGCAGTCTTTGATTTTATTTATTTATTTCAAACTACTGGTGGGACAGATGGCCGAGTTGTGTAGATGCTTGACTGTCGACCATGAGAGTCATGGGTTCGATCCTCGGTGAGAACCATGGATTTTTTTCCTGTTGTTATTTGGTGCAAAGTCGTCCCACAAGTCCACCCAGCTTTAAATTGGTACCTGACTTAAGTTGGGGAAGTAAAGGCGGCTGGGCGTTGTGCTAACCACTCTATCCCTTCATATGACGAGATTATAGAAACAGATGAATTCTACACTTCATCTGGCCCAATGCCCCAGTAGGGCTAAGGGAAATTTACTTTTTTACTTAAACTTTACTAACCAACTGAAACTGAAAAATTAAAAAAAAACAAAAACTTACTACTGTATCATCAAGCCCCCCTCTCTACCACAATGGTCCATGGCGCCTGACCAGGTCACTTTCTCATCTGGACGAATGTGAAGTTGGTAGCAGTCGATACCATCCTGGATCCAGCCGAGTGGACAAGTACCTAGAGATATACAACATCAAACATAATTATTTTGGGTTTGGAGGGGGGGGGGGTAACGTAACAACTAAAATAAAATGTGAAATTACAGGGGAAATATAGAAGACAAAATTTGTAAAATGGTCAATTTTATTGAGAATTATTTTTGTTTTATTTGTTAAGCATCGTGAATTCATAAAGTTACAAAGGTTCCAGGTTTAAACCCGTTATCACCAGCCCCGTAGCGTAAAAGTTCTACGACAGGGGCCAGGCATTCTACAGCAGGGGCCAGGCCAATAGCGGGGGGGGGGGCAGGAAATACATTTTACTAAGTAGAGCAAACAAGCAGAGAGGGCCAGACAAAACGCGGGGCGGTCAGGCCCGACTGCCCCCCCCCCGAATCCCGCACGATACGGGCCTGGTTATCACAACCATGAAGGAGAATGACCTGGCTACTGACAGGAGCGTCATTTCGACTACGGGTGGGGTGAATGGAGGTCAAGGGGTGTAACTCACCTTGCGGCATTTTACATACATAGGGCAGCTCCACATTGCATGGTTGAGTCTTGTAGCCAAACTGTGTGTGGTTGAACGTGGCTAAGGCGCAGGTGTGATTTGGATTTCTGAAAATATTTTCTTGGGTAATTCATGTATCGTGAAAAAAAAAAAGGAAAGGGAATCATTGTTCAGGTCATTAAATGTGAATAGAATCAGAACATGAACGATGTTACTCAACATTTAACAATAAGATGTTTTCAATTTGTATTTATCATTACTTCATAGATTGACATAGTGAAATACTGGTGAATCATGGAACTACACATAGTAAATATAAATGTACACAATACTACCAAATTGTCTTCTTTACAATCCAAAAATACCACAGGATGAAAAGGAAATAAATTATAAAACACAAAAACTTTTTTTTTAATATCATAAAAGTGTGATCCATAGAAATATAAACAAGATAATCCAAGTAGAAATGTCACAGAAAATATCATTTAACTATTTGTCTGAACAGCACATATAGCCCTACTAGCAGTACACTAGACAAATATGGTCGGGAACCCACCCCCTCCCCAGCCCCACTGTATACACACACCTTCGTTCATCCCTAAAGCTCCCCTACCCATTCGTAACACAGTTCGGGTCAATCGCGCAAGACTGGTCATCCATGCACGACTTTAGTTCAGCCCCCACAATTAAGTGATTAGCTCTGGCCACTTATATACACTAGTATAATTAAACATCTTACGGACGCAAGTAGTTGCAGAAATTGTAACTGTAGATTAGTGTGGGGGGGGGTGTTGACAGGGCGCCACCCGCCCCCTAACTGTCTGTTTGTTTATCTGACTGTCTGTCTATCATTCTTTCTGTATGTATGTTTGCATTAGAGGCTTCTGGGGCAAATGACGTTCGCACTAGGCACCAGGTACTGCTAAAGAACGATTCCGATTTCTGAAGGTCTGCACATATCCCAGCGCCATATAAATATACTTACAGGGCGTACCCTCCACCATCAAGATCTGGTAACCAGGGAAGGTAGCTAACTCTGTTCTTGTCACTTGTATAGAATATTCCTAGACTGTCCTGTTTATTGAAAGCAACAATTTTCTATCTATCTATCTATCTATCTATCTATCTATCTATCTATCTATCTATCTATCTATCTATCTATCTATCTATCTATCTATCTATCTATCTATCTATCTATCTATCTATCTATCTATCTATCTATCTATCTATCTATCTATCTTTCTGTCTATCTCTCTGTCTGTCTATCTATCTGTCTATCTATCTATCTATCTATCTATCTATCTATCTATCTATCTATCTATATATCTATCTATCTATCTATCTATATCTGTCTATCTCTCTCTCTCTCTCTCTCTCTCTCTATATATATATATATATATATATATATATATATATATATATGCAAATATGTGTGTTTCTGTCCGTCCATTCGTCTGTGTGTCTGTATATTTGTCAATATGTCTGTCCGTACGTTACCGAGTCAGTTGCGTCCACCCAAATGCTGATGTTCGGTGATAGGATGGACGTTATGGAGCTGAGGTCCGAGTCTCTGGATGGTGCAATGAGATGACCACTAGAAGCATGACAAGTGGACACTGCATCGGTCCAGGTCGAAGGTGGATATAGTTTGTAGCATTCAGCATGCAGCCTCACCCACTGCTCATTTGTGTCACAGAGATCACGTGCATCTGAACAAATACAAGCAATGAACAAAACAAGCATTGAACAAAACAAGCAATGAACAAAACAAGCATTGAACAAAACAAGCAATGAATAAAACAAGCAATGGATAAAACAAGCAATGGACAAAACAAGCAATGAATAAAACAAGCAATGAACAAAACAAGCAATGAATAAAACAAGCAATGAACAAAACAAGCAATGAACAAAACAAGCGATGAGCAAAACAAGCAATGAGCAAAACAAGCAATGAATAAAACAAGCAATGAGCATTTTATTTCACGTGCATCTGAACGAAACAAACCATAAGAATACATACACGTTTTCTGCCATTTTTATTAGCATACAGACTTAACCTTTCTTATAACTTTGTAGGCTCTAGGCAAAGACTTTCAAATATTACTGAGGGTCCTAATGATAAGTACATGTTGAGGCCCTGATAACATCAGATTTGAAAGGAATTTATATGGGAAGAAGGACAATAAATGGTGGTGTATTCTCGTAGCTCGCCTATCAATAAGAATAGGTCTGATTGTAAACACATTTACAAGATTTACTTTTTATATCAACTTGTACATATAATTTCTAAACTTTACATGATTTTTTTAAAATTTTGAATGATTATTTTTTCTTAGCAGTACATACCTATATCTCTTTTACAGAATGGGTACAGCAGTGTGCTGTTAGCCTCCAGCTGAAGAAACACCTGGGTCGCGGTGTTGATTAGTTTGACCCACATCAAATCATTGGTAGGTGTTGGTACGTACTGGATGTAATTGACACTTGGCTTGTCAGGAGTTTGCCAGTGACTTGACGGAAGAAGATAATCGTGATTACTGTTTGGCTCAACGTAGCCTGATCTTAAATAATGTGAGGTTGTATGGATGTGCGATGGAAGATGGTGAATGTCTTAGTATGTATGCAATGGTTAAAGGAAGATGGCATAACTAAAGCTGTAATGATGAGTGATGGAAGATGGTGAATGTCTTAGTATGTATGAAATGGTTAAAGGAAGATGGTGATAACTTAAGTTGTAATGATGAGTGATGGAAGATGGTGAATGTAGGAAGTACATAGTCATTTTTAGGATATTTGAGGACTAGGCAAAGAGCGGGAGCCGGTCTATATGAACGGCTCTGGTATGGCGGTGTGCGAATGGGTTGGGGCATATGATGACTGTATGTGGTCTTTTAGTTTTTATAAGCAAAAAACATTATTTAATCATAAACACATATAAACCAAACATGACCAAACATAGTTAATGTTTTAAGAACGCTTTTTAAAATATTAAAGTATAGTACAAAGATTAAAATCAAAGCAATAAAATGTGAGTAAAACCAAGTAATTTTGAAATTGACTTTGCCTGATTTTGTTATTGTATTTTTACTTATATGAGCTTTTGAATATATAGAGTTGGAACCTTCATAACAATTTGGAATTAAAAACTTACTATTGCTCCTTATAAGGGCTAGAGTCTTCCCACTGCCAACTATTTCTGACCAGTGCCAGACCTGTCCAGAAGCCTGTGTCCAGGTGGCTTGTAAGGACCAAATTTGAAATGTAGTCCTAAAGACAAGAGTTGAGTACTTGAGAAACTATAAACTATGATATGTTTTTAATAAATTTGTAAACAAATTATTTAGTGTGTATTAATGTGAGATAGAGATGTTTTATTTTGCAATTGAAAATCATGTGTGTTTATTTATTTAGGTGATGCAACAAACCTACATATAGATCCAGCTATAGATACATTGATAGATAGATAAAATGAAAGGACATGTTGATGGAAGAATATACTGACGGATGGATGAACAGATACATAGGCATGCATAAATCGACTTACACTTGAATAAACGTGATTAACAATTACAAACATATCATGCACAGTGTGCGAATTACACAAATATCATGCCTAGTCTGTGAATTACACAAATATCATGTCCAGTCTGCGAATTACACAAATATCCTGTCCAGTCTGTGAATTACACAAATATCATGTCCAGTCTGCGAATTACACAAATATCATGTCCAGTCTGCGAATTACACAAATATCATGTCCAGTCTGCGAATTACACAAATATTATGTCCAGTCTGCGAATGTTGCCTTATAAAAATTAATATCATATTTTTCTGAAAATATTTTCCTACAAAGAATTCTTGTTTCATTACATGTTATTATCATTATGGCTTAAGAAATCTGTGAGCCGTCATACAACTAAATCAAAACAAAAATGTGACGAGCCATTTCAATTCAAAGTAAACATAATCATAGTACAGTTATACCCATAAAACGTAAAATAAGTCTGTGACAGGCCCGTAGCGTGCGGGGGGGGGGGGCAGTGGTGCCGCCCTCACCCCCTGCGTTTTGTCTGGCCCCCTCTGCTTGTTTGCTCTACTTAGTAAAATTTATTTCCTGACCCCTTTCTGTAGAATGCATGACCCCTGTAGAATTTTTACGCTACGGGGCTGGTATGTGAGCAGTCATATTAAAAACTTATAATACTTTCCCTAATAATTGTTAAGTACCTACTTTCAGATAAGATCTTTTGTACTAAAAATAACTGTCAAACACTCACTCTGTGTCTTCTTGAACCCGGGACATTATCACAAGGCCACAATGTCACTAGCTGCACCGTTATAACTTAAACACGTAAGCAGTCCTATCATTAAACGTAGTAAGTTTGTGTTAGTCCTACAGTAATGACGTAACAAATCTTACCCAGTCCCCCTGGTCAGAGAAGGACACTAAACTGGACGAGTGGGCGGCACACAGAGACGTGGCCTCAGATCTGTTGAACTTTTCCTGGAATATGTAATAACAGCTGGAACCTCTACGTGCCCATCCAGAGGGGCACACTGATAGTGCTGAATGAGGACAAAAAAAAATAACAACAACAATACAAATACTGCCTTTGTAATAGGAGAAATCAAAATTAAATTTAAACAGAAAATTATTTTTTTCAGAATTATTGCGTTACACAATTATTACGACGGCCACTCAAAATAATTGCATGTTAATAATGAAATTATTATGTGACCCCCGGGGAGAGGTCCATATTGACGCCCCTGTTTCTTTCTATTTGCTTAAAATTCTAAAATTTAGATTTTCAATACTGATTGTAGAACGAATTTTTGATGTCGCTAATTCTCATTATATAAGCAAAAAATATATTGGCCTATAAAGATATCTATCTGAAAGAAATGTTTCCTGTGTGAAATTGTATTAGCAGTTTTATGTATACACTAGTTGATAAAAAGCCTGCTGACGCTGGCTGCTTGCTACCTGTGATATAATAAGAAATCCTTGTTGTGTTTAGATTTCCAAATTTTAGCCGAGCAAGGGAGTTAGCTATCTTTGTGCAAGAGAGTTAACTAATACATTGATATTTGAGTTGTATTTTTTGACCATCAGCTTAAGTGATACTAAAATTTTGGAATTCCCCAGACTATTTTTAGCCACGGAAGTTATACACACGGTCGAGCGTGCGCCTAGGTTAGACGATTATGCATTAGATGAGTGTATTCGGCTTTTTTTTCTACGATTGTCGTTGCATTCAATGGTAAGGTAGACACAAACAACAATAGCAGTTGGCAGGATGGTGTGCGACACTTGCACCTGTCAACACCAATCTACACTGGAAAAAATACCGTTGGACACATTTGATAACTAGCTCAATGGTTTTTAAACACAGTTGGACACATTTCAAGAATAGCGCTATGGCTTAGTCAGAACCGTTCTGATGTTTTACCGGATGTCCTAGACCAAGGGTGAACGAACTTTTTGAGTCGCTGGACCAGTGGCGTACCTGGGGGAGGGGGAGGGGGGCGGTGGGTGCGGTCCGCACCGGGCGGCACTTTTTATTACTTTTTAGGGGGGGAGGCGGCAAAAATGTATAGATTAAATTGAAATACCCAAATGAGAGGGCGGCAAAATCGTCTTCCGCCCTGGGCGCCCGATACCCACGATACGCCGCTGCGCGGGGCACATTGAGTTCGTGAATTTGACCGGCGGGTCGGACCAAGGGGCAGGTGGGCTGAGTGTTGGCATGATCTAATATAAATTAAATGTAAACGTCATAACATAATAAGACGGTGCTGTGCTTCACTCTGGAACGAGTTGCAGGCTGGATTAAACTGTCTGGCGCGCCGGATCGTGCCCGCGGGATGTAGTATGCCCATGACTGCCCCAGGGCTATCTAGGTCATGATGTGTACGTATACATAACATTTCAATATGGATGGGCACAGCCTACCCCCCACAGCCTTCAAGCGCACTTCTTCTGCGATCGTCTTTGCCTAGGGCCACCAAAGACTTAAGGAAGGCTCTGTTCGTATGCCTTTATTTTTTTTAATCTAGAAGAATGCGATATAATTATGTTATCTATAAAACTGTGTAGAATTAGTGAAATTTAGCTTATCATTGTGTGATTATATAACCTTTGATAAAGTTCACGTTGGTTGTAACTACTAAGTGTAGTACATTTTTTTTTTCAAAAAGAATGCAAAAATGTGACCTAGACGGTAAAGTTAGGTCTTTATTCATAACTGGGCTATCTAGGACATTTTTACCGTGCGGGTTAGGGGGAGTTTCCCCCCCCCCTCGTGAGTTTACAGACCCTCAATAAAACTGATCATTTATATTTCATGCTTGTCTTAGGTCCAGAGCCGGATTTACAATTTTAGGGGTCCTAGGCCAACAAAATTTGAGGCCACACTTTGAAAAAAAAATAAAAAAAAAATATTACTAAGTTGTTACTTTTTAAATTTGCATATACTACTCAACATTTTGGAGCCCGTTATTTCACCAGGGCCCTAGACCACGGCCTAGTCGCCTATCTATAAATCCCGCCCTACATAGGTCCACAGCACACCGGTTAGAAACAGGTGGAAGTTTGGGGGAAAGTCTGGATCGCCTACTTCGGCTTATTCAGAGCACGGTTCTGGTTTGACTCCATATACTGTTTGCCCAGGACGATTCTTTGACAGAAAGTTGTTTTATTGCACAAAAACATATTCCATAAGAAATCCATTTGAAAAAAAATTAATTATCCACTGTCTGAAATGAGAGGAAATATTCTTGTAACTCACCTAGCGTAAAGTAGTTCAATACAAGTACACAAGTACTTAAGAAATACTTCATTGTCATTTATTTACAACAGTAAATATATCAATAACAAAGAGTTGAATTCTGTGAGATCAGATCATTGGTTATTGAACTGCAACCATGTTCATATCATCAGCCAGCCGCATCTTGACAAATATATGTGTGTGTAGTCTGTGCGTGTCGGGTGTGTTGTGGGGCGAGATAACACGGCGCGATAACTGTTGTGGCCCATCTATTTTGTTCACTGATAACTAGATAATTAATATTAGAATTGTCGTATCGTCAGTCACACAATTGTACTAGACGTTCAGAATCAATAGACTAGCCATTTGTTGTTTACATTTTCATTAAAGTCATATACATGGAATTCACAGGCGTACCTTTGGGGTGGGGAGGTGGAATCCTCATTCGAAAGTCCCCCCGGCCCCAGCTTGAGGGAGGGGGGGCACACACTTTTTTACATTAAATATTAAGTACAATATCTGGACATATGGACATGTCATGGTGTCGAATATCAAAATGCAGGGCCCCCAAAGAGGCCAAGCCCTCCGGGCCCCTAAATCCCTAGTTTCGCCACTGATAGAATTATATTTTAAATAGGTCAAGTTCCACAGTTTACTCAGCTTTAAATGAGTTACCAATGAAAGCTGGAGAAGTAAAGGCTGGGCGTTGAGCTATTCAAATAATCCAATGTTATACCGTGGATAGGAAATCAAATGTATTATATTTTATACTTTGTCTGCTCGATTGTTTTTGTTTTTTATTTTTGGGGTGTGTGTGTGTGTGTGTGTGTGTTTGGATATTTCTATGTACTTATATATATATATATATATATATATATATATATATATATATATATATATATATATATATATATATAAAATTGTATCTATGTATTTGTATGTATGTATTTTTGTTATATGTATTGATCTGTCTGACAGTTAGTCTAAGTAATTATCTATCTATTCATCTGTATCTTTAAGTCTAAATGTGTATGTAATCTATCTATATCATGGAATTATTCATTTTAATTCTATTTCCCTGTGTACTAGACCCAAAATAAGTTCTATACTTTACAGATAAGACACGTCTAAATATACTGATTTATTTGACATACACCCCCACCTCCCCCCCTCCCTACGAAGTTTACAAAGAAAATGTAAACAACTACAAAAGTTTTGGCCGGCTGTTGACAAGAGAGATGGTGTGTGTTTGCGCGCGTGCGCCTGTGTGGTTATGACACAAGGGAGGTAAGTGTTGGAGGTTTGTTATAAAATCTAGATGCAGACCAGACTTTTGTTATGTGTAAGAGATTCTCAACAAAACTGGGATAAAAACATTATGGTGTGTTCAGTTGAGTCAAGTGAAAACGTAAAAAAAGACGACAAACCGCCCTGGCCTATATAAGACATTTAGTTATTTTAATCTGTATTTTCAAGAGTTCAGAATTTGAAAGAAAAAATGCATCAAACTTGGACTTTCATTATTTTCTGAAGTTATCTGGTTTAATAAGAAAAAAATTCCCAGTTTAAAGTAACTAAAATGCAACCAACATTTGACTAGCCCACGAATTTATTCATCACTTGAAGATAATTTTTTACCCTAGCTATATATATATATATATATATATATATATATATATATATATATATATATATATATATAGTTTATCGTTAGTTAATTAGTTACACCAGTCACTCCTATGGGCCATAAACTAAAGATCTCCAGTCACTCCTATGGGCCACTAACTAAACATCACCAGCAACTTCTGTCTTGAGCCAACCTCTCTAGATGCTTCCAGCTGAATCCCATTCAAAGAGCTTGTGTCATTGAACACTGAAATTCGCCTATTTAATACTAATGTAAAGTCAGTCTTATCGAATGGAGCTGAGACCTGGAGGATAACTAAGACCACAACAAAGAGAATTCAGACCTTTATCAACAGCTGCCTTAGAAAAAAAGTCTTCAAATACGATGGCCTGACACCATCACCAATGCCAGCCTGTTACAAGGGACCGGCAAACTTTCAACGGAAGAAGAGATGGGTCTGGATTAGCCATACATTTCGAGAACCAGCAAATTATCGCTAGAATGATTATAAAAGAAATTCAATACTATAATCATAAGAGCAATACAAATCAAAAATAATCTTTTCGGCAGGACATCATTGCGGGCCCCTTAATAAACAATAAGGCGGCCGGGTCCCCTTACAGATGCGCCCCCCCCTGGGCAATGACCCCCCCGCGCCCCCCTCTCGGCGTGCCTGCCAGCCCGTAGGGTCCCTTAAGTCAAATGATCCCCATCATTACCATAATCACTCTTAAATCCGGAACAAACAGGGGGGGGGGGGGGCATAAGATGTATGGGTGTCTCAGTAAATTAAAAAAAAATAAAAACGTCTCGAACATATTCTCCAGTTAATATTTCTTTAACATCGGCTTAAATAATATCTTCTTTAATTTGGTAAGCTTAGTAGTGCTGACTTGATGCACGGGCTCACTTGAGAAATAGACAATAAGTGGGGGGAGGGGAAGGTGTGTATGTCCATCACTTTACCATCGTAGTGTCCCAATACAAATCAAAAATAATCATTTCGGTGTTAGGAATGGGATTAAATCAGTAGATGCATTTAAAAAAAATATTTTTTTTTTCCGGTCAGCCTAGACATTTTTGATACGATTACTTAAATAGACTTGTATCTGGTATCTACATGTCCACATCGTTCAACTTCAATGTCTAAAGCCTCTCGTATTAACAATCTCGTTATATTATTTGTCACATCGACCAATGGTCCCCCCCCCGGGCCGCAGACCGGTGCCTGTCTGTGGATCTAATATTAGTGGACCGCCTAAGAAACATTAAATTATTTCCTTTTTAATTACTGTGGTGTATTTCTCTCAGGTTTGTGGCGACTTGCAATGGGCGAGAAATAATCAACGTCCCCCCCTTCCAGTGGGCCGCGGTGAAATTATCAAACGCTGACCGGTCCGTGGCTAGATAAAAGGTCGAAGTTACCACTGGCTACTTAAATTATTGCTTATTTGACTTCCATTATTATGGTGTTTACTTTTGTTTATATGTCGTATCCTATCTTTTTTTTATATTCTGGACATGTTTCCAAATATTTAGAAGGCATATGGTCGAAGAAGTCCAATTGGCCACTAGACATTTATTGTTTCTACAAAGATCTCATTGATTTCCATCCATCTCACAGTGAACTACTTGCACTGTTGCTTCGTGTTGTTGTTGTTAATTCCTTTCCCTGGTCGGGATGGTTCTTTCGCTCTTGTGCTTTTGTTAATTGTGTGTGTGAAGTCCCGGTATGGATGAGATATGCATCTCTCGCATCATATAAATTACTTATGATGCCCTTCTTTCATCCCCGCCATAGACGATAGTGCGACGACCATGAAGACACCACGGGAGACATGTGTAGATGACTGGACTCACCGGGAATCGAACTCGCAGCCACCCCCCTCCACAGCATGCAGCTTGCTGCAGCTTGAAGATCGAGCTCGCTACCAATCAGCCAAAAGAGGACGGGTGTTCGTGTAGTAGTAAATCGCTTGAGTGTGGATCTGAGGGTCTCTTGTTCGATCTTCGGTAAGGACCAATGGATATTTCAGGTCATGGCTTAACCCCCGTGGCGCCTCAGTGGCCATCGCACTATCGGCATTAGTGGTTTATGGGATCTAAGAGATTCCATCTCATCCTTACAGGGACCTCACACAGGTAACCACTGACATATGGACATATTTCTTGCGTTTTTATCGTCAACATATCCTGTATAGTCATACTCACTATTTAACCTCTTTGCGTGGCTAGTCTTTTTCTCTAATTAAAGGTGCCTTTTCCATTTTTTTAAAATTACTTACTTCACTAAATCTTGTAAGATTTTAAAATATAATGTATGGATGATTCGTTTTTTTAGACCTTTTCCCCCATCACAATGTATAAACAAACTTTTCAAAATAATACAAATTCTGCCCTTCCCTCTTTTGTGTGATCAGGACTTTGTTTTGTGCTATAAAAATAGTCATTTT
Organism: Bulinus truncatus; assembly: GCA_021962125.1. Taxonomy (NCBI): domain Eukaryota; kingdom Metazoa; phylum Mollusca; class Gastropoda; family Planorbidae; genus Bulinus; species Bulinus truncatus. The sequence goes on along the minus strand of JAGDYQ010000053.1, from coordinate 1,412,757 downwards.
TATAACGCAGTTTGTAGGAGACATTAAAAGAAAAACTGGGCAGAACAAAACAAGGGAGACTATCATGACTGTAACCCTAAGGAAATGAATTACCTCCCACATTCTCGCTGTCATTGTCAACCACAAAGTAACGAGCGCTTACTGTTGGCATGTCTCAGGTGTAACACAGGAGAGGCAATTTCACGTTTTAATGGTGGAGATTTTTTGTGTTTTGAAATTTAGCTGTTTTTGAAACTAAGGTAAAGTAGATTTAGACTTAACAGCATTATTATTATATAAGGATAACTTTGTGAGATATATATTTTCAAAAAATAGTGTTAAATTGGATTATCTATATATCTACCTACCTACATACACATCTATCTATCTATTTATCTATCTATAAATCTATCTTTCTTTATATCTCTGTATTTCTCTATCTGTCTATTTGTATACCACTTTATCTATTTATGTGCCTGTCTGTCTATTTAAATACAGATCTCGAACTAGCTTTAGTAAAATCCTAATGTTAATTGTGTCTACACTCTCTCTACTTTAGTCAAATATTAGATTTCAAATTTAATAAAGCGACACATTCAAATTATCACAAATTTAAGAGTCATTAAAACAATAAAGAGCAATAAAAGTTAAATGTCAAGTTAAGACATAGCACATAGCACACATTACTGACATAGCACACATTACTGACATAGCACACATTACTGACATAGCGCACATTACAGACACAGGCCGCATTACAGACATATGACACATTACAGACACAGGACACATACTGACATTGGACACATATAGACATAGGACACATACTGACATTGGACACATATAGACGTAGGAGACATACAGACATAGGACACATACAGACATAGCACACATTACTGACATAGCGCACATTACTGACATAGCACCCATTACAGACACAGGACACATTACAGACATATGACACATTACAGACACAGGAGACATGCAGACATAGGACACATACAGACATAGAAGACATACAGACATAGGACACATACAGACACAGGACACATACTGACATAGGACGCATACAGACATAGGAGACATACAGACATAGGACACATACAGACATAGAAGACATACAGATATAGGACACATACAGACTAAGGTTCAAGTACCTCAATAGAATATGTATATTTTCTTACAAAACACAAAAAAAAACTTTAAAAAAATATTCATCAATCATGTTTTTTTTTCCTTTACTTTCAAGATTTTGTAATTTTTGGGGTTTTTTTTTCTCTTACATTTTCTTTTATTAGCTTCAAGTGACATGCCTCGTGTCACAGCGTCTATGACATTGTTGCAATGCATTATTTCTACCCATTCTTTTGACATTATTATCTTTTTATTGCTCATGGAGTGCAACCAAACCCTTGATTACAATACCCAGACGTGTGTGTGTGAGTGTGTGTGTTTATGTGGGGGTTAGTTCGTTTGTATGTTTGTGTGTCAGTATGCCTGTTTGTTTATATACGTGTGTGTCAGTGGATTTTTGTGTCTATTCATGTGGGTCAGAGTATGTGTATGTGTGTGTATGTGTGTGTGTGTGTGTGTGATATTGAACCAGGATTTAGTGAGTTATCTCAACTGTTTACACGGGGGTCTTACTTTTATCATGGGTGAAGTTTTATAACTGATACGCGGTGCACCGTTTTTGTTTTGTTATTGACAGCATTCCGTGTGAATATTATACCGTTACTTTACTCAAATAAAACAAAAATATGCAGCCCATATGCAAAATATGCAGCCTATGAAAAATAACACTGACTGTTTTTAATTCATGCAGAACCATTCTTTGTCTTTATGTTCCACCTACCAGCCCGCAGTGGCGCCGAGAGCCAACACGGGCCCCCAGGGCAGGACATCATTGCGGGCCCCTTAATAAACAATAAGGCGGCCGGGTCCCCTTACAGATGCGCCCCCCCTGGGCAATGACCCCCCGCGCCCCCCTCTCGGCGTGCCTGCCAGCCCGTAGGGTCCCTTAAGTCAAATGATCCCCATCATTACCATAATCACTCTTAAATCCGGAACAAATGGGGGGGGGGGGCATAAGATGTATGGGTGTCTCAGTCAATTAAAAAAAAATAAAAACGTCTCGAACATATTCTCCAGTTAATATTTCTTTAACATCGGCTTAAATAATATCTTCTTTAATTTGGTAAGCTTAGTAGTGCTGACTTGATGCACGGGCTCACTTGAGAAATAGACAATAAGTGGGGGGAGGGGAAGGTGTGTATGTCCATCACTTTACCATCGTAGTGTCCCAAGCATACTGATGTGCCCTGGGGGGGGGTATCGTAGTAAACCTAACATGAACACATTTTGTATCCCTCCCCCCACCCCTGTACGGTTGTAGAGCCATCTACCATTGTCTAGACATCCCATTGTCTAGACATCACGTGGTCGTCACCAAAGAGCCGGCTAAGTTGTGTTGGGTTCAAACCCAACATATAATGACGCTATCACCTTGGACGTGAGTGTGTGAAGTAAGGCTGAAATAAAATCTCTATCCTATAGATCACTATTGGAGCGGTTTTTCATGGTACCCTTCTTTCATTTCAGACCATAGCCGATAGTTTCACTTCATGGCATGGAGGCACAACGGGAGACTTAAACTTTTACCTGAAATATCCATCGGTCCTCACCTGAGATTGAACCAGGGTACTACAGGTCGACAGTCGAGCGCTTTACCGCACGACCATCCGTCCCCCCCCCCCCCCCCCCCCCCAAGAACGAGCATTTGACATGGGTCCTATTAGTTAGGAAAAACGGTTTAATTCATAAATACATTAAAATCAATAAAAAAAAACGTTTTATCAATATTAAAAAGATTATTAACTGCGATCATATGTGAGATGTAAATAATATTCAACCTTTTTATCAGATAAATTTTATGTTCACTTTAGATAATTATGCCAACTTTCATCCCACCTAAGTTCGATGGAAACCGCCCAAAATAAGCGAAAAAACCGCCAATCTGACCACTTTTTGCGGCCTTTTTTTTTTATTTTTCCGATAGTCCTTTATAAGCCAGCTCGTCCCTGCAGCGGGTGATGTGATCGTGTAAGACATGCAGCTTAAGAGTGCACAACGTTTGTCAGTAGTGAATACAGTGGCCAGTTTGGCATTAGTGAATCATGGGCTAGGTATATTATATTTTTTCTCCACAGAGTATAATGTAAACAAATTATTGTTTGGTTAACAATATCAGGTTACTGAAAGTCAACATGACCTTAAACAGTTTTACCAAGGCGTCTCTCTCTCTCAAGGTTGGGTGATTGATCTGGACTTTTTGTTGTGTTTGAATGTGTTCGGAGGAGTATGACCGTATGTCTGTGTGTTTGTTGTTGTGTCTACCTGTGTGTTTGTTGTTGTGTTTACCTGTTTATTTATTTTATGTGTAGTGTTTAGCGTGAAGAGACTTTACATCAGAAGTTTTAGCGGTTTATTCATGACCAGTACAGTTGGCTTCTCATACCATATTAATAAAAGTGTCAATTCATGATTGATGAAAACACAATTTAATTTAATTTCATAAAATAATAAGGTGACCTTAAGGCCTAGCCATTCAGAACTATTTGAATATATATATATATATATATATATATATATATATATATATATATATATATATATATATATATAGTATATATATATATATATAAACAGAAATCTTGGTTCTCTGGAATAAAAATGATATTTTGCTTTATTTCAGCCTCCTAAAACTAGTATAGGTAAACAAAAAAATAACGGTTAAGAAATTGTGAACATATAGACAACAAATTGACTGGAACACTGGCATGTGTATTTCAGACGAGGGCAATAGTTAAAATTTATAATTAAAAAAATGTGATCACCATAAAATTAAACAACAAAACAAATAAAAAAAAACTCGTGGGGGGGGGGGAATCTTTTACGGAGATTCCCGATACTCCAGGAGTGTCGTCAATCCAATCACGCCCACCTCTGATAAACAGGATATGAAGATACATGTATCTACGGGAGTTTCTACTTGACGGTGTTTCGCTCAATTATGTCAGTCAGATTATTATCCTGGTTTAAGTAGTACAATAAACTGTCCAATTATGGTCCCACACGTTTGCTGTTCAACTGCGCTCTGTGGTGCATTAAGTTAGAGATGTAGACGTGCTCTTACTGTTTATAGGTGACCAGTCCAGTATAATACAGTTAGTATAAATACAAAATAATCTTTAAAAAAAAAAACAAAAAAAACTTGTATTAAAATGTACTACAAGTTTGTGCACCCCAACTCTTGCCGTTCTATTGAGAAATCAGAAAAAATACAACTTTGGAATAAGTTACAGTTCTCTTTCCCACCCCCCTGGGATAGTGGGTCAGTGGGAGAGGGAGGTAAAGTAGGCTAGCGTTTGTAATACTAAAATTAAAGAGACAGAAAAAAAAAAAACAACATTTCTCTTTCTTATTTATATTTTTCTTTTAGTGTGATTATACTATGAAATTAGGTATAACAGTTTTTCTAAGTTTCATGTTAACACAATCAAAAAAATCTAGGCATTAACTTCTTATCCTTTTAGTGTGCTGATTCTATACTGGGAGTTTTCTGTGTGTTTGTGTGTGTGTGTGTTTGTGTGTGTGTGTTTGTGTGTGTATGTGTTTGTGTTTGTTGTGGAGGTAAGGGGGTAGGTCTTGCACCCTCCATGCAGATATAACTAAGGTATTCACTTCAGTAAACAGACCACCAGAAGAACTATTGCTATCTCCATGACAGGGTAATAAATTTCTTCTATGTGGAGTCGAGTGTTTACCTTTGATAGATGCCTACTACTTCAGGATAAGATAAAGTTAACATACATTTTTTCATGATTTTTTTTTAGCTTTTATTGAACTTTAAAAACTGTTTTTTCCTTTGTTATTATATTATGTTTTTTGACGTATTGAGAAATATTACATTTTCTGTTTATGATATTGTTTAGTATGGACAATGACAAGGTGGAAGAGTGGGTCTGATACAGTTTCGGGGTGGGTCTGATACAGTAGTGGGGTGGGTCTGATACAGTGGCGGGGTGGGTCTGATACACTGTCGGTGTGGGTCTGATACAGTGTCGGGGTGGGTCTGATACAGTGACAGAGTGGTTCATGAAATATTGGTTTCCAGCACCCACAGGTGCTCTTTAATGATGGTAAAATTATATTCTGACTACCAACGACTACAATCATGGGTTGCCCGCACAGTTTATTATTCGAGGGGCCAGCAGCCATGGTCAAGAAGACTTAAAGACCAATCCGCCACTGCACTGTAGACCACTTCATAGTTTCGTGGGTGTGGGTCTTTATCAGTGGCGTCTCTGCGAGTGGGAAAGGGCCCCGGTCGAGCATAATATGCGAAGCCTAGATTTTTCCCAAAATGGGTACCCCCTTGGTACGAGACCTGTGGTGGTCGCCCCTGGTACCCTCAAGGCCAGTCAAAGGTATTTACAGTAGTTACAACAGGCAACCAGTCATAGAGTAAAAAAAAAACAACTATTACTGGACTCTTGAGTTACATTATCATGTGTGTTGGCGTGGGAAAGGATGCAAAGTACATCCGGGATACAAAGAGGTTGTTTCAATATTTGTCTCGTGCTGAGAAAAACAACACAACCTTTTTATTTTCACCTAGTTTTTAGGCCAATCATTTGCCTGCTTTAGCAGATTAAGGCCAAAACACACACAGTAAACAATGAAGATAATAATTACAATGTCCAATGATGGCAGGCATTGTTGAAGAAATATCTTGGAAAGAATTTGAAGTAATAAAAATTCCTTGCAAACTATTACGTATAAAAATCATGGAATATGATTAGTTTAAAATATAAATGACGTCAGAATATATAATTAGCGATTAAAAACACTCTCAAGTTTTTTTATTAAAATGCAATAAAAAAGTTCGTATTGGTAGATGGTGATACAACTACTATTTTTTTTTTAATTTTTTAAAGTTATCTATGTCAAACGACTGATCGTGTGTGGAGGGTTGGAGTGGTCGGGGGAGGCGACATCCGCCCTCACCCCCCCCCCCGTTGTCCAAGACGGTCAAAAAAGAAACTCAGTACATCATACAAATATATATATATATATACATATATCAACTATCATTACTAAAAATATAAGCGCACCGTATAAATGTACCATTGAAAGTGACTGTATGACGTGAAAGCCATTGTGATTGTTGATAAATTATTAAATTTTCTGTTTTTATTGAACATACGCCTGTGCTGTTGCGATTTTTTCTGTATTTAACAATAGTTTACATCAGTTATTAAAACAATGAAAACGGTTATAAAGTCTAACAGTAAAACAAAAGCACAAGTCTTCAAAGGTATTTGGTCGATTGAGTTATCTCAGATAGAAATCAATAATAGATGAACGGAAACCAAAATGAAATGTCATTCAGGTCCCAAAATGAACAACGGCGAGATAGAAGATCAATGAGATAGAAAGATCAGTGAGATAAGGAGTTGAACGTGTTTGTTCAAGCCAAACAACTGGACGTAATTTGAACCAAGTCTGTAATCTGAGTTTAGAGTAAAATCTAAAACTGTGATGTAATTAGCCTTAATAATGGACGTTTGTTGAAATATATAATGGATAAAATCAGGAATATGATTATGGTTATTACTACTTAATATTATTTTAATGTAGGCTATACGTCCTTACTCTTATATGTGCACTATATAAATAATAATTTCAATAAGATATCCATACTTAAATGTATCAGTGAATTTCTTTGTTCTGTCTGAGAACAGAGACGTAGAATGGTTAGGACTTTTTTGTAACATTTGAAATAACATTATGTTTTATTATTATGGTCAAGCTATTTTCAAATTGATAGTTACTAATAATAACTTATGAAATTATGTAAACTATGAACTTCATTGTTTTTCTTTCTTCTAACTACCCAGTCCGGGGTGGAGGCAACTCTTGATCGCTCTAAAAAGGTGTAAAGCTAATGTTTTGTGGGGGGGTCTTTCGAAAGTCAGGGCCCATGGATAGCACGGCACGCTCAGATTAAATCTCACTCTGTAAATTGATGTAAAGTGCACAATATAAATTAATTACTATAGCAGTGTCTGAAATGTAATAACAAAAAGTATGCACATGGGCGTCGCTAGGAATTTTTCCAGGGGGGGGGGGCAAAAATTTTCCGGGGGGGGGCAAATAACAACTTTATGACATTTTTTTTAAATGTAAGGGGGGAGCAAATGCCCCCCCTCTATATATATTTTTGCCCCCTATGAATACGCCCATGAGTATGCAGCTTAGGTCTCGGTGTTAGACTTCAGACATTGGGACTTCAGGACATTTGACTTCAGCCATGCATTTATCGGTTTAATTATTCCATGTTTTCTCCCTCCCCCCCCCCTCAAGTTTAGTTGTTACAGGAGCTACGCGTGCTGCTAAACTCTGTACGGTTGTTTGATGAGACTTTCTTGTCTCCCTTGATATTGGTCTTGGACATAATTGATTATTGCCGTGCCCATAATAGGACAGTGAGTCAGTATCATGTGCCTGACCTAGACTGTACTGGCCTACAGTGGGCTGACCTGCAAATGTTCATTTTAGTTCATCAAAATTATTGACACGGGTACCCCTATTTATTTTATACAACAGAATTGTTATAACAGAGTCGTTACACTTTTTTATAGAGTAACCACACTCTCGTTAGCTATGTTTTTCTCTGACTTTTTCCTTTTAACTATGCTGTTTAATGACTTTATTTAAATCAATGTATTTAATCTCATTTAGCGAACGTTTATGACAAATTTAAATAATGAAATATTATCTGAATTATTTCAGTACTACTATAGCAGATTAATAGATTTGAAACTATAAAGGAAAAGGGGGACACAACTCACATAGGATGCGCTACAGACATTCAATATATTATCTCCCCTTTTTACTGACTTCATTACTTGCTGCCGATGACTTTCAGGCGTGGAGTGAAAGAAGTTACCTTGACACTGACCACGAATTGACCTGCAATGACACAACTGGTCAAATATTTGTAAGTAATTCTCAATTATTAAGGTGAAGCTGACAAAAAATAATCAAAAGAAGTTTCATACTTATCCTGTAACAACCAGAAAACCTCCCGTCATGGATTTTTTCGAATCGCTTTTTATTTTAATTTGATAAACTTTTTATCATTGTATCAAGAGTATTATAAATACGTACATTATGTGTGCTACATGGAGATACATGTCAAGTGGTGGATGTCATCACCTGGTATATTGTATTAACCTTGTCAGGCGAGCCGAACTCATGGACAGACAAACTAAACTACCGCCTAGGCCTTCAACTGCCATCGGGGCCCTTTTCATAGTCTAATTTATAATGAGACAGGACCATTTGAAGGCTCTTTTCCCTAGGGCCTCTAAATATATTTTTAAAATCTTCCAAAAGTTTTAATATTTTGTAATTCTACGGCAGTGGTTCTTAAAATAAAATAATTATTGAAACTTATTTGCGACCCACTTTAAATCAGTTCGAGACCCACACTTCACTACAGCATCTTTAAGGCCCGTAGCGTGCGGGGAGGGGGGTCAGGGGAGCCGCCCCCCCTGCGTTTTGCCTGGCCCCCCTCTGCTTGTTTGCTCTACTTAGTAACATTTATTTCCTGGCACCCCCTGCTGGTCTCTGCTGTAGAATTTTCATGCTACGGGGCTGGCATCTTTTCCTTAAATCTAAATATATTATCTTGTCTCCAATGTTATGTTAAGTTACAGGTTTTATAAGTCTGTTTTATATGTATATAAAATATTGTGAGAAGGCTTAGCTTTGAACAATTTTTTTTTTTAGACAAACGAACAATTTATCTATCTTTGCCAGCCATTTAAGTTATTATGTCTGATGATGTCATTCTCTCCCACAGATCAGCTATGACTATAACCTGCGATGGTCAAGACAGGGATACCCCGGATACCTGGAGTCCAATGAAAAGTATCAGCTGAATCCGTTGAACGGCATCGCTAACATGACCTTGCTGGTCAGGAACGTGACGGGCAGTGAGGCCGGCATCTATTTCTGTAATGCGTACAATAGTAGCGGTCAGCTGGTCGGACGAGTGGTCAAAGGACTGAACATAGCAGGTCCACTATACAATGACTACTCTCCCGAGGTATGGTTCAGTTGTTATTTAGTAGTTAATCCATAAGTTAGATATAGACTCCCCGAAGATATTGGTTAAGATGGTTGAGAAAAAAACTGAGTCACTAAGTGCCAATGGCTCAGGCTCGTGGTAAAAAAAACTGAGTCACTAAGTGCCAATGGCTCAGGCTCTTGGTAAAAAAACTGAGTCACTAAGTGCCAATGGATCAGACTCATAATAAAACAAGCAATTAAGCCTGTTCCATTCTGGACACAGGACGTGTTAGCACATTTTCATGTTATGTATCAGTACGTTTGTTAGCTTTCAGTAAATATTTGTAAATTTTGGAAATGTTTATAAATTCAATTGTGTAATGCATATATCTGTAAAAAAAAATATTATAAAGACGTTTCTTCATATTTAAAAAAAAAATATTTTCTCTTAAATCTAACTACAAGTGGTTTGTGGTTACTGAAATAGGACTCGTAATTGAAAACATTCGAAATTGTAGTCATTTAATCGTCTGAAAACTCCGTCAATTGTTGCATAGCTCTGATACTTTCAATTAAGTGAAGCTTACTATTTCATTTGATGAGTTTCTTAATAAATCTTGGTGAAACTACGTGCTGCAGTATTTCGCACCAAATGAATGGGTTATTGAACGTACAAGGTGAAGAATGGGGCCATATATACTATATATAAGCCCCTTAGGAGCCCTGAAGCCCGGCCCTCAGAGGTCCTATCGCGAAATGAACTTTTGATGTACACATGGCAGGCCAAGACCTACAAAATGATATATACATCATGGGTCTAGGACTTATGGTTGCTGAGATATAGGGCGCTCCATTATTAATATAGCTTATATAGTAAAAAACGGTACTTTATAAGGCCCCTTATACGGCCCAGAGAGGTCAGATCGCGTAATGGAAAAAAAGTCATTTCTTGGCAGGCCAAGACCTACAAAATGATATATACATAATGGGTCTAGGACTTATGGTTGTTGAGATCTAGGGTGATGACAGACAGACAGACAAAACGGGGACAATAGAGCATTTTTTTTCGAAAATGCTCTAAAAAACTGAGTCACTAAGTGCCAATGACTCATGCTCATAATAAAAAAAACTGAGTCACTAAGTGCCAATGACTCATGCTCATAATAAAAAAAAACTGAGTCACTAAGTGCCAATGGATCAGGCTCATAAAAAAATTTCAACCCAAATGAGGGATGGTGTGGGTTCTATTGAGGGAAACATTATTGCCCAGCTTGCTGGTTCAAACACCACTAAGTGATTGTATTTTTATTTCCTATATTTAGATTTACTGTAGTTTGTGTTGGTTTTATGTTTGTGAATTGAAGATAACAAATTCTTAGATATATTTTTATTATTTTATTAATATTGTTTGAAGAAGTTTTTTTATAAGCTATTCCTGTGTGAAGAAGTGTTGATTTAGTAATGTTTTGGAGAGAGAGGTAATTGACTAATGTTGTTCGGAGGGGAGTTGATCTGTTATATCGATGGGAAAGTGGTGATTGACCAATCATGTTTGATAAATCGATGATTCAATTATATCGATTTGATAGATGGTGATTGAGTCTTTATTCATAGAAGAGGTGATAGGCCTATCTTGTTATATGAAATGTGAATCTTTTAGTATCATGTGTTTTATTTTAGTTACAAATATTTATTCAATAATCTTTTTTAAGAGCTAAATAACGCTAGCACAAGCTCATTTACAAGTCCAAAATCTATTTTGATTTAATTAGTTATACATAGTTTTGAACAAGTCTCCGATAAATAATAATATTCGGATTGATTGATAGCTTAAAAATGTATAAGTGATCAACTGACGTAATTATTTGGGATTTTTATTGCATTATAACCAGGCCCGTAGCGTGTGAACGGGGAGGCCAGGGGGCCGCCCCCCTGCGTTTTGTCTGGCCTCCTATGCTTATTTGTTCTACTTAGTAAAATGTATTACCTGCCCCCCCCCCTGCTAATGCCTGCACCCTGCTGTAGAATTTTCACGCTACGGGCTGATTATAACATTCATTTCTATCTTCTTTATTTTCTCATTCTTCAGTACAAATGGAACATCATTGTTGGCTTCATCTCTGCTGGCTGTGTCATGTTCCTGATTGTCGGCGTGGGTCTATTGGAGAATTTCCGCTACCTGTCTGTGGAACAGAAGCAGAAGAAGAAAGACAGAAAGGCGGCAAGATCCAAGGGGTTCGGCGCTGGCAACCATCACCAGATGAACGGGGTGGACAACATGGTAGACTTGGATGACATCTCTACAAGATCTGATAAAAAGAAAGAGTCCGGGAATGGAATCCACCCCTCCACTTATGACCTGGGGAATACACATTTATAACTTACTGGCTGTACCCTGCAAAAACTTTGCATAGAGTTATATCCCCTCATGGCTTGATCGGTTGTCTAGGTTATTTTTTGGTTTCCGGCAGATCCGATATTTTCATGATTGTATTTTTAAACTGGAAAACTGTTGTATTAATTCTTTGCTTTCGATTTAACGCAGAGCCCGAATCGCTTTTATATGTATTATTTGCTATGGATGTATGCCGTATACCTAAGTTTAATTAAATTCTTCGAGTCTTTCCCCCATCCAGAAAGATAATCAGTTCATAATTACAGATTATTGTATGTTTACTTATATTTATATCAGCATCTATGCATAGAATACATTATTTCGTTAAACTTTTTTTTATATGGATCTATTTTGTTGTAATTTATGATGTTTTCAAATGACTACATTTTTGATTAACATATGTTTTTTGCTATTATTAATATACTTTTTTTTTTACTTTTGTTGAGTTCTGTTTTAATTTTATAATGTTCTGCAGTACCTGTTTGAGTTACATCTATTACTTTACCTGGGACCATGATTGAATCATTGAGACATCAGAGAGACTATTGCAAGCAGGTTGGGGGGGGGGGGGTGATTAATGGTTGTGATTGGGTCATCTCTCCTGGTGCTTACTTTATAACTGGGCGACATGTGTCTCGACTCAGTGGAGGAAATGTGCCAAATATTGAGCCCAGAATTTAGACACTGCAAACGACGGGCGACAACCACGTTCAGAAAGAAGAAATGTCATCTCATCCTTGCAGGGATTTCAAACACAAATAGACGCCTCAATGATATACCCGGGAAGCAACCACAGAGCATCGAGTATATCAAACTCTTTAAAATTAATTAAATAATTTAGTTATACTTTTACTGGAGAATATTAATTACGTTTAAATAGTGTAAGCAGCAGAGAAAGTAGCTTTCTTTTATTTTAGAAGGCGTAACTTTCACTTCTGTATAGAAGCAAATTATAGAAGTTAAATAAAACAAGCAATTAAGCCTGTTCCATTCTAGACGCAGGACATGTTAGCGCATTTTCGTGTTATGTATCAGTACGTTTGTTAGCTTTCAGTAAATATTTGTAAATTTTGGAAATGTTTATAAATTCAATTGTGTAATGCATATATCTGTAAAAAAAAATATTATAAAGACGTTTCTTTATATTTGAAAAAAAAATATTTTCTCTTAAATCTAACTACAAGTGGTTTGTGGTTACTGAAATAGGACTCATAATTGAAAACATTCGAAATTGTAGTCATTTAATCGTCCGAAATTCTCCGTCAATTGTTGCATAGCTCTGATACTTTCAATTAAACTCAGAACACAAGCTTACTATTTCATTTGATGAGTTTCTTAATAAATCTTGGTGAAACTACGTGCTGCAGTATTTTGCACCAAATGAATGGGTTATTGAACGTACAAGGTGTAGAATGGGGCCATATATATAATATATAAGCCCCTTAGGAGCCCTGAAGCCCGGCCCTCAGATGTCCTATCGTAAAATGAACCTTTGATGTACACTTGGCAAGCCAAGACCTACAAAATGATATATACATCATGGGTCTATGACTTATGGTTGCTGAGATATAGGGCGCTCCTTTGTTAATATAGCTTATATAGTAAAAAACGGTACTTTACAAGCCCTCTTTTACGGCCCTCAGAGGTCAGATCGCGAAATGAACTTTTGCTGCACACATGGCAGGCCAGGACCTACAAAATGATAAATACATCATGGGTCTAGGACTTATGGTTATTGAGATCTAGGGTGATGACGGACAGACAGACAGACAGACAGACAAAACGGGGACAATAGAGCATTTTTTTCGAAAATGCTCTAAAAATAACAGCAACAACAAAGATATTTAAACACGCACACACACACACAGATCACGTGAGAGCTATTCTACTTATGGGCGTCGCAAGGAATTTTTCTAGGGGGGAAGGGGGCAAAAATTTTCCAGTGGGGGGGGGGGGCAAATAACAACTTTATGACATTTTTTCAAAATGTAGGGGGGGGGGGCAAATGCCCCCCGTTGCCCCCCCATGAATACTCCCATGATTCTACTCTTTTAACAAGATGTCTGCCTTTACAAAGTAACTACCGTTGTGGCAAAGAAAAATCAAAATGTCAAATTTTAAAATCCATTTTAATGAGATTTCTATCGGAATACAAAATAAAAGCTATGACGTAATGTCCACACTTGTTCGATTCATTTAAAAATTAAAAAAAAAACAGCACAGTCATTGTGTTAACCCCCCCCCGCTCCCCCCCCCCCCACTTAATCCCACCAGTATTTTCATGATTCCCTCCATCTTAAACACACATCAGAATCTTTTAGCACCCTTGAATATTGTAGAGAGAAAAAAAGGCGTGCAATACAATCAATATTGATACGAAAACGTTTTCACAGAACCCTGCAACCTGTATGAAGTGAAAATACAAAAACTGATCTGTGCGAAATATGACAAGAATAAACATATCAGACATAATTTATATATATATATATATATATATATATATATATATATATATATATATATATATATATATATAAAACAACATTTATAATTTATATATTTATATATTTATAACATTTATAAATATGTTTCAACGAAAACGTAATGTCACTTTATTATTATTTGTTTGAAAATAACATTTAGTAAATTATTCTGTACAATTTTCTTACACTCCATTCTTACTTACGTTTGACTTAAATGGCATAGGAGTTAATAAACAGTTTTACTTGTTGTTTTGTCCCCCATGAATCATAGACTGTCCTCACAGAGTTTACCTTTCCATTGATTACACAGCCCAACAAAAAAAAATTTTTTGTGAATTGCCAAGAATGTTTGAATGAATTTATAGCAATTCATGGGTGCTGATTTCAAAACTGCTACTGCTTTTGCTGAATTGGCTCTAGTTTCTGAGATATTGCACACCCTTGAAAATATGATTGTATCCTTTGTGTAAAACAAATGAAATAGGTTTGGTGTCTGTTGTTTAATTAAACTATACCAAGTTATAACTTGTTTTTTTTTCTATTTTATCTCTGCTTTCTAAAGACATCATGAGTTCATCAGGAAGATGCTGCAAAAATAATCAGAATGTATTCTGTTACATCTCTGGCAGGGCCGGCGCAAGAGTATTTGCCGCCCTAGGCGAACCTGTCGCACTCCGCCCCCTACTAAAGGCAACAAAAAGAACTAATATTTAAAGTAATATTATAACTTCACGAAGGAAAATAATGCTGTCGTTTGTTTCAATAACTATTTAAGTTTCAACAGAATCTTTACAATACCATGTATAATTGTGTTTTATGGCTATAGGCTACAATCTATACAATGTCATGTATAATTGTGTTTTATGGCTATAGGCTACAATCGTAGGCAAATCAGATAAATTTATAATTAAATTTCAAAACTTTATTTTTGGCGCTTTTGCTTTAGAAAATGTATAAATGAGTTCCATCAGATCAATGTCTCTAGCAATATCATGTTCGATTTACACAGTAGCTAATTCAACGTGTCTTTCTTGTAGCATGGACGTTCTCAAATATGTCTTTATCAGTTTGAGTTTTGAGAAGCTTCGCTCACCACTGGCCACAGAAACTGGAAGTGTCAAGAGGATTCGGAGAACTATAACAGTGTTGGGCACACTATCTGTTAGATTATTTTTCAATATAAAGTTTAGTACATCCTGTGGCGATGCACACCTTGCAACTCGTCTTGAAACGGCTCTAAGTTCACTGCTTAGATCTAATGCGTCAATATCTTTGGAGTCTCCATGTCGCAAAGCTTTCTCAAGATTCAAACAATGTTCCGTAATTTCCCTGCTAGTTTTATTTTGTAAACTATGAACATCTACAGGAAACCAAACACCAAACTAATATTTTGCATTAGAGTGAACCTTTCATTAACCGATTGTATGGCCTTGTCAAGAACAGCGAAATAAAAGTTTACTTTAAATTTGTCTTTTGGATCATTAATGGGTTCGTCGTCATCTCCTTCATATGGAAATTGTTTCTTCTTTCTTCTCATAAGGGTTGGTTCGGGTTCGAAAAGTGCTGGTATCTCTAAATTGACTACGATTTCAGCTGCATCTACCAGTGTTTTCTCATACTCTGTGTCATTTCTGCGGTTTACGACAAACTTCTTTGTTTCAGCAATATGATTGATGGCGCCATGTATATCTAATTCTTTTTTTTTTTTTTTTTGAAGTTGTTTACTAATCATGTTGATCTCAAACAACACGTCATACCACTCATACCACACAACCAGAGAAACGACAAACTTAAACTTAAAACTAAAAATGGCTTTTGCAATAACCCGCGCATCTGTTCGTGATGTATTACCAGATGCCCATGTTAAATTTGTGTCATCCGCAATTTCTGCCAGAGCATCGTAGATATCACCAAGCTGATAACGAAAAGGTTTTAAAGCATCAATTCGACTTTCCCATCTTGTTTCACTCAGTGGTTTAACAGTGAGATTAGAAACATGTCGAGTTAAAACTTCCCAACGGCGAGTTGATGCAGAAAAGAATGTATAAACACGTTGCACTAGAGTAAAGAAGGTTGTTGCTTCTAAGCAACATTTTGCGATTTACAGCCAAATTCAAGGTATATGCACAGCAAGGAACAAACAATGCTGAGGGATTGACATCTAAAATTCTTCTTTGGACACCAAATTGCTGCCATTGTCATAGCTTTGACCGTGTAAATTTTCGATAAAGACATCTCTTCTAACTGCTTAAGATTAGTAACAGTCATGCCAGCACCAGTTGTCTCTTTTAGAGGCACAAAACCCAAGAAATGTTCATTTACAGATGATGGTGCTGCAGTGTCATTTTCTGGATTTGAAATGACATCCACAAAGCGAATGACATGGTCATTTGTTCAACATGACCAGCGTCTGGTGTGCAATCTAGAATTATTGAAAAAAAATTAGCATCACGAGCAGAATTTTTCTTCATCCAACCATGCGGGACAACAGCAGCAGCCTGCAAGACGCAATCCTATAAATATAAATAGATGTGTCGCGTTTGTGGAATTCCCAAATACGTCATAGAAAGCATGACGCATTCAACAACGTTCGACAACTCGCGTTGTTTTCTGATTTCTTTTATAAAACCAGATTATTTTAATTTCTAATATGACGTTTTGTCCTTCTATTTAGTGAAATATATTAAGAATTTCAATATTAATAAACTCTTAGCACTAAAATATTATTCAATCCATGTATTACTAAAGGACGTCAATTTTTTTAATATTTCTATTTTTACGTCTTTTACTACCACGGCTGCCGCCCCGGAATTTTTGCCGCCCTAGGCGGCCGCCTAGTCCTGCCTAGTGGTTAAACCGGGCCTGATCTCTGGACAATACATGAATAAAAAGCAAAGAAGAAATATAACCGACTTTGTGCAGCTGGCATATTTGGCTTATTTCTGTGTGAAGCTGGGAGACCAAGACATGTCTTGGGTTCCCCATAAGGTCTGCAAAAATTGTGTTGAGAGCCTAAGGCAGTGGACAAATGGTAAGAAGAAAAGTCAACGTTTCGGTGTACCAATGGTATGGCGAGAGCTGAAAGACCATTTTGGTGATTGTTATTTTTGTATTGTGAATGTTAAAGGCTTCAATCGCCACAAGAAATCTAAGTGGGATTATCCTGATCTTGAATCTGCAAGGAGACCAATTCCACGTAGCAGTGAAGTTCCTATACCAGTTTTTACTGGATTATTAGAGCTTTCACCATCAGATTCCGATGAGGGGCAAGATCTGGAGTTTTTGGCAGGTGAAAACAGTGGAAGCGATTATGAAGGAAGTTCTTCAACACCAACCATTCAGCCAAGAATAATTCAATGACCTAATACGAGACCGAAATCTGTCCAAGCAAGCATCTGAGCTTTTAGCGTCCAGGCTCAATGAAAGAAATTTTCTCAAACCAGAAGTTAAAATAACATTTTATCGGAAAAGAGAAGAGTTTCTTCTTCCATATTTCAGCCAAGAGGAAGATCTTGTTTACTGTAATGACATCCCTGGACTTTTGCTCCAAATGGGACTACAAGACTACCATTCCGAAGACTGGCGTCTTTTTATAGACAGTTCAATCAGAAGCTTGAAATGCGTTCTGTTACACAATGGTAACCGTTATGCATCTCTTCTCATTGTTCACTCAACAACACTTAAAAAAGAGTATGAGAATATCAAAACAGTATTGCAGAAAGTCCGTTATTATGAGCATCAGTGTTCAATTTGTGTTGATCTAAAAATGGTAAACTTCTTGCTTGGGTAGTAGTCAGGAATACCCATGATTCATGTGCCTTTGGGATAGCAGGGCAAGGCAAGATCATGGGACAAGAGTGACATGGTCTGCAAGGGAAACCATGACTGTAGGTAAAGAGAATATCAACAAGCCACTGGTTGACAAAAATAAGATAATTCTCCCACCGCTTCATATCAAATTAGGTTTGATGAAACAATTTGTTAAGGCTTTGGACAAATCTGGCAATTGCTTTAAGTATATTTGCAGATCATTCCCCGGATTGAGCATGGAGAACCTGAAAGCTGGGAATTTTTACGGTCTTCAGATTCGGAAACTCATCAACGATCTAAATCACCTTGAAGCTTCATCATGGAACAGTTTTGTTTCAGTTGTCAAGAACTTCTTAGGTAATAACTGAGCAGAGAATTACGAAGAACTGGTGCAAGATATGCTAGCTAATTTCAGAAACAGTGGAACAAATATGAGCATCAAGGTACATTACCTGCACAGTCATTTAGACAAATTTCCAGGTAACCTTGGGGACATCAGTGAGGAACTAGGCGAGAGGTTCCATCAGGATATGAGGGTGATGGAGGAGAGATATCAAGGAATATGGGACATACATATGATGGCTGACTACTGTTGGAGCCTCAAGCGCAATTGCACTAACGACACATACAAAAGGAAGTCTAGCAAACAGCGATTTGCTAATGCATTACCATAGACAATTAACATATTAATTAATTTATTAATTAGACATATAATAAGTTTTTCAAATGAAAATGTTTTCTTCTATAACACTATTACACATATTTTTGAACAAATTTCTGCATGACTATTAACAGTTTCACTACTATTTATTAGTATACTATTATACTTCATGTAATTCTTGACAAATTCCAAATACGGTGCTTACATTATTTAATTAATTTTAATTATCTCGTAAAATAGAGCCAATCTAGCAAAAGCACTTACATATTCTAAATCAGCATAGTTGACTTTGTATAAAATGATTCAAATATCACTGGCGATGAATTCACTGTTTACCAGTGTTATCATCCTTACTTTAACTTATCTTCCTTGAAAAGCTGACATGATCTTATTTCTTTGAAAGGAATTGTTCACTGGATATTTGTTCACATCTTGACGTTGATGTCTGACTTCGTCTCGGTGTAGTTGTCGATGCTGGTGGTGATCTCTATGTCGCTGCTGTAGGCGTGGTTGTTCTGACCGTGGCCTTGGACTTTGACCTCTGCTACGCTCTTTAAGTCCGAATCCGCGCTGCCCTCGTCCTCCTCATCCTCCCCTCCCTTACTTTTACGGATGTTCCAGATCAGGCACCCGCCCCCGACCACGAGCAGCATGGCCGCCGCCGCGCACCCTCCTATGATGGCGTTGGTCTTGTACGTCTCCAGGAGCTCCGAAAAATCGGCCCCGTCCACGTTCAGCCCCCACCGGATGACGTCCGGGAGCCGGTCCTGCCTGTTGTAGACGACGACGCAGGTGTAGTAGCCGAAAACGTTGTCGTCCACGCTCAGGGCCGTCAGGTTGTAAGAGGAGAAAACGGGGCCGGGAGCGGAGGTCGATTCAGGGCCGGAGAAGGCGTAGATGCGTGGGTTGAGGGGTGAGCCGGCGTCAACCATCGTCCCGTCCGGAAACAGCCAGCTGATGGAGCGAATGTCACGCGACTCTGTGACGTTGAGGCCCGGGTGGTCGCAAACCATGCTGACATCGGTGAAGTACTTGATTGTGAGTTCGTGGTGGTATTTCTGAGGCGTGGTCTGTGTTGTCGAGGTAGTTGTGCTGACCAGAGCCAAGAACAGGAGGCAGCTACTGAGACATATCTTATTGGTTGACATCTTTGTCTTAAACAAATTGTTCGATATGAGATCTTCGTTCTGTCTGAATCTTTTAAGGTTTTTTCATATTCACACTGCACAAATATATAGGAAACAGCTTAAGAATATTTGTTTGTTAAAGTGTCATCATGATTAATAAGTAAATAAATAATCAGAAACACAGAAGCAAGTGATGGGAAAGAATGTAAGAGATATATCTGTTCAATGATTAAATAAATAGTAAAATCCTGATCGAAACTACTCAAGAAAAATACTAATGCTAGTGTTCACTTAAGTGAGGACTATAAACGAGCGAAACCTTAGTGAATATCAAGAAAAATACTAATGCTAGTGTTCACTTAAGAAAAATACTAATGCTAGTGTTCACTTAAGTGAGGTCTATAAACAAGCGAAACCTTAGTGAATATCAAGAAAAGGGATACATTCAATGTTTTCTCAAATTTTCTGAATGCACTGTGCGGCCCCTGATACTGGGTTTGTGCAACTTTTAAAGGAAATTTAACATTTTGTGTTCAGCATATATTTGTATAAAGGCATATTAAGTAAAATATTCGTGCGCTATGTTGTACTGCATATAAATCGCGAGTTGTGTGTGCACGCACTCACACACACACACACAACAAGGATTACAGTGATTACTGGATGCATTACGTCATTTACAACTTTTAAAAAAAAAGTAAAAAAATAAAATAAACGCAGTGGCTACTGTACCATCAAGCTGGACTCCGTATTGTTTTTTCCGGGTAGGCTACCAGCAATAGATATTGCTCCACACCCTAACCCTATCCCTAACCCTATCCCTATCCTTAACCCTAACCCTAATCCTATCCCTATCCCTATCCCTAACCCTAACCCTAACCCTAACCCTAATCCTATCCCTAACCCTATCCCTAACCCTAACCCTAACCCTAACCCTAACCCTAACCCTAACCCTAACCCTAATCATAATCCTAACTCTATCCCTAACCCTATCCCTAACCCTATCCCTAATTCTAACCCTATTCCTAACCCCAGGGCCGGCTCCAGGCATAGGTGACATAGGCAGCTGCCTAGGGCGCCAAATTGCTAGGGGCGCCTAATTTTAGAAAGAAAAACTTTCATGCAGAAGGGGCGGGCGTCCTAATAGATGACTGCCTAGGGCGTCAAATTGCCTGGGGACGGCTCTGCCTAACCCTAATATAATTGCTGGTACCCGAAAAAAAATACGGGCACCAGCCATATTCCTAACCCTAATATAATGGTGCTTGATGGTGCCGTAGCCACTGCGATAAATAAAAAGGTTTGTGGGCAATGTTTCTCAAGTCACAACTGATCATTGGCGAAAAACCACCACGACATTCAATAAAAATCACAAATACAGATTAGAAAAAAGCTGAAACAAAGTTAATGAAGTCATTATTATCATTTTGATAAGATAAAAACTGAATATTTGAAAAAAAAAAAAGATAAACAAGAACAATAAACGAATTAAAAACTTCAACGATTAAAAGTCACTAAAGAGTCTTACTGAAAAGTCACCAAAATAAAATCAAGTTATAAACTGTAAACAAACCTTCGGAACAACCATCTATAATATATAACAATTAAACTTATATGTCTAGCATTATTTAAACCTAGCAATACTAACCCCCAACTCTTAGCTTAGTTGAACATAGCAGTCTTCCAGTCAGTGTCCAAATATTTGATAATGGTTTGTAACACGATGGATAGAGTGGGAGACGTGAACAATGGCAAGGACCTGGGACTGAGACATGATCCTACATTAGTTCCACTCGTGTTATCAACGTGTAAGGGGGGGGGGGCTAACTGAACGTCTTGGACAACAGGGGCGGATTGTCGCCCCTCCCCCTCCCCCCCGACCATCCCAACTCTCCTCCACACACTATCAGTCGTTTGACATAGATAACTTTATAAAAAAATAAAAATAGTAGCTGTATCACCATCTACCAATACGAATTACAATTTACCACAGAAAGATAAAACACATACATGAATACAAAAAAACTACTACACTGGTCAATGTTATGGAAAATAAAAAAAACTAAAATCACTGTTCGCTAACTTTTTTTTTTGGTCTAAACTTATGGTGCAATCAATTAAGTCATTTTTTAATGTTAAAACTAAGACTCAGTCAAACCTTAGTTTAATTTTACTAGAAATCTTTATTATTTTTATAAACTTCTTTCTTTAGAACGGCCTCGTTTAGGTTTATGCAGAGGTTCTAGTAATTGTACTCGTAGCACCTAGTACGTTTTCTCGGCTGCTGGTTTGGGAACCTTTTCCCGATATCATTTTAACGGTGAAACATTACATGTAATGTTGTAGCTTTCCAAAAAAAAAAAAATAAGTACCAGCATAATTTGTTGGATATGAGACCCACTGAACCACAGATTTAAAAATTAAACATATTTTGCATCGTCAATTTAATCCTTTTCCAGCATGCCTCCATATTTGTGTTTTATTCTATTGTCACATTATTGTTTATCAACGATCAGATGCTACACTTTCATAAAGGGCAATTACAAAATGGTGACAATTTTTTTTAGTGATTGGTAGACAACTTTTAAAATAGCTATGCGCTTTCTGTGATATATATATATATATATATATATATATATATATATATATATATATATATATATATATATACTAGTTGCAAGTACCCGGCTTTGCCCGGGTTTAAAATAAGGTTTTCTGTTTACCTTCTGTTTTCTCCCTACCCCCTCTCTCCCTTCCTCTCTCTCTCTCTCCCTCCCTCCCTCCCTCTCTCTCAAATCTCTCTCCGTCCATCTCCCATCTCCCTCTCTCCCCTCTCCCTCTCTCCCCCCGTCCATCCCTCCTCCCTCCTCCTTCCTTCTCTCTCCCTCCCTGCCCCCGCTTTCTCTTTATCTCTTCCTCTTATTTCTCCCATCCTCTCCCTCTCTTCTTCCCTCCCCCCTCTCTCCCTCCCTAACCCCTTTCCCCCTCCTTTCTCCCTCCCTCCCCTTTCGACCTCTCTCTCTCCTCCCCCTCTCTCCCCCCTTCCTCCCTCCCTCATTCCCTCTCTCTCCCTCCCTGCCCCCCTCACTTTTATCTCTCTCCCTCCCTCTCTCCCTCTCTCCCCCTCTCTCCCTCCCTACCCCCTCTCTCCCTCCCTTCCTTTCTCTCTGCCTCTCCCCCTGCTCCCTCTCCCCCTACTCCCTCTCCCATCTCCCTCTCTCCCCTCCTTTTCTCCCCCTGTCCACCCCCCCTCCCTCCCTCTCTCCCCCTCTCCTCTACCCTCCTTTCCTCTCTCTCCCCCCTGCCCCCTCTCTCTCTCTTTATCTCTCTCTCTCTTTATCTCTCTCTCCCTCCCCCCCCCCCTCTCTCTCTCTCTCTCTATATATATATATATATATATATATATATATATATATATATATATATATATATATTTATATATACTTATTATTATGGTTTCACACTTCTTCTAAAATCCTTCTTCATTCCTTTCCCTTCCTCAAACTGTACACATCAGAGAGCATGAAAAAACATCAACAATTCTTTGCATCACAAAGGCACAATACAGCACCAGCGCGCAAGTTCTATTCGATCATAGGGAAATGACGTCACAGAGGAATTTTATTTATGGCGCCGTCGAGATTACTTTAATATAGTAAAATACTAAAATAAAAAAAAATTAATTACAATTAAACTACCCATCGATATGAAACAAAACCTGTCCTATAACCTTCCCCATGTAATTATGTGTATGTGTAACAAATTTCACGTTATTTGTTTGTCTGGATCTTGAGTTATAAGGGAACAGACAGACAGACAGACAGACAGACAGACAACGAATGCGTCTTATAAGTATATATATATATATATATATATACATATATATATATATATATAATATAATATATATATATATGTATATTTATATTATGTGCATTAAACTACCTTCTCCCTTCCTAAGTGTACACACACACACAAAGAGAGTGTTGATAAATTTGGTTGAGTACATAATGAAACAGAAGACAGGGATATAGGATGTTTTGTTTAAACAGGAGCGAGTCACGGTACAGTCACAGGAGGTTTCACTCCTGACCAGCTGTGAGACACGATGTGTACGTGTGTAATGATGTGTACGGGTGTAATGATGTGTACGTGTGTAATGATGTGTACGAGTGTAATGATGTGTACGTGTGCAATGATGTGTACATGTGTAATGATGTGTACGTGTGTAACGATGTGTACGTGTGTAATGATGTGTACGTGTGTAATGATGTGTACGTGTGTAACGATGTGTATGTGTGTAACGATGTGTACTTGTGTAATGATGTGTACGGATATAATGATGTGTACGTATGTAACGATGTGTACGTGTGTAATGATGTGTACGTGTGTAACGATGTGTACGTGTGTAATGATGTGTACGTGTGTAATGATGTGTACGTGTGTAATGATGTGTACGTGTGTAACGATGTGTACGTGTGTAATGATGTGTACGTGTGTAACGATGTGTACGGGTGTAATGATGTGTATGTGTGTAATGATGTGTACGTGTGTAATGATGTGTATGTGTGTAATGATGTGTACGGTTGTAATGATGTGTACGTATGTAATAATGTGTACGGGTGTAATAAAGATGTTTTATGGTCAGGGCCGTCTTTACAGCACTTCGCCCCCAGGAAGTAAAGGTGGCTTGGCGTTGTGCTAACCCCACAGCCCCTGTCGTGGCGACAGAAACAGAAAAAAATTCACTTCATCTGTCCACATGGCCCTTAGGGGTTAAGGGACACTTTACTTTGGAGGTCATTCTACTCTAGGGGGCCTCTTGGCAAATGCCCCGAGGGCCCATGTGTTGATCTTATATAGTATGTTGTTTACTTAAAATAATAAGATGTTTTTTTTTGTCAGCTACATGTTGAAGACTTGAAAACGACGTCAGGCTGACGAATCTGTGCCATGCTGTGTGAATGGTTTTGTTTGCATCTGTCTAACACAGGGGTGGGCAAACATTTTGAGTCGTGGGCCACATCGGGTTCGTAAACTTGACCGGCGAGGCGGACCACCAAGAGAAGAATGACGTAGTGTTGACATGGGCTAATGGGCGTCATAACGTAAAAAGGTTGGTGCCGGGCTTCACTCTAAAAAAAAAAAAGGGGCGGACCGAACTGAACCGTTCGGCGGGCCGCATTAGTCACGCGAGTTATAGTTTCCCCCATGGTTTATTCTAACCGCTCTGTTTTTAAAATTGTCTTTCTTCTCTCTCCATTTGACGTCTAATAACAAGTAAATCGATAATTTCTTAAGGCTTTTCCTTTAAACTTTCAAATTTTTATCCCACATAGTTTTTGTTCATGCCATTGTCGGTTGATAATTGCAGAGATTTGTAAAAGTCTTACACACGATGCGCTACATTTTGCTACTGGTATTTTTGTAATTTATTGCATCTTAACAGAAAATAAATGGTTTTAGATGAAGATTTCTTTCATACTGCTAAAACTAATTTATTTAAAAAAAAAACATCTATTGTACATCAAATATCAGTGGGCCAACAGAGAATGATGCAGTGTTAAACTTTGAGAGGTAATGCTATATTGCTTATTAAAAAATTCTTGTTAACACACATGAAAGTGATATTTTTTACACATTCATTTAAACATAGTAAAAAAAAAATAATAATAAAGCACATTTAAAATATATGTTTACAGTGTGTACATTTTCGAATGAATGTTATCTGATAAAAAGTTTTTAAATATGAGATAAAGTGTTACCTGGACCAGAATATTCAAGGTAGAGGTAAATGTTGTCTTTTTTCTCTCTTTCAGCGGTTGACTCTTTTCTATGGTGAAGATAATAGCTCCGCCTACGCCCTCCCTTCACTTCCGGTATATTTTAAGCTATATACAACCATACATATATATACAACTACCTATTTACCACACACACATACACACCTCACCTACACGTTAATTTGGTATGTACACAAGCGAAAACTTTTATGTTGATCAGTGCGCATATTTCATGTGCGTGTTTTTTTTTTTATAAGTCCTGCTCAAGTAGAAAACAAATACTAAAGCTGAAAACTGAACACAAACTTATGTTGCTTAAAGACTAGATTAAACTGTGGGATAATACACACAAAACAAAAACAGCCCTGAAACATGACAGGCCGGAATAAATGAACAACCGTGAACTTCAGGGACATGAGCTAATGAAAGGCTGGCTTCGTATGATAGCTGCTTCCCCTGAATGTTTCTGTTGACCAGTTGTACTACAGTATGTGGACACAGTGGTGGTGGTGTTAGGTTACTCCGTGACGACCTACATTAAGCCAGTAGACGTAATTGTCAATGTAGTTATTTAAAACCAAAAAAAAAATAATTAGAATAGAAATTTTCCTACCGAGCTTTAGAATTATTGAACACGACACGGGTGCTATATTTAGATACGGAAACTTCCGATTGTGTGAATGTTGTTTATTCATTATAGAAATAGAAGCAGTATCAGACACACCCACTTTAGCACATAATACTGTTACTGATACCCTCGAATGCCTTTTAACTATTCCAGCTAGTTGCAGTGTTGGTTATTTCATTGCTGTATCAAACCATTTTCTTTTCCTCCCTAAAATTCTTTGATGTTTTTTTTTTTAAATGGAAGATAAAAAATGTAAAAAAAGAAAAAAATACTCACAATTTAATAAATGTTTAGAAATAATTAAATATTTTTTTTTTAAATCTATGCAAAAACTTCGCTGGCGAATAAAAAGAATTTCGCCCAATAAGGGACTTGAACCCTTGACCCTCAGATTAAAAGTCTGATGCTCTACCGACTGAGCTAACCGGGCCGTCACATCAACGATCTAGATTTTACACACACTTAGTCACACTAAAAAAAATTAATCAAGTGAAAATATAAATAGCATGTGTTCTTATATTTCGAAGAGTAGTGGAAAGAAAGTGATTTAACTCGATTTGTCTTACGGTTGCCATGAATACAACATAAGTGGTTGGGTTTAATCAGAGGCGTAGCTAGGGGGGCGGGAGGTACATATGTCCCCGGGCGCCGAAGTTCAGGGGCGCCGAATGGTATATTTTACATATAATATTATATGGTTTTCGAATGGGGGGGGGCGCTAAAAAGATATTAAAAAGGTAAAATGTCCGGGGCGCGAGTCGCCTTGCCCACCCCTCGCTACGCCTCTGGGTTTAATTATGAGATTGTTTCAAGTGTTTAAGCCATCAACTCCCCCCCCCCCATCCATCCCGTATTTTTATCCCGCTGATTCTGCTAACCTTGCCAATTGAGGACCTCCACCAAGTTTACTGCTAAGTTTATTTAAGGCAGTGGCGTCACTAGGGTTGGTGTCACCCGGTGCGGTAACTCATGGTGTCACCCCTCTCATGACACCCCATAGACATACAGCATTCTTAGCAAAATTTATAAATAAATTTACAACGACAATAGAAGAATAAATAATTGATATCTATAGGTCAGTGCAAGTATACCAATAATTTCATTAAAATAATTAATAATAAAAAGTACGCAGTGTCTGTTAATAATCGGAGATATTTTTATATTTGGCATTAATTTTTTTCGAAGCCTTATAAAGTCATTTGCTGTTAATAATCGGAGATATTTTTATTTATTTTTTAAAAATTAAACACGGCTTTAAATTATTTTAAATTACAAAATAGGAATATAGGCCTAAAACTAGATATTTTGCATTTTTGTGCCACCCCTTGTGAGGGTGTCACCCGGTGCGGTCCGCACCCCCCCCCCTAGTGACGCCACTGATTTAAGGCAGATTACTGTACCGAAGAACTGGGGGTCACTGAAATATGTACGGGTTCCACCACTGACCTCTATATTTATATAGAGCGTCCTATGGAGGAAACACACAAAAAAAATAATAATAACTTTGGAAATTGCCGATTTCAAAGCGAATTTCGTATCACTAGACGAAACTTTCAATTAGAAAAAACAATAGAGCATTTTTTATTCGAAAATGCTTTAAAAATTTTTTTCGTATTTTTAAGTCGTAAAAGATTAAAACTTTTTGGATTTAAATCAGTCTTTCTTTCTGGTTTGGGCAAAGGGAAGTAATAATTGAAATATTTCAGAGCTACAAGCCTACAATACTTAACGTGCTTAAAATAAATTATTTTAAAATGTTCCGCTATTGGTAATTGAAACATTATTATTATTATTAGGAGAGATGTTGTGTGTTTATACAAAAAAATAGAAAATAAAATCTGAATTAAAAAAGAAGGTTTTTATTCAAATGTACTTAAAAGTAAAGAAATATTTCCTTCAATCGAAATCTTTTTTTTATAGAAATTAAAAAAAAAAGCATGTGCGCCAGAATGGATTAATCAGTTTCACTTAATTATCTTTGTGGATAGGAAAACTTAGCTACCAGCTAGGGCCACCGCTATAGAGGAAGCCCATACTCAGTATTAATTCCTATTAAGGTCCCCCAACGTGTATTTTTTTTTGCCTCGGGCCGTACATGTCTCTAGCTTAGGGCCTCTGAAAGTCTCTACCTAGACCATCTTAATATCCCTGCCTAGGGTGCTCAACATCTCAGCCTTGTGTCCCTAGGCATATCTACCTTTGGCCCCTAAATATCAGCCTTGTTGTTCTTAATATCACTACCAAGGGCCCTCAACATCTTAGCCATGTGCAGTGGCGTAGCGACAGTACCTTTTTAGCGCCTCCCCCATTCGCAAAACCATATAATATTATATGTGAAATGTACCACTTGGCGCACCTTTGTGGGTAGCGCCCGGGGCATGATGCCCACCTTGCACCCCCTACTGGCCATGCGCCCCTAAATCCTCTATCTATGGCCCCTAAATATCAGCCTTGTTCTTCTTAATATCTCTATCTATGACCCCTAAATATCAGCCTTGTTCTTCTTATCTCTATCTATGACCCCTAAATACCAGCCTTATTCTTCTTAATATCTCTATCTATGGCCCCTAAATATCAGCCTTGTTCTTCTTAATATCTCTATCTATGGCTCCTAAATATCACCCTTGTTCTTCTTAATATCTCTATCTATGGCCCCTAAATATCAGCCTTGTTCTTCTTAATATCTCTACCTTGGGCTCCTAAATATTTCTACCTGGGGTTATTACACATCTCTGCCTAGGTCCTCTACATATCTTTACAAGGGCCGCTAAATATATGTCTGGGGCCACTAAATATCTCTGCCTAGGGCTCACAAAGAACGGTTCTGAACTGTGGTGAATATTTAATTCAAATAATAAAACAACAAAATGTTATTTTATAAAATGTTCATTATGAATAATTATGTACGTGTCCTCTTATGAAGCTAGAAGAGATGTAACACATGTATTTCAAAGGCATTAATTGAATTACTAATAGTAGACTAAACTAATCAGAACTTTAACTGGTTAGAGCTGAAACATAGGCATAAACACAAACGAGTGTATATTATGTATGTGCACTATAATTCTATAATTAATTCTGTAGTACTGTACTTTTACTTTTTTTTAATATACCTTCCACATGGAATAACTATAGTTATAGCTACAACAATATTTACTAGCCTATTGGAAGGGTTTTTGTTTTTTTTTTTTAAAGTGACTATGGGACTGGTCAATTAACATTATGTGAGATGTAAGTCAAATTTTTTTATACAATCAAACATTAAATTTTTATTATTTTTAATTATTTATAAAATTAAAAATAAAACTATCTACAAAAAAACTGAAAGTATTGTTAAATGATAAAAAGAAGTAGATTTAAAAAAAAAATAATAATAAAAAAATAGACAGATGAAGTTTGTAGATCAAGGGACATAACTCAGACAATTTAGACAGAGATTAAATCTCGAGCTATCTTTCTTGGATAACTCCCTGGAAAAAAAAAGCCTTATTGTGACAAGTCTGATTTTTTTAATACGATAGATTATATGTCTTATTTATATGTATACTAAAATTAAAAGGTTAGAGTTTGAATATATGCAGATAATTAGATGGATAGAATATGTGCAGATAATTAGATGGATAGAATACGTGCAGATATTAGATGGATAGAATATGTGCAGATAATTAGATGGATAGAATATGTGCAGATATTAGATGGATAGAATATGTGCAGATAATTAGATGGATAGGATATGTGCAGATAATTAGATGGATAGGATAAGTGCAGATAATTAGATGGATAGAATATGTGCAGATAATTAGATGGGTAGAATATGTGCAGATAATTAGATGGATAGAATATGTGCAGATAATTAGATGGATAGAATATGTGCAGATAATTAGATGGATAGAATGTGTGCAGATAATTAGATGGATAGAATATGTGCAGATAATTAGATGGGTAGAATATGTGCAAATAAGTAGATGGATAGAATATGTGCAGATAATTAGATGGATAGAATATGTGCAGATATTAGATGGATGAATATGTGCAGATAATTAGATGGATAGGATATGTGCAGATAATTAGATGGATAGGATATGTGCAGATAATTAGATGGATAGAATATGTGCAGATAATTAGATGGGTAGAATATGTGCAGATAATTAGATGGATAGAATATGTGCAGATAATTAGATGGATAGAATATGTGCAGATAATTAGATGGATAATTTTTTGGGCAATGGCTCCAACCCTTTATTAAAATGAGCACCAGTGGCTACTGGTCCGGAACCTGAAATTCTAGGGCTCCTGAAAATCTAAGGGCCCTTATCACCGTTCTTAGTTTAAAAAAAAATAAATAAATACAAATTTGAAAGCGACGGGGCCTTTAAAGAATAGGGCCTATGGCAAGATTCCTGGCTGCCTTCAACTCACAGCGGCTTTGTGGGGACATGTTGTTTCGTATCTTAGTGACTCAGTAACATTGAAAAAACATCTTTAGAAACATTTTTTTTTCTTCATCGATCTTCGTTGTAAAAATAATTAATAAAATGATGTCATAGAATAGATAAATGTTGTATTAGCAAAAGATAAATGTTGTATTAGAGTAGATTAATGTTGTATCAGAATAGATAAATGTTGTATTAGAATGGATAAATGTTGTATTAGAATGGATAAATGTTGCATTTGATTAGGTAAATGTTGTATTAGAATGGGTAAATGTTGTATTAGAATGGATAAATGTTGTGTTAGAATAGGTAAATGTTGTATTAGAATAGGTAAATGTTGCATTAGAATAGGTAAATGTTGTTTTAAATAAATCTACATGCACGTTTATGTTTTTGCGTAATTTATATAAGTGTAGAATGCACTTTATGTAATTTATATGACTACTGAAAGTTACTTGCATAGGCTAAGTGTGTAGCTTGTGGTGCTAGTAAACATGTTTGAAGTGCATGTAAGTTTTGTATGTTATTTTTTACGCCTTTTGTACTGTTGGCTGTATGGTAGTACAAGAGGAAAGTTGTAGTGAAGTTATGAATGCACTAGAAGCCTATATGTACATTAGGGACGGGGCGTGAGTGTTGCCGGTCATAACTCTTGAGTAATATGTATTGATGTCTTTATGCTATATACAAAGCACAAACGAAAACTGTTATATTTGTAAAAAATTATTGGTCTAACAACATTTACATTTGATAAATAACACTGGTGTTTTATATATTTTTTTTAACGCCGCCATTGCCAGCATGGTAGGGTGTAGTGTGCCTACCACACCAGCACTGATGCACGTCTGCCATACCTACAGAGCGGCGGGGTGAGTGTGCCCGCTATCATCTGCAGGGATGGCAGAAAGATGGGTTTTAATCCTTACTCAAACTGGCCAGACCAGCATGGTGTGTGTACTGCTGACCGGTCAGAATGGCAAGGAAAGGGGTTTTTCCTGCCTCTCGGACAGAGGGGAGGGTGTAGTGTGCCTGTACCCTCTGCCCGAAATGACAGGCTGCGCAGGTGTGCTTGAGTGGGACGGAGTGGAAGAGTGTTGTGTGCCGACCACATCCGTCAACACCGCCAGCTGTGAATACTGCGGTCTCGGATAGTCCTCACTGACCACAGTAACACCACCCTCGCAAGTAATGGGTTTTTTTCCTGACTAGAGAACCCCTATGATCCATCCCCCGTGGATCATGGTATGTCTCTCAGACTAGGAAGAAGAGTTCATAAATATTCAATGAAACTCTCCGAAACGAATATAAATTAAATTTCGCAGTAACATTGTGAGAAATGAGTATTTAAATTCATTCAATAAATACAGCACTTTTTTGTAGCTATATAATGGTAATGTGTTTATTGAATATAGTTAGCACAATCATTCATAATAAAATGACTACAAGTTTAAATATATATAACATCGGTTATATATAAATTGTATATGTTGTTTATTTAATACTTTATACAAGTATATAGATCTTTGTTCGTTGGTGCTTTGTATACTATATAGCATTAAAATATCAATACGTTTTTCTCTAAGAGCTATGACCGGCAACACTCACGTCTCGTCCCTAATGTGCATGTATCAATTGACAAAATTAAACTAATACATCGGAATGGTGAAAAAACATTAAGGTTAAAGTATTTAGCCCAGCAATTCTCAATCAGCTTCGCCGCCTGAACCCCCAAAGGGTACACCCTCACACGTAAGTTCGCGAATAAATGTATTTATTTACTTTATGGAACGTGCTAATGCGGTGCTTGGTCACGTGATTTGGTGCTGAGTCACGCAGCCAAAATGGCGACTTTTTTAAAAACTCCTTTTGTTGTTGTATACGAAAATGTGTGTGTCGCTGCGTATTCTTCATAATCTTTTCCGTCCCCTTGGTGTACGCGTTCCGCTGGTTGAGAGCCGTGAATTTAGATAACGTCATGTAGGAAAGTAGTAAACGTATTTCTTTTTTTTTTTTTCATTGCATTATATTTATATATACGCAGTGGCTCCGGCACCAGCCAAAACCATTATATTAGGGTATAAGGAACATGGCATATATAAATGTTTTTTTTTTCAGAATTTTTTTTTCAGGATTAGGGTTAGGGTTAGGGTTAGGGTGTGGAGCAATATTATCTATGGCTGGTACCCGAAGTAAAAAAAAATACGGGTTCGGTCGGACCGAACCGTAGCCACTGCGTTATATATACAAGCTAAATGTAAACAACGTTTTAGTCACGAGATCATAAAAACTTTAAAAATAGCCGCATGAATTAATAGATATAGATAAAAATTTAATAAAAAGATGTTTATCATACTAGTGTTGTTTTATTTTGTATTCTAAGTGTTGATTCGAAAACCCTGTAAAGTTGTGAACACTATCCTCTAACACAATATTAAATTGAAACACATAAAATGTTAAAGATTTACAGATTTGCACACATAATAATATTTGCCGGATCTTTTGTTTAAAAGTTTATAAAAGTTTTGACATTTTTTGTGTGTGTTTGTGTTGAGAAATGAAATTGTTACCCTACTTTTAAAAAGAATATTAAAATACGATCATTTAAATTTTAATAACACTCAACAAGTTGCGACTCTAAAGATTGTAGTAAAACATGCCAAAGTAACAAAGCCTGTTGTCTGTTTGTTAGTGTTTAAAACACTATAAATCAAAATAAGAATGATATTACTAATATATCAAATAATATTTATAAACTTAACAGCCAAAGGCGAGATAAATTCTTTTAAAATTAAATCAATTAAGTAAATTATATGTGTATATATAATGAGAAAGTCTTTTATTATTATTATTATTTTTTTTTAGAAAAATGCTTTTATTACTAAAAATATTTCTTCTGATCATACAAATATGTCTGAAACTACGATATAAACATTGGCTCCAATTAACCACTTCTCTTAGAGTATTATAAACCAATTCATGGTGAACATATAAAGTTGGCGTCAATAGCATTTGAACCCAAAACATGAACAACATTGATCTAGCTCACAGCTTTACGGCCACGCATCGCTTCTATACAAAAAAAATCAATAAGATCATCAGGTCAATACATCACTATTTAGTTTAATTTGTATATAGCCGATAGTGCAATGGCCATGGAGGCACCACTAGGGGACATAGGTAAGGACTGGATATTATGGAAATTGAGCCGTAACCAACTGAATGCTGAATTGCCTCACGACCAAAGCTACCTGGGACTATGTGACCATTCAAACAGTACATATTTAAAAAAGACGACACTTTCTGAGATCCTAAAGTCTTTCGGCCTCTTTACGATTTGATTCTGAAATCCCAACTGTCTCTAAGTTCTATCCGACTCTTTAGTTTGTGATGTAAAGATATTATGGCGGTATATTATCTAAATCTCTCTTAACCACCCAATACAATATTCTAACTCATCATGCCGTGTGGCAGAAAGGTTTCTGTGACATTGTCCTTATGACATTTCTTCTGACAGAGGGCGTCCCGCATACAGTCTATTCCTGATTCCTTATTCTTATATGCTTAAAAAAAATAAAGAGCCACAATATAGTAAATTTATAAACTTTAAGTGAACAAAAGCAATTTTAAAAATAGCTAACTGAGCTCCGTACAAAACTCATTTATGTCGCATGCGGCCCTAGAGACCGTCTTTGGCCGCCCCTGTTATATATCATCATATATAATAATACTCATTTCCAGTGTGCGTTAAATCGAAAGTAAAGAATTAATATAACAGTATTCCAGTTTAAAA
The DNA here is from genome assembly GCA_021962125.1 of Bulinus truncatus. Lineage (NCBI taxonomy): Eukaryota > Metazoa > Mollusca > Gastropoda > Planorbidae > Bulinus > Bulinus truncatus. Next base: position 1,378,527 of record JAGDYQ010000053.1, on the reverse strand, counting down.
TACAATCATGAAAAAAAAAATCGGATCTGCCCGAAACCAAAAATAACCTCGCCTGCCGATCAAGCTTAAGGGGATATAACTCTATGCAAATGTTTTGCAGGGTACAGCTAGTATATATATATATATATATTATTGTGACATTAATTCCATGCTTTGTGACTCAGCTGTCCACGTGACAATATGGAATGCATCGTGACTGAACCGTCCTTGTGACCCTCTTCTTTATGACATAAACATTCAGACGTGAAAGTTCAAATCTCTCTGTGTTAAATACTCAGACTGGAAAGAAGGTCAATATAAAAAAAAACCCAATAAAAAAATGTATCATAAAAAAAATGTGCATAGCATTTAAAAACAAAACGTTTAGTCCTGGAGCAGTCAGAGAACAATCGATGGACAATGTCAGGTATACAGAATGTTTTAAGAACAAATATTTCATGTGCACATTAAAACTGAACATTGTTTACTAAAGCAACTTCACCTCCCCCCCTCCCCCTCTCTCTCCCATTCAACTTTCTTTTTTTTTTTTTGATGCTTACTTGTAAATTCAAGCAATATATTTGTTGGTAGTAAAAGTCCACTTATCATTTTATAAGTAATGCAAAAAAATATATATATATAATATACATACACACACATAGAATTACTCAAACAGAAAGAATGTGGTGGAAAGGGATGAGATTGGGGGGGGGGGGGGGGACATACAGATGAAAGTTGAGGGGAGGGGGGGTAGAAAGATAGGGCATAATCAGACACATAACGCAGGCAACAATAAAAATAAAAAAAAAAGGGGAAAAACTTATAGCCTTGGATCCAGGGATGAATTAACCAATCACCTTGGATCCAGGGCTGAATTAACCAATCATAATCGTTTGGAAGAAAGAAAGAATGGCCCTCGTTTATCAGACTGTTAAGAATTTTTAGTGATTTGTCTCCAGTAACTTTATACAAGAGACTATCTTGTTTCGTTTTCAGGTATCAGTCAAGGGATTAAAATGTTGAAATATATAATACACTAATTGCAAGTACCCGGTTTTTCCCGGGTTTAAAAGAAGGTTTTCTGTTTACCTTTGTTTTCTCCCTACCCTCTCCCTCCCTCCCCCTCTCTCTCCCTCCTTACCCCCTCTCGCCCTTTCTCTTTCACTCCCTCCCTTTCTCCCTCCCTCCCTAACTCTCCCTGCCCCCTCTCTCTTTATCTCTCTCCCTCCCTCCCCTCTATCGCCCAGCCGCCTTTACTTCCCCAACTTTAGTCAGGTACCTATTTAAAGCTGGGTGGACTTGTGGGACGACTTGAAACACATTTCACCTGGAAAAATTCTGACCGAGAGGAGATGTATGGAGTGTTGACATTGAATAATATACATTTAATGTGCGCGAGCCGGATCAAAAAGTCTGACGGCCCGTATTTGGCAAGCGAGCCGTACTTGGTAAGCGAGCCGTACTTGGCCAGCGAGCCGTACTTGGCCAGCGAGCCGTACTTTTCAGCGAGCAAAACTTGGCCAGCGAGCCGTACTTGATTAGCGAGCGGTACTTGGCCAGCGAGCCGTACCTGGCCAGCGAGCCGTACTTGGCCAGCGAGCCGTACTTGGTCAGCGAGCCGTACTTGGCCAATACCTGAGCTGGCTGTAACTGAGGAAAACACGTAATACTTTTTTTAGCAGGTCCTAAATCTCTCACTGTCCGGATGGGGTGACAGATTATAAAACTGGATCAGGGACAATATTGCAGTGTTACGAACAAACTAATCAGGACTGCTCTCTGACTCACTTTCGGGGTGACAGCTCAGAAAACTGGATTGGGGACAATATTGCAACGGAACGAACAACTTACCCATGTCTGCTCCCTGTCCCACTGTGGCAGGAACCAGTTGTTAAATCTGCATGTAGGTCAAGTGGCAAGCTGTATTTCAAGACATACCCCCCTCCTCCTCCACAAAGATTTATGATCCTCCCCAAAAAATATATTGTGCAATTTAAGTTTGACTTAAGGACAATTGAAGTTTTAAACTTCGTGTTTTTGATTTTTCTGATTTTGTGTTATTTTCTATTAGCATAAATCGCTCCACCCCAATTTTTGTGTACTTGAATAATTGTGAATTTTTTTATATTTTTTTTTTTTGGCTAAACTTCGGTGCCAGGAAGGATAATAGCAATGAATCTTTCTTCAATTGGCAATTGTGCTAGGAGAAACAAAAAATATATTACAGACTGACCAGTGGAGCTAGAGGACACACGAAATATATTACAGACTGACCAGTGGAGCTAATAGACACGCGAAGTATATTACAGACTGACAGGTGGAGCTAGGAGACACGCAAAGTATATTACAGACTGACCAGTGGAGCTAGGAGAAACAAAAAGTGTATAACAGACTGACCTGTGGAGCTAGGAGACACACTAAGTATATTGCATACTGACCAGTGGAGCTAGAGGACACACGAAGTATATTACAGACTGACCAGTGGAGCTAGGAGAAACACGAAGTGTATAACAGGCTGACCTTCTTGCATTCAGAGAAACCGAGACTTACAATTTTCAATCTCCATGAAGAACTCGGTATCTGTTTTTTTTACTGCCATGACTACAAACTTTGTGTATGGAACCAAAACGATGAGATTGATATGAACACACACATATTTGACAAACACATATATAAAAAACTGTTTATTTATTACTGTTTATTTATTCGGTGAAATAGTGATGTGATGATGAATAGTGTGGATCTAGTTATTATCTTTCAATATCTTATACCAAGATCATCTATCAAATTTCTCTAGCAAGATCTTGTCCCTCTAGCTAGATCGTGTATTAATTTCCTATATAAAGAAGATTCGATAAGAATCATCATTCAAGATCTTTTATCAAGATCCTCTATCAGAATATTATTTCATTTCTTTGATAAAGATCTTATATCGGGATAGTATTTCGAGATCTTTTATCGAGATCCTTTATCAGGATACTCTTTTTAAGATTGTTCTATCAGGAGCCTTTATCAAGATCTTTTATCCAATCCCTATATCAAGATGCTCTATCAGAATCATCTATAAAGACCATCGATCAAGATCATCTATCAAGGATGTCTAATACTCTTCAATATCTCGACCAATACTTTACATAGCCTGCCTACATGGACACTATATATTTATACAACCAATCAAAACCTACTTTTAAATGTACAAAGGCTAAACAATTCGACTTTTTTTTTTATTTTTATATTTTTTTTAGCTCTGTCCGAATTTTAAATAAATTACTGATAGCTTTTTTTTTTAATGTGTTCATTTTTATTTTTTACAAAAACTTACATGTTTACTGTACTGATTGAGCACACACACAAACAAAACTAGAATGACTAAATTAGATTTCCAAGTCTGGCAAATGCTGGTTACTAGGACTATAATGTTTATGTTACCATAAACCTGAAAAACACATGGATGCATGTTATTAGTAGATCTGCTACTACCAATTAAGTTTTTCTCAAATATATATTCCAGTTTTTTTTTTTGTCCTTGATAGTTCATAATAGCACCTTCATAAGTACACCGATCTAGATAGGTCTTGTCTCGCCCAACCCGCTTACATAGATACTATAGACTATACTCACTATATTATATACCATATATATATATATATATATATATATATATATAAGGTGGGCCAAAAAAGTGAGAACATCATATAACATTCAAACTATTTAAAAATAAAAAAAAATTGTCATATTAAAATCCAAAATAGCGCCCGGAAATTGTCGTACTAATGACGTCATATATCTAAACGGGCAAGTAAGTGAGTTAGCAATTTAAGATATTATGCATACAATTAAACAAACTTTGATATAATTATATTACTTTCCACGCAATGTTCTCACTTTTTTTGGCCCATCCTGTATATATATATATATATATATATATATACATATATATATATATGCAAATTAAGCTTTTTTAAATACACTAAAAAGTAAAATAATAAAAAAAAATTCACTATATCATACAAATATGTACATCTATTATAATTATTATTGCTAAAAAATGTTACAGTGTGTGCCCATGTTGACCTAAAGAGTTTGTATTTACTTATAATGTATTGGTACTTAACCATTGAAGAAATATTGAGGTCAGCACACTATTATTCTTTCCATTTTATACATTTAATTTTTTTTAATAATTTAACTTTCTATTGTTTTTGCACACTTTAATAAATTTTTATATGTTTGGCAAGTCCATATTCGGCTTGAAAAAAAAACAATTTACTATTATGTTTACTTTTACACAGGTGTTTTGCTCCGTATTTATATAGACTTTTAAATTTTCTTCTTTTTTGTTTCATTATAAAAAAATTACTTAAATGTAAATAGCTTCATAATTGTAAAAAAAAATGTTGTGTTCATGGACTAAAAACGATTAAAATCGGTTATTGTGATGTAGAATCTATAAGTGATGCCAAATTTAAGCTTTCTCAGTAGATTTGAACAGGTACAAAATTTAATTACAAGATTTGAGGAATTTCATAAAAGCTTATAAATAGTAACTATATAAAGGTAATATATTTAATGCACTGATTAACTCCACGAAAATTCTGTATTGAATGTATAAATTAGGTCTGCAGAGCTGCAGAGCTGGCAACTCCTGGTTATAATGAAGCAAAAAAAATTGACTTCTCCTATCATTGTGGCAACAAGATGGCGGCGTGGCAGTAACACACAGTGAAGGTGTTATATTGTAATAAATAAACCTGGTTGATAACATGGCGGAATAATCAACACACACTCTCTCTTTCTCTCTCTCTCTCTCTCTCTCTCTCTCTCTCTCTCTCTCTCACTCAATCACACACACACACACACACATAGAAATGATAGTGCATGGTATCAGATGGACATATGGCCGTATTGTCAAGATGACACCTTAAAGAAGCCATTCAATGTCAACAAATTTTTGTCTCGTTATAGTAAAATGTCTTCTATTTTTTTTTTAAATAAAACTTAAATCAGCGACATTTACTTAGAATGTTAAATAGCATCCAAAATAAAGGACAGGGAAAAAAAACACCTATCCGAAAAGCATTTTTGGTTTAGTTAACAAATGTTTAAGATTGCCTTTGCATGCCTGAGTAGTACTTCGGTGAATGAAGCACCCCCGATCAAGGAAGGAGATAATGCAAGCATAAGAACAATGTGTTCCTACTTCTCCCGATATATATATACCTTACCATTAGCAAATATATGGATCGGCTTTTTCCACTAAATTTGAATCAATTAATGTCGTATATTATGGGATGCATGTTTGTACTACATGCCCATTAGCTTTAAATATGAAAACAACAAGCGAACTATAAGTGTCAAATAAATGTGTAAACCAGTGGCGTCACTAGGGTTGGTGTCACCCGGTGCGGTAACTCATGGTGCCACCCCTCTCATGACACTCCATAGACATACAGCATTCTTAGCAAAATTTATAAATAAATTTACAACGACAATAGAAGAATAAATAATTGACATCTATAGGTCAGTGCAAGTATACCAATAATTTCATTAAAATAATTAATAATAAAAAGTATTAATAATCGGAGATATTTTTATATTTGGCATTAATTTTTTTCGAAGCCTTATAAAGTCATTTGCTGTTAATAATCGGAGATATTTTTATTTATTTATAAAAATTAAATACGGCTTTGAATTATTTTAAATTACAAAATAAGAATATAGAAAACTAATATTTTACATTTTGGTGTCACCGGGAGGCCCCCCCGGGGCCCGCCCCCCCCGTGGCGCCGCCGTGGTGAACCTCTGAGCCAGTCACTGACATTATTTCTTTGTAGTTGGTTTCAGTTAATATATAAAATATACTATTATGTTTTCCATAATTTACAGCATAATAATCTATGGAGATATTACCTCCTTATTTATTTATTTTTTTTGTTTGTTTTCTGAACACTTTCTAAAATCAATGCCACACACACACATACACAAACGTTCTGGAACACTCAGGTATATTATTACAAACTGGCTTTATAAACATTAATTTAACTTTGATTTCTGGACCATAAAAACAACACACACAAACACACACACACACTGTTTATTGTGATGGATGACTGGCCGCGCTGATATTTGTCCCTGTAGAATTATTAGACAGAACTGCAATTTTGTACCTTTTTTTTTAGTGGTTTGGGGGGGGGGGTTCATATAATTTTATATCCTCATTTAGGTACTCTGTAACAACCCCTCCCCTCACTGACTTTATAACTAACTACCTCCCTTTTTATAGACAAATCCTACATAAATGTTGAGTCCCGTTGTACAGTCTCACCCCCCCACCCATACCTCTCTAATGTAATATTCCACGCATTGACCCCCCCCCCCCCCCCCCCCCCAACAATATCCACACAATAAAGGCATTAGTCAAAGCAGTAAAAAAAAGAAAGGAAGGAAGGAAGGACAAGAAAGTTACTCTAAAAAAAAATTCTTCATCTGATTTACAAGGGGCCTTGTATCGGTTTATTTGATGGTGAATTGCCCCGATACAAAAGTCGCTGGAAGGTCCGGCACAGCGGTTAGAGCGGATACCATAGTCTGTTTTTATTCAAGTGTGCCCACACTAGGATGTTGGATAGATCCATGGATATCAGCTGATACACGCCATGTAAGTTGAGATGTGGAGGATAAACAAAATATTCAGTTCATTGTAGTGTATTTACTATGTGCTTGTATCCATGGATATCAGCTGATAAACACCATGTTTGTTGAGATGTGTAGGCTAAACAAAATATTCAGTTCATTGTAGTATATTTACTATGTGCTTGTATCCATGGACATCAGCTGATAAACACCATGTTTGTTGAGATGTGTAGGATAAACAAAATATTCTGTTCATTGTAATACATTTACTCTGTGATTGTATCCATGGATATTAGCTGATGCAAAAAAAACTTATTCACATGGATATATGGATCAAAAATTAAATTGTACAGATTTTTGTTGATATGTTTTTTGTAGAAAAATTCCTATGAAAAAGATATATAGATATAAACTATATCAATGCAATCATTATCTTATGCTCTAAGAATGATTTTAAACAGGAAATTATTATTTAATCTGCAAATAAAAAAATGGAGTGACTTTATTCTTCTTTTGTAATGTGCCATGTATTCAAATTAGCTGTGGATATGTTCATGTGTGTAAGGATTGGTTGTAAAGTGTAATGATATTTTAGCTGGACTTCTTCACTGTCCTGCTTTACATCTATTACACCTTTACATGAAATATTTCTATCATGTAATCAGTCAAATAGGACTAAATTTATTCAATGATCTGTAGAACTATAAAATAATTAAGTCTTTTTTACCCCCCCCCCCCCACCATTCTTCTACGCTTAATAAAACAGAGATATAGAAGTTAGTACAATATTTCTTGAATCAAATGTTACTTAATATCCTTTGGAAAGTAACACAAAGAAAACAGTGATGTTCCAAGTTAAAAGTTATTTTTAGTTAGCGGCAGTGTTAATTTGTAAATTCCCCACTATGCGACTCAAGAAATAACAAATAACAACAGTGGATTACTAAGTACAGTCTAAGTAAATTAGTACTTTTTTAAAAACAAAAAACTGACATTTTTTTTAAATTCTACGGCCATAGTAGAATGTAAGTATTTAAGTAGCGCTGGTAAGAAGTTGGTATTTCAGTAGCGCTGATCTGTACAGATGGTCTGTTACTCGGTATGAATTTTAGAGATGTCCGAACAATCGTGCATAAACTATAATAACACATGGGGACGGGTGGTCGAATCGTGTAGAGCGCTCGACTGACGACAGGAGAGTCTTGGGTTCGAACCTCGGTAAGATTCTTTTGATTTTAACGGTCCTGGTGTAAGTCCCCATGTCCACCCAGCTTTTAAAATGGGTACCTGGCTTTAAGTTAGGGAAGTAAAGACGGATGGGTGTAGTGCTAACCACACAATCAATTCATATGCCGAGGTTATTGAAACAGATGAAATCTACAGCTTCATCTGCCCCGATGAGCCCTTGGGTGCTTAAGTGAACTTTACTAAAATAACAATTGTATATTGTCTGACTGTTTTTTGATGTTTTTTTTTTTTGTTTTTTATAACTTTTCAGTGCATTAAAAAAGCGTAATATATATATATATATATATATATATATATATATATATATATATATATATATATCATAGCATATGGTATATACTAAAGTGATTATAGTCTATATTATCTATGTATACTGGTTGTGCGAGACAATACCTATCTATTGCTGATGTCCCTTTGAAGGTGTTTTTATTAATTATCCAGGGGAAAAGACTTGAACATGCATTTGACCACAGCTTAAACGTTACTTTCCACGTAGAACTACTAAAAATAGTGTCCATGTGTTTCAGCTTTATGGTAATATTAACATTATAATTCTAATAATTTCGTCCAGGAATGTGAGCGCGCTGGCCGTGATCGTATAGTGGTTAGTACTTCGCGTTGTGGCCGCGACAACCCAGGTTCGAATCCTGGTCACGGCATGTTGCCTGTCTGTCTTGCACTGCCAAGCTCATAATATTTTTTTTTTAATTTACAGAATTTTACTATCTGTTTCTATGCCGCACCATTCCACTTCATTGTCCCCTCTTGTTTCCCCGAGTTAAAGACGGACGGTAACAATTTTTTTTTTATATCACATAACCAGCATTTGCCATTCTGGCAGAGTTAATTTACATTCAGACTATTTTTATCTGTGTGTGTGTGTGTGTGTGTGTGTGTGTGTGTGTGTGTGTATCAGTACATTAAACATGTAAGTCTATGTAAAAAAATTAATTTAACATCTTTGACAAAAAAAAAACTATCAGTAATTCATTATATGCCAAGATTTTTTATTAAATGACATAAAAAGTTAACACTATGCAGTGAGCTATGTTATATGAAACTTTTATCCTGTCATACGAATAATTTAATGTTAACTGCTTGTATGTGTAAAATACAACGGAAAGTTAACAAAAAGAAAACACTTTTAAAGTGAAGCTTGAAGCTTTCCCTTTAGTTGCTGTTTCGTTTAAACGCAAATCTTTCCAAATTTAGAATCTTTCATTAGTACATCATCTTATTTTATATTTTTTAATCGTCTGGACCAGTGCTTCTCAAAGTGTGGGCCACGACCCAGCAGTGGTGGGGGGGGGGGGAGAGGGAGAAATTATAGTGGGTCGCGAAAATTTCAAATGAATGGATGAAGAATCAAAATGGCAGCGTACATTATTTTTAGCTCTATGCCTCTCTACATGTTATAAATATGAAAGTTTGTTCATCTGCAAAGTAAATGGAGAAAATGTTTTTTTTTTTTTTTAAAGTAATCATGATTTTATTATCCTTTCTTTTTTTTAATAGGTTAGTCCAGGGGCGGATTTAGGGGGGTGGGTGCATGCCTCCCCCCCCTCCCCCACGTTACCGTTGGTTTAGGTAAGACATCATTAAATTATCGAAATATTTATTTTTTTGTTCTCAGACGGGCGGACGGACTATAATTTTAACATTTTGTGGACCTAACGTATTGACACTACCTGCAGCTAGCAATGTAAGCTATAATAAGATTTTTTGTGTATGTGAGCGCGCTGGCCGTGATCGTATAGTGGTTAGTACTTTGCGTTGTGGCCGCGACAACCCAGGTTCGAATCCTGGTCACGGCATGTTGCCTGTGTCTCTCGCACTGCCAAGCTCACAATTTTATTTTTAATGTTTTTTGTTTTTAAATATTTTTTTTTAATGTTATTATATCAAAGTTTAGATTTTAATGTTATTATAACAAAGTTTAAATTTAACTTGTTATCAATAATTAGACATTTTATTTTGTGACATTTTTTTTTTTGTTATCAGAATCATAGACATAAACCGAATCATGCGTTAAACCGAACATCACAGTCTTTACTCACGATGTGTTATGCATTATTTATTTATTTGTATGGTATTTGATATAATTTTGTTGATATTATTTTCAGATTTATTTTATGTGAGCGCGTGTGAGAATGTAAGTGTGGTTTTTTTTTTTTTTGAGTGAGCAAAAATAGAATTCATTTCGTAAATATCTAAAAATAATAACGATCTATGTGTTTTAAAATACCTTTTGAAATTTTACATTTTCGTATTTAAAAAAAAAACAAAACAAACAAGAATTTGAAGAACTTACGTATGAGTTGTATCATCAGACGTATGAGGTGTATCATCAGACGTATGAGGTGTATCATCAGACGTACGTCTGCGCCCTTTGGGGTAGAGTCACGGAAAAAGTTTGAGAACCGCGGCATTAATGGGGGCCATCGGGGGCCCGATATATTATGAAATTCTCTTTAGTCACAACGGTTATCACGACGCCCATCCGCCCCCCCCCCCTTAACTTCCTCGACTAATGCCAGGTACTCTTTTAAAGCTGAATGGACCTATGCGACCTTCAACCAAACCTTGCTTCCCATCGATGATTGAACCCGAGCAATTCATGTCGACAGTCAATTGTTCAACACGCCTCTCGACAATCCGTCCGCCAAATGACTTTAAATTGTTATACAAAATGGCTTTGAGACTTAAATGAGATGTGTTTGGACTTAATTTAGATGTGTTTGGACTTAATTTAGATGTGTTTGTACTTAATTTAGATGTGTTTGTACTTAATTTAGATGTGTTTGGACTTAATTTAGATGTGTTTGGACTTAATTTAGATGTGTTTGGACTAAATTTAGATATTTTTGCACAGAAAAAACGATACATGTACATTTAAATTTTTTTTTTAACAAATTGAATTGTAATGTTACAAAAAACCAACAGAAAACAATGTACTGAACTCATTTATTGCTGAAATTATTTTCTCTATGTTTTGTTAAGATTTTTGTTTTTTATTTATGATTAACATATTGAAAACTGTTTCATTTACTAATTCTTTTCACGAAAACCTAACATAAGTTGTAATATTTCAACGGCTAAACAAGCGCAAGGTAATAAAGAATTAAATTGCAAATCAAATTTCCATGTATTTTTTTTCATTTGCCATTTATTTATTTTGCGTTTTGACTCATATTTTGTATATGTTGTGTATACTAGTATATATTGTGTATACTAGTATATGTTGTGTATACTAGTATATGTTGCTATTCAAGTCTGTTATATGGCTACTTTTAAAATCAAAGCTTCGTTTAATAGAAATAAACATATTTTGTAATTTGTATTCCATTCGGTGTTGTTTAATTCGTCACAAAGGTTTGCTTAAAAAAAAATTCAGTAAATCTTTGTACATATTTATAATTTTTTTTACTCTCGGTGTAAGTGTTAACAAATATTAACAAATGTTATCAAGAAAGCTCAAGAAAGTAAGTTGTAAATTCGTTTTGAAAGTAAGACTTTGTCACCATGAACTGTATATGAACTTAATACTTTGTTTTATTTTTTAAAATTGTGCATCAAGGTATTTCAGTACTAGACTGATGTACTGTGTGACCTAATTATTCGGGGTACCTGTAAGTTTAAGTGTGTATTGGAAATATTTTCTTAGAATTAACTTTTACTCTTCAGTAATTGAATGCTATTGTGTATAGGATTTATTATAGTCACTGACTGGTGGGGGGGGTAGACAGAAGCATCAATACATAATTAAAGTTACAAAAAAGACTGTCAAACTCATAATAATAATAATGTGAGCCCCCACCCACCCACCCACCCTCCCTCACCCCCAGCATTTTTTTGCTGGTTGCGCCACTGGACAGAAGGGTGTTTTGGGAAATTTGAAATCAATTTTAACCCGCATCTGTAAGTCCAATTGATTTAAATTTTAAATATTTGTATATTATCAATGACAATAATTTTTTTTATACTTTCGTGACATTTAAGTTAACTCTTTTAGAGCCCGAAGCTAATTACTTTTTTTTGATAATGTTTAGATAAAGAGGGAAAAAAAAACATAAAGAGATTATGGTTCATCAAGTTTAAGACCATGTTCATTTAAATGCAGTTTTAATTTTTTTTAATTAACTTTTTATACTTATTAAAACTAAAATAAATATAAAAAAGAATTTAGATCATTTTTTATAAAAAAAAAGTCTTTACATATATTTTTTTTTATTTTTTATTTCTTTTTAATTTTTAATTTTTTGTTTATTATTTGATAGATACACTCTGTGGTACAGACACTCTGTGATGGATACACACTGTCGTAAAAAAAAAAATGTGTTAAAATTTGTTTGTAAACAATTAGAATTAATACAGTATTCAGTTTACTGACTTCTACCTTTAACTCTACATCGGTATTTAAAAAAAAATGTATTAGTCTACTTCAGGGCTTCTTTAACTTTTAGAATTCACGACCCCATTCATGATTTCGAGTTTCTTGACGACCCCACACAAATATAAAAGAAAAATAAATTAATATTTTACGAGTTAAAAAACATTTTCTGTTAAATTGTATTTTTATCTCTCGCGACCCCAGAATTTTGCTACGCGACCCCAAATGGGGTCGCGACCCATAGTTTAAGAAGCCCTGGTCTATCTCAGACTTTTTTACCGAAAAAAAATGCTCTGTTGTCCCCGTTTTGTCTGTCTGTCTGTCCGTCCGTCATCACCCTAGATCTCAACAACCATAAGTCCTAGACCCATGATGTATATATCATTTTGTAGGTCTTGGCATGCCAAGAAATGACTTTTTTCCATTTCGCGATCTGACCTCTCAGGGCCGTAAAAGGGGGCTTAGTACCGTTTTTCGCTATATAAGCTATATTAATAAAGAGCGCCTATATCTCAACAACCATAAGTCCTAGACCCATGATGTATATATCATTTTGTAGGTCTTGGCCTGCCAAGTGTACATCAAAAGTCCATTTCGCGATAGGACCTCTGAGGGCCGGGCTTCAGGGCTCCTAAGGGGCTTATATATTATATATACACCTTGTACGTTCAATAACCCATTCATTTGGTGCGAAATACTGCAGCACGTAGTTTCACCAAGATTTATTAAGAAACTCTTCAAATGAAATAGTAAGCTTGTGTTCTGAGTTTAATTGAAAGTATCAGAGCTATGCAACAATTGACGGAGTTTTCGGACGATTAAATGACTACAATTTCGAATGCTTTCAATTATGAGTCCTATTTCAGTAACCACAAACCACTTGTAGTTAGATTTAAGAGAAAATAATTTTTTTACAAATATAAAGAAACGTCTTTATAATATTTTTTTTACAGATATATGCATTACACAATTGAATTTATAAACATTTCCAAAATTTACAAATATTTACTGAAAGCTAACAAACGTACTGAAACATAACATGAAAATGCGCTAAAACGTCCTGTGTCCAGAATGGAACAGGCTTAATTGCTTGTTTTTTTTTCCATTTAGTTTTTGTGTGTGACCTTTTTACCACGTTTAATCTCTGTATCAGCAAATGTTACAATTAATATCAAACAGTTGTTGCTGCCAATGAGCATCAACAAACATGGGGGGGGGGGGGGGGAAGGGAAGGGGAGGGGGGGGTCTAAGCTTTTTATTTTTCGACCATGTTGTAGCCCGACAATGTCCGCCATTCTTGTTGTTTAAATCATAACCTGAATGAGCCTGCTGTTGTTGATTTATTTTTTTAAATCATGAATTTTCATTTGTTTTTTCTAGTTAATTAATTAGACACAATGTGGTCGGCATTTAGTCCTACACCAAAAGCGGGGGCTCCATTAGCGAAGTACCCCAAGCTTACTTGTTAAACAAACCCAACCCAGCCCAAACCCAACCACGTTTAGCAGCACAATCTGTCCCGCAACCGGTGCGTGTAGGACATGACATATGCATGGTGCAAGTTTCATACCTTCCCCACCCCCCAACTACCCCCCCCCACTACCCACCCACCCCCCACCATGTCATACCCACTACTAATTTCAAGATACGTGGCAGAAGTCTTTTAAGATCCTCTCAGACTATCGAACGTGTGTGATTATATTGGGAGGGTATGGAGAGTACGGTAGGGAGGGGGAGGGTGTAGGACATAAAATGACTGGCGTTAAGAGCGAACCGTCTCTAAAATTAGCCCCCCCCCCGGCCCCCAGACTGAAACAAAAGGAAAGGAATGGGGGTGGGGGGGGTAGAGGGTAGATTGTTCAAGTGGGTCAACTTGATGGTCGTAAAAACCTTTTTTTTTTTTTACTCTCACTGTTCAGGATCGAATCTTCTCCGTGTCCCAGTTCTGGTGAGCGACCCCCAAGCCGTGAGATGCCCCCCACCCCCCCCCCAATAAAACCATAAACCACCGGTGAGGGGGACCAGGCCTTGGCAAAGTGTCGTTCAGGGGCATGACGCAGTGCAAACACTGCAAAAAGCGGAGGTAAACATCACCAGAGGTGGTGGGTGTATGTGTGTGTGTGAGAGAGAGAGAGGTGGTGGGGTTGTGGGGGGGGGGGAAGCTCGATATCAGACCACGAGATGAGGTTCATTAAGGCCTGTCTTGCGAGCTCTACATAGTCACGTGATAAATACATTGCTCGAAATCAGCCTTGCACTACGTTGAAATATATTAGCTACATCTTTTAAACCTGTTTTTTTTTTTATTATTTTATCAATGTTTTGCTTAGATATTCTTTCTGTACTTAAACGTTCTACTTCGATCCCCTGACCAGATCGCATGGATGGGATGAGATTGTTTACCTCTCCATCTTCAGAGCTTTACATTTTACTTTACCTTAAAATAATCAAAGAATCTCAGCCTTTATTTTCACTTTTATTTTTCACTTGGGGGTTTCTCTCTCCCCCCCCCCCCATCCCCTTTCCCCCCATTCAACGACTGACAAGTCAATCACAGAAAATTACTTAAAGTATCCTACCTATTAGTAGTACTTTTATAAGTTGTTTTTTCCCGCATGATAATGTTTCTGAGTGTTTGCTCGGCTTACAATAAAGATCTCTGCACCCAGCCCCGTAGAGTGAAAATTCTACAGCAGGGCCAGGCATTCTTCAGTAGGGGCCAGGCATTCTACGGCAGGGGCCAGGCATTCTACAGCAGGGGCCAGGCATTCTACAGCAGGGGCCAGGCATTCTACAGCAGGGGCTAGGCATTCCACAGCAGGGGCCAGGCCAATAGCGGTGGGGGGGAGGCAGTAAATAAATGTTCCTGAGTAGAGCAAGCAAGCAGAGGGGGCCAGAAAAAACACAGGTGGGGGCCCGGCCCCCTGCACCCCCCACACGCTATGGGCCTGTCTGCACCAAGTATGCGTCTTTCCCTACCCGAGTGTTCTGTATTCCTCGCCTATCGCCGTAAGTATGAGCGGCGCAGTTAGTGGCCTGTTTCTATGACGACTGGGCAAACTATTTAGAGTATCCGTTGAACGAGTGAGACCCTATCTTCATGTATGATTTGAAAAGGAAGAGGTTCAAAGACACATGACTGACCAGGGGCGTTGTGAGAGCTTTAGATTGCTCGGACTGAGACGTCCTTAAGTTTTAAGGGGGCCCTAAAATGTGGTACAATTGGCGGCAATAGGCTAATACGCTCTCAAGGCCGTTACTTAACGATCTTGGGCTTCTGCTAATCTTTGTAAACAATGGAAGGGAAGCAGGCCCGTAGCGTGCGGGGGGAAGGGGGCCGGGCCCCCCTGCGTTTTGTCTGCCCCCCCCCCTGCTTATTTGTTCTACTTAGTAAAATGTATTACCTGCCCCCCCCCCCCTCTGCTATTGCCTGGCCCCTGCTGTAGAATGCCAGATCCCTCCTGTAGAATGTTCACGCTTCGGGGCTGAAGGGAAGGCGGGCGGAGTTGTGAGTCAACTGTTGAGAAATTTGATTCCAGGCTTCTTTGTCTCGAATCGCCCTTTCTTTTTGATGGGCCTGACTATTAAAAAATGCCAGATTGTCATAATCGCCCAATGGCATTTCATTTCAAGCTATTTAAAAAAAAATAAAACAAATCAGACTCTACTTTACATATTCATAGGGTCACGGCAATACAAACACAGTCGATTCCGCTTAATTGGGACACATCGGGACCGAGGCTTTTTGTCCCAAATTAAGCGGCTGTCCCAATTAAACATACACATTTACTGTTGGCTTCTTGATTTGGTTTCTTTGAGATTTGTCCCAAATAAGCGACTGTCCCAATTAAGCGGTGTCCCAATTAAACATACACATTTACTATTGGCCTCTTGGTTTGGTTTCTTTGACATTTGTCCCAAATAAGCGGCTGTCCCAATTAAGCGGTGTCCCAATTAAGCGGAATCCACTGTATATGTGTATATATTGCGAATGTCTGAAATTATAGTGTTATTTGCCAATATTCAGGTCTGATTTTGGTGCCGTAGACAGTGACTTATAGACATTTAATGCCCGTAGACAGTGACTTATAGACACTTTGGTGATTTAGACTTAACTAACTATCGGGCTCCTAAAGTATCAAATATAACACGAATTCAAAATGGAAGAGGTTGCATAGTTTACTTTTTTTTTTGCAATCCACCAAAACGGCCATATGTAAGTGCACATATCAATGTATGAGTGTTGCAAATATTCAAGTTTACGTCAAGACAGATAGAAATAAACACTTTATATATATCGGAATACCAAGTACATATATAATTAAGTTGAATAACTTATGTTGCTGTACTTGCTGATATTATTCATTTGATGGACAATTAAAACAATGAAATGTTATAACTTTGTTTTTCATTTTACTTAAGCATTACATATGTATAATATTGACTTCATTAGCATAATTGCTTTATCACTATTATTAGTTTACTGTACATAGTGAACAAAACACTTAAACTGAGATAAAGTACAAAGATTAACTTCATTATTAGACCAATTTAAAAATACCTGCATGTGTGTTGTAAATTTAGAGGAGTGTCATTACTTTAGTGTCACTTTTGAATTTACATTTCAGAGAGGCTAAATAGATAACATTTTCGTAATTGTGTGTTATATAATCAATAAATGAAATATTTCTAATATTAATGATTGTATAAAGTTATCGTTTTAATTTAGTTTTAATTTAGTTTACTTTATGAAATAATTTAGTAGTTTTATACTACTCTCCAAACCATGTCCACGTCAAGGGACAATGAAATCGGGATTTTCCCAAAACGCAGACATGAGCTGCCAGGCATTTTTATATCTAATTAATAACATCTAATTAGAATAGATTTGTTTTTCTCCTCTTGCTGATGCATCTTTGATTTTATACGAAACAAAAAAGTCGGAATTGATAAGAAATTGAGTACAAAGTTCATTTAAATTTATTTCTTTGTACAAATATTTTGAGCAAAATTCACAGTTTCAAAGTCAAACATTTTGAAGTCACTCGCAATAAAGCTGCAGTTATCAATCAACATAGTTAAAGCAATGCGATAAAGATGATTTACAACAATAGCAAACAAACAAAAAATATATCAATAGTTAAGCATAAAAACGAGATGGGAAATAATCAAATATATACATTGACAATTTGAAGGAATCATCTTAGGACAAAAACATCTTCACACGATTGACTTTTATGGGTATTACCAGGTTACATTAAATAGTTATTAATAATGATAATAATTAATAACACATTAATATAATTTAAAGACATACACATGCCAATTTTAAACATACTTCCACACTGTATGAACTATAAAGCAAAGTGAGGAAGCGTGCAAATGTAACTGATAAATATATATATTGAAAAAAATGTATCTATTGACACACGCCAAATGCATATTTTGTCCATGAAATGACATAATTAATCCTGGTAATGTTAAAATCAAAGACATTCTTTGACAAATTACGTTAGTTTGGCATGCATTCAATTATTCACGTGTTCCATCGTCTACAATTTCAGGTTTAATCTAATTATATTTTTACAAATTATTTTCATCCAAACCGATTTATTTTTTTTTTATCGAAAAATATATCTCTAAATATAAGACGGATAAGTTCTGTAAATGAATATGACTGGTAAAAGTGAAATCGCATATACAAATAACAATTTTCATTAGCGAATAAAGACACTTATCTGTTTAAAAAATAATAATAACCGTAGTTTTCAAAAATGAATTATACAAATATCCCAATAAAAAAATTAGGACATTTTTTACAATGTTAAAATTAGCATAACTGCATATTGTTAAAGTTAGCACAATTTTATAATGTTAAAATTACACATTTTTATAATGTTAAAATTATACATTTTTTTTTTTGGAAAAATAAGAAAGAATGATACCAGATTAAAATATTCTTTAGCTGATATTAAACATAGAATAAAAAAAAAACATAAAAAAAAGAAAACTGCAATGGTTGGATATTCTCCTCGTGTACTGCACCTGATGTTCTACTTAAATGAAAAGTTTATCAATAAACAATGTTTCCTCAAAATAATTTCAACTCGGAATATTTGAATTACATCGTGTGTAAGTCTTATTAACGTTGTTTATAATTATTAGCAAAAACCAAGTTTTTTTTTTTTTAAAGGCTGTCCTCCGGTGATATCTTACATTGAAGTTCCATTGTTAAACTAATGAATTTTTTTTTTATTTTTGTAAATAGAACAATTCTATCAACAAACCGAAACAATACTGTGGTAAGCAAACTGTGTCCGGGCAAAATAATGTTTACTGCAATAAGTTTTAAAAGAAATGATACGAAACTGCTGTGCATTTTATTTTTAATAAGAAAAAAAATGGGTTTTTAAAGGAAAGCCTTTTGGGCAACATCTGACGCCCTCACTCACCCTGGTCTCACAGTGAACATGGTCTCATTTAGTCAATGTCGCTGCTGCCGCGGCATGCCCGGAGCAATATGAACTTGACCCATATCTACTCTACTGTACAGTTAAATTGTTTAATCCATGGAGTCAATGAAGATCACAATCATATCGGACAACTGATCTGTGATCAGGGACAATACAAGATCAAGGCTACTCTGAAATGTCCCGGGGTCAATGAGAGGACAGCACGCCGCTGTCCGATGACCCGGAAAGGTTCATGCTGTTCCCTGCAGAGTCCGTCCCGTTGCTCATCCTATACGCCAATTGATCCCCAGGGGACGCGGGCGACCTCTGCATGCTGTCGTGGTAGCGAGACATGGACGGATGTCCCTGTGCCCGCCCCATGATCGAAGGCTGCAGGGTGATCAGTGAGCTGCTCTGGTGCATTAAGAGCTGCTGCGGGGTCGGCACCTGCGTCAGAGGTGTCAGAGAGGGGCCGTGGCAGGGTACCTCCTGCTTGATCATGTAGTCGTCGTCTTTCTCGGTCTTGGGGAACGGGATGGGGTTGTTGTGGTGGTGGTGGTGAAGGTGCATGTCGTGGTTGACGCCGTGGTGCATGGGGTGTTGCTGCTGTTGCTGCTGCTGTTCCTGGATACTGCCGCTGTTGCTGTTGGTGCCAGTGCCGAGCTCCCCAGACTGTTCCTGACGTTTCTTGTTCTGTTTCCTTTCCTTCGCCCTCCTGTTTTGAAACCAAATTTTAACCTGGAGAAATATAAGAAAAACAAAATTATTCCCCAGTTAAATCCCTTGTAAATCATCACATTATAAATGTTTCTATTATTATTTTTTATACATTTAGTTAGTCCAAACCAATTTTTATTTAAGGAAATTTACAGCAATGACAAATTTATATTTTAAACTACGAAAAAAGAAATATATATTTTACAACAGTAATAATTGGTTAATGTAAAAAAAAAACAAACGATGAATGTATCTCTTATACAATATGGTCGGGGAACTTTTATCTAAGGATTTCAATATTTCTGTTAAGGTACTAAACCCGTCATTCAATTTAGCTGACCAAATCCCTGCCGTCAAAGTGCATGCAATACAGAGTCATTAAAAATAATTGAACATCACCCTTTGAAGTAAAGTTTACATCTTAGCCAAATCATAAGTGCTTGATTGATCTTATCGATCAGTTTATGTTCCATCTATCGATTTCTAATGATTTCAGATTAAACCGCATGAGAAAGACAACTATTCGAGAGGACCTTTGCTTAGAAAGAAGTTCAAGTATTATAACAAGCAGTAAGCTTTCAGAAAATAAAATGAATTATTTAAAATTATAGATTAGACAAATTAAACAGCACGTTTAAATGACATTTGGTCGAATGACATTTGGTCGAATGACATTTGGTCGAATGACATTTGGTCGAATGACATTTGGTCGAATGACATTTGGTCGAATGACATTTGGTCGAATGAATTAGAAGCAAACATGAAAGAGATATTACCTGTCTTTCGGAAAGGCCAAGTTGACCAGCGATCTCTGCCTTCCTTCTGATGGTGATGTATTTACTGAAGTGGAACTCCTTCTCCAGCTCCAGCCTCTGGTGGTCAGAGTACACTACCCTGTACTTATCTTTGGTTCGAGTCTTACCTGAAAACAAACACGATTGACCTGATTGTGGGTCATGGTCGATGGTCATATTAATACAAGATTTAAAAAAAAAGATCTATTTAGGACATACAAACACACAAACACACACACACACATATTGTCTGAGTATTTGCTGCGTGCCCACGTATGTATTGTTTATGCGTTTAACTAATTATGTGGTTGGGTTTTTATACGCGCTGTATGTGTATGTGTCATTACTTACAATTTTTATAAGCTATGGGGCAGATAGGATAAATATTAAAAATAACTAATCGAATAATAATGTGATGACAGTAGCTATCACAATGTACTCATACCCATTGTACTCACACGTAGGCATCGAAGCCACATACAGTTACTTTTGCTTAATTTCCCTATCACCCCCACACACACATGCACACACACGTACACACACACACAGACACACCCACAGCCCACTATAGAATAAAAAAAAACAAATAACAATAATCTTAGAATGACTCTGCGAACATTCGAAAAACCAGAGAGTAGATTATTTGAACATCACTAATAGGTATCAAGTTAAAGGTGTGTTTCTATTTGTGCATCTTGATGTATTTGTGCATATAGATGTGTGCTTAAAAGTAGAAAAAATTTCACTATTGTTAAGGAGAGTAAAAAAAAAAGTGTAAAATTTGCTAATTATGTCATTTTATTTAAAATGAGTGTGACATTAGCTAATTATGCCACTTTTTTAAAATGAGTGTTACAAGTACCGTATTAGTTAACTATAAGCGCATTTTAATGAGGCCTGTTTCTACGTTTATGGGGTGGCTCTAGCCAAATTAGGTTTTGGGGTCCTAGGAACAGAAGCATTAGGCAAAAATCTTAAGTCATTCTAGTCCAGGGCCCAACCACAGGTGTTCAGATGGTTATTTCTTTCTGATTGGGCTGATTATTAGCAATGTATGCCTGCCCGAATGTCCAACTCACCTAAAACACTTCTTCTTAGTACTAGTAAACATCTCTAAAAGTGGATGGTTTAGACAGTAAATTAATAAAGAGCAGAGTCGAATTGAAATGTGTTGTTGGTTTTTATGTTAAAAAAAGTTCCGACTCGCAGCTTCCTAGTTTATCTACTCATATAAAAAAAAACCGGTCTGCATTCATTAGCGTAAGAGATTAAATTACATAACAACATCACGGATAGTCATAATAAACGAAATATTTCAAAGTTAATTGAGAAGTCAGAAAATTAAAAGCGCGGGAATCATAAAATAACAACAACAACAACACCGTACGGTCGGACGGAGTAGGTATGGGACTGGTTTGTCACGCATGAATGAATGAGTAAATCGTGCATCTACTTCACATGCATCAAAGACACGCCTACAGAAGCCCCTGCAGTAGAGGCGCGCTACCATACGGCGTACTCATAGACCCAGCGCCCACTTCATACGCCACAGCATGGCGCCCCGATCTACTTCATAGCAACACTCTATCGAGGGGGGGGGGCGATATCTCCCGCTCACATCTCCGCCGTGCACGATTCTCTTCCAATCCGGTGTCCATTACCTCTCGCCCACAGAACAAACCCCGCCGACATCAAAAGAAGATACCCCCACTGGTCATCTGATACGTTTAATTACTGACCGCTCGTGCCCACCGAAATCCCCACCCGTTGACCGGAAGGAAACAAGTAAATGGACAGTAGGTTAAAAGGCAACTTCAAAGTAGCGCACTTCCTGCCTGGAACCTTGAACACCGCAACCCGCGCGCACACAAAAAATGACTATGATGATCAAATGATCAGTGACTTAAGATATGACGAGCTATCAGAGTAGAACCACTCATTATCATAATTAAACTTAATGAGCTTTTTTTTTACATTCACGAGCCTGTATTATACATTAGACAGATTACAAATGATTACATTTATACAGATTTTTAGATACTTATTCAAGCAAATTTCACAAACTGTTGAACCAAACATTTTTGATGACTCGTCGATTCTGTAATTTTTATTTTATGAATTAAAATTCAGCTTCAAATAATATTGACTATGTGTTCTTAATCAGTGGCTATTGAACTTTCAACTTGCATGAATAATTGTGTTTGTGTTTACAGCATAATTGATGAATCGACTTGATGTGCTCATTGGAGTAGAAATGTTGGAGTCTTTAAAAATTTAATTACTACGTTGCATTTATTTTAATTAAAAAAATATAATATTAATGAATAAATCTAGAAATGTCCACATAATGTCGAAAGAAATTGTCCATGATGTTAATACAGTAACAAATTTATATCTTGCAACTTATGTATGTCAGTAAGTACAACTCATATTTTTCATCATTGAATCAAATGCGTCGGTTTTTATATTTATTTGTATATAAATGTGTGTAGTTTGTAAACGTGAATGGAACATGTAATGCTTCTTTGGCCTAGTAAAAAACATACAGCAGTGAATGGCTTATGTTAAATATCCAAAACGAAAAAAAAAACAATGAGCTATATATATATATATATTCTGTGTGGTATGAAATAAGTGCGATTGTAACAAAACGGCTAGAGCTGTCAGATCGCCTCATTTTATTGGAGGTAATGAACGAAAATTTTCTGTTTCCGCTTTTGCCTCCAGCGGAGATGGTGAGTTGGGGGGGTTCAATCATGTGTTGAATGGAACGGATGTGACCTAATGACTCCAAGAACATACTTTTACTATCATCTTTTGTTGTCTACCACTGCTTCGCCAGTTACCAGCTTAACACTTCATTCAAGCCAGACCTTGGCCACGCCCACCTACCTCCAATTTCCTCCAACTATCACCACCCCAAACGACTCCTTTCACTAAGACATCAGGCTTCAGCGGTCAGTCTATACTTCAACGGTCAATCTATACTTTCAACTGGTTTTTTTTTGATTCACCTGGATGACAGGTCTGATGAGGTGTCGAAGTCAAAAACAACACCAAAGGGTTTCAGTCTCCAGTGCGGTGGAGATGGTTCATGCTGTCCAGAGCTGGTCACTTAGTGACAATCGTTTAAGTGAAAGACAAAACGCTATTGTCCGTTTAAATCTTTAAGTCATAAAAAGCCCCCCCCCTCCCTCAGTCTCCCCCCCACTGACAAAACAAAGAAGTGTGGCTAACTGTTGACAAATGTTTACAGTTCAAAGGTCAGTCAAGCAGACCCGTTAGAGGGGAAACAATTTTAAAACGATCACCAGGTATGAAAACAAAAACGAATGAGGCGGGGGATGTGTGGTGGGGGGGGGGGAGGGGGGGAGATAATAATTGGGTTCATTCTTTTGTCCGGGTCTAAGTTTGAAAAGTTGAAATACAACAAAAACTGATTGATAGACTCGTGGGGGGGGGGGGTAATTCGGCCAGCTTCGTGTAATACT
Organism: Bulinus truncatus; assembly: GCA_021962125.1. Lineage (NCBI taxonomy): Eukaryota > Metazoa > Mollusca > Gastropoda > Planorbidae > Bulinus > Bulinus truncatus. Next base: position 1,354,823 of record JAGDYQ010000053.1, on the reverse strand, counting down.
GATAAATTATTTTAAAGTCAATACGGTAAGAATCGGTTGCTTACTTATAATACTTATATATTTACTTCAATTAAATTTGCGATTAGCGAGATGCGGTAACCATTGTTGAGATAATTATTTTCTTTCTAGGCTCACAGTTAATAGTTTTAGCCATGACCAAATAATAACATAAAGTAAAAAGTCTTCAAAATATATCATTGTAGGTATCATCTATTGTAGGTCTAAATATTGCTAGTTTGTGTCATTTGTAGTCCATGTTATGTGAGTCTTTATCAAAGTACTTGCATGTACAAATAGCGTCACAGGTCGTACAAATAGCGTCAATGGTCGTAGAAATAGCATCCTTGGTCGTAGAAATAGCATCCTTGGTCGTAGAAATAGCATCCTTGGTCGTAGAAATAGCATCCTTGGTCGTAGAAATAGCTTATGAATATATCATTCGTATGGATATATCGGACTCATCATATACACTTATAGAAAGCAAGGAATATTGAACTTTCACGCATCGCAACCCACAATGACATACGGTTTAGGCTTAGTTTAGGTTTAGTTTAGGTTTTGTTTAGATTTAAAGACCCACCTGCAAAGAAAAAAAATTCGATTAAAGAAAGAGACTAACAGCTTCATTACATGTAAATATAGATTTGCCCTTATAATTAGTAGATTTTAAAATGTTGACTTTTGTAACATATAGAGAGAAATGGGGTTGTCATTATTCATACAGAGATTCTCGATGCTTCCATCCACCTGACACTCGTCCGCGGCCCACTATTGGGCCTTAACCCACACTGTGAGAACCACTGGATGTAATCATTACGTGGGTAGATAAAAAAAAACAAATAAAATGCCAAATCGCTCACAATTTTTGTTTCCCTAGCTTACATCCTCTTTATATCTCTCTCATTTTCTCTCTCACGCATACACACAGCACCACACATCACACACAGCACACATCATCTCTGCATTGATTCGGTAAACAATTTTAGTTAGTTTATATTTTTTGTACATGTTTATGAGGGATATAAACTGCAGATTGCATTGCTTACATAACAACTGATGTTATAACATATTGACCCGTCACGATATTTTGATATTTGCCGGTTGATATCCAACAATTTATGGACTTGACTACTAGAAGGAATTCAGCTGGTGGATATGCAAACACAAACATATTGAACAGTAGCACCGACACAGACGTATGGAACAATGGGCAAACGTAATACTTAATAGTACACAAACAAATATTACGGTTTTGTTTATTAACCTAATTGAAAGTGGGTGTAACTGTTATTGTGAAATGCACATTTGATAACGCCTTACTTACATATTCAAGCGTCCAAAATATAAAAACAGAAAGTTGAAAGTGTATGACAAGGCCTTTTACATCATAACATAATACACACATAATGCACACATAATACAAACATAATACACACATAATACACACATAAAACACACTTTTCTAGAATGTTTCACTACTTATGTTTAAACTTGGAATTTTTCTTTCTTTGTGGCTAATTTCATTAGTTTAATGATTAGATCCTACAAAGATAACAACTTTGGGGGGCCCTCCAGAAAAATCTTTGAGATGCCCCCCTCCCCCCACAAAACAATATTTCCCCACTGTTTGAGCCCTTAAAGTTATTGTAAGCTCCGCGTGCCCTGAAATGAAGCCCAGTGATTGTACAGTGACAGAACACGAATTTATATACCATTGCCTTTTATTTTCTAAAAAATTGAACAAAATTACTTTTGAATGGTACCGAACAGTGAAACTTATTTTCTAAATTAAAAAACAAAACAGCAGATAGCCTACATTTTTAAAAGGTTTCGGAGAGTTTCAACTGACCTTATTTTTTGTATTGTATTCTCGACAAAATAAAAAAATTCAAAAATTTAAAGTTTAAAAAAATAAAAGTCGTTTTCTTGGCATAACCTTTAACCCTTGACATTTTAAGGCACACTAAAAGGGGGAATATTGTTTTGGTATATATTTTCTTCGAATTTTCGTGCATGTGTGTGTGAGGGAAATGGTGTTGGGTGCCTATTATAGGTTTTCCAGGAAATTCTTTCTTAAAACAATTAGATATATTTTTACTATTGATAAGTTCAACAATGTCTTAAATTTGTATCCACTTAATATCAACAGCTAACAGATTAATTATCGGCTGTAACGTCCAGATAATAAGCACTAGGTAGGTAAATGGGTCAGTTGGACAATGAGACAAACCCAAATATTTCTCAATCACAATTTTTCAAACAAACTGTCAATTCAATTTTCACTCGTTAATCCGATTTTTTTCTCTCTCTCTCTCTCTCCCAAACCCCGCCAGGTGAAACAGGCAGACGACTGGCGCCGCCCATGTTAGTCTTTTCCCCAACACGTCATTGTTTACAAATTGTGTCATCGGCGGAGAGATTATCCTCCAGGGAGGGAGTGGGAAAAGAAGGGTGTAGACCCAGGGCGTTAAATGGGTTACGTTATCAGAACACATCTCCGGGATACGACACGAAGATCTGTGATAATCTGACCCCCCCCCCGGGCAAGTTGGAGGAGAAAGTTATTATAAGTTTGACAAGATGCTCGTGCGGTAACGAGCATGGCTGTTGACATGAAAGGTCCCGAGTTCGATCTCCAGCGAGAACCAGGGGGGGGGGACATTTTTTCAGGTCATGTTGAAAGTCTCCCCCCCCCCCCATCCATGTCACCAGTTGTGCCTCCATGGCCATTGCACTTCTGGTTTGTTGTCGGATCTAAGAGATAAATATCTCACCCATACTTGGACTTCACAGATCACGTTGTGAAATTTAAACCCAGAAAATACAAAAAAAATATTAAAGTTTTTTCGGAGGGGGGGGGGCGGGGGGGGGGGGGGGGGGGGCGGAGGGGGTGGTGCGTTGAGGGGGGTATTTTATGGGGGGGGGGGGGGGGAAAAAATATAAAAATAAGAGAAGGGAAATAATAAAAGAGGGGCCGGATAGGCCTCCGCCCCCCCTTTTCAGTATAAGTTGTACAACTCAACTTGGTAAAGAAATAAAAAAGCACACATTTTTGTTTTATTTCATCTTTTAGTGCCAAATAATATTCCCAATTCCCGTCTGCGAGTAACGTTATTTGAGAAGTTATTTGATTCGCTAAAACCTAAAATTAGTTCTAGGAATGATATTTTACACATTAAAATTGGTAACGTTTAAAAATAAATCAGTGTTTATAGAAAAAAAAATCTTTGAAAAAACAATAACAACAAGATGCAATTCAAATGAAATAGAATGGGTTTGAACCTATGAGCCCAAAAATAGTCGTTTTTTAGTGTTTACCATCGTGTCTTTCTGTGATGTAAAAAAAAGAGTCAACTGTTACCATGGGCACTCGACTAACAACGGGAGGTCACTCTTGAAACAAAGGGAGACAATCATGTTGGATAAAGCACACACACACACACACCAACGTATTTCAACACTCTCTTGTGATCGCCAGCTCCACCCGTGCCAGACCACGGCCATTTTGTACAGGCTGACACCCTGATGACGTCACGGTACCATGCAAACTACTTCTCCCCCTCTCCCCACTCCACCCTCACAGCCATAAACATGCCAGTTAAGGGAAGAGACAGCTAAGTGTCGATAAACCTGTTGCGTTAAGTTTCCTAGTTAAGTGACCATTCAGTGCTGACTAGATCCGTGGCACGGTGTAGATTTATTAAATTTATTCATACTTCCTGAACAAAGGATTGTCACCCTTCAATCATTGTTAAAATTAACTTTAAATTTGTAATATTTTTATTAACGACTTTTATCTGAGACAAACTGATTTCTTATCAATATCACATTGTAATAACGATAACAAGCACCCATAGGTATCGATCTATGCTTTGATATGTATACTTTCATTAAGCGCAAAGGGAGTTAAGAAAATAAAGGACTGGCAAACATTTTCTAACAGTCTCGTGGTGACTCCCTCAGTTGTCTGCCTTCATACTTTACGCAATAAAACGTAATATTTATTTTTATTAGATTTTATACACGAATATATTATTTCATTTGATTCATCACTGTTTAGTTTGTGCTCCTAAATATTTCGGCATGAAATCCTCTGAAACGATCACATAAGTTGAATGATTTAATCATTGCGATTGAAATATTTAATCTTTGAGACGTGGAGAGCTTACCTTCATATACTTAGAAGGATAGAGAGTTAAAATGAACACATCATGTATATTTTGAAATAATAACCAATAAAGTGTAGAGACAGTTCATATTTGAGGAATTCCCCCCAAAATAGCTAAAAACGTATAAGTACCAGCCGGATAATTGTGAAAAGGTCAATTCTATAGGAATAATAATCTATACAAATCTAACACACTGTACATAAGAAGATATGTCAGGCAGAAAAGTGTTACCGGCCAAGCAATATTTTTTGGAGACATAACAACTAAGGGGATGGTACGCGGCCAATATGAATGATATATTTTATAGCAGTTTGATTGGTTAAAATACAATTTAAAAATATGAATGTCTTATGTTATTTTAAATTAAATGTTTCAATTTGTTTGCATATTTGCGATCACGAGTAGGTTAGTGACTGAAAAAAAACTAAACAAATTGACCAACACACAGATCGGCCACTTGTCCGACGTAAACACAAAATACAACTTCATGTGACCAATTGTTGTTTTTTTTTAATTTATTTGTCTTTCCATACGTCAACAGTCTGGCGATCACTTCATGACACTTGACCACAATTTCACGGCTGGACAATATGATCAAGTCCAAGTCCGTCGCCGTGTGGCAACCAACCAACCAACCAACCAACCCCCCCCTCCCCACCCCCACACCCCAGGGCTTGGATGGTGAGACAAAACACAATAAGTGTCAACACCGTTCTATACCAACAGCGTCGTTCAGCATCACACGTCTTGATCTTTAGCTCATCCAGCGGGTGGGGGAGGGGAGCGCAGAGGATATAGGAAATCGCGTCTTAAGATTTACGATTATTGACCCTTCCTGTTTTTTGTTTGTTTGTTACAACAATTACAGATCAGGAAGAACAAATTAAGACCCCGGGGGGGGGGGACTTGCGGTCAGTTGACCAGTAGGCTGGACTGTGGGCCGGAGTGAGTTGCATTGACCGAAAACTTTTTTTTTTTTTAAAATGCCTTTTGTCATTTGTTTGCCCGTCGCTGAGACTGGTGTCATTAATTAGGTCACCTGACAGTTTTCTTCTCATGGGAAAATGTTCTTTAAAAGTCCATCGATATACCGTAGATAGAAAAAAAAAACGCACGTAATGTTGCTTGCTTTATTTAATGCTTGGTACCGATAGGTACTGTTTACATAGTGCCCTATTCTGACGGACGGGCAATTAGGCAAAAGATTAACCCCTCCCACCCACTTCCGAATGGGGCCCCCTTATCACGTATTAGCTTATATTGTATCTGGCGATTAGGGGAACCCGAGAATTTCTTTCGCTTAGGGCGCCCACAAATAATTGGAAGTCTCTGCATAAGACCCCCCCAAAAAACATATGAATGGCTCTTTATGCATGAAAATGTTGTATCGACAGATTTATGTTGTATCAACAGATTTATGTTGTATCGACAGATTTATGTTGTATCAACAGATTTATGTTGTATCAACAGATTTATGTTGTATCGACAGATTTATGATGTATCAACGGATTTATGTTGTATCAACACATTTATGTTGTATCGACAGATTTATATTATATCAAGAGATTTATATTATATAAACAGATGTATGTTGTATCAACAGATTTATATTATATAAACAGATTTATATTATATAAACAGATTTATGTTGTATCAACAGATTTATGTAGTATCAACAGATTTATGTTGTATCAACAGATTTATATTATATCAAGATATTTATATTATATAAACAGATTAATGTTTTTCAACAAATTTATGTTGTATCAAGAGATTTATATCATATCAACAGATTTATGTTGTATCAACACATTTATGTTGCATCAACAGATTTATTTTGTATCAACAGATTTATTTTGTATCAACAGATTTATTTTGTATTCATACGAGTGTATCGCTGTTTCTGTGTTCTCCGTCAGATACTAAATAGCCTAAGTGCGTTGGACTGCAATGTATTTCTAGCTAAACGTTCTCACACAAATTACAACCCCCCAGGTTTCAGTGAATTAGTGAATTAGCCAGTCTGGATGACCACTCATGTTCTCTCAGTTTGCAAAATAATCAAAAAGATTGATAAATATTAATCTTTGATTTTTTTTTTTTTGCAGGAGCAGGAAACGTCATACTCTCCAATCAAAAGTGCTCAAACTTGTCCCCGGTCCTACCTTAAAAAAAATGTATTGATACTATAGACACACAGCACACATGAAGAAAGAATGTTGTATCTTAAACCATTTCCTTTTCTAACTAAATATTGCAGGACATATTTCATGTCAACCAATTCATTAAAAACTGTATTCAAGTAATGACAATAAATCACCCAATGATTATTTTAGTTGGATATGTTTTAAACTTGTCTGGTTTTTAAATCTCATTTAGCCTGAGAAGAATTAATTTTATATCTGGAAATACACACTGTGGATTCCGCTTAAGTGGGACACCGCTTAAGTGGGACAGCCGCTTATCTGGGACAAATCTCAAAGAAACCAAACCAAGAAGCCAATAGTGAATTTGTATGTTTAATTGGGACAGCCGCTTAATTGGGACAAAAAGCCTCGGTCCCGATGTGTCCCAATTAAGCGGAATCGACTGTATTGTCGCTTTTGTAACCAATCTTGAAAGGGAATCGACTGTGTTGTCGCTTTTGTAACCAATCAAGAAAGGGAATCGACTGTATTGTCGCTTTTGTAACCAATCAAGAAAGGGAATCGAGCCCCTGGCGGTATTTTTTTTTTCAAAGCTATCAAACAAATATTGAGTAGGAAAGTTTGTAATTTTAAAGAGAAGTTAAAGTTTAAAGAAAGTCAAAGTCTTAACAGAGCCTTCCTTCACCCGCACCCCACTTTTCCACGTATCAGTTTCACGGTAGGCCAGACTATAGGAGCGGTTTTGGGTGGATACACTCACACACAGGTGGTCAAGTGATTCACAAGAATGTAAAACAGAATGTACTGGTATACGAAGATAGAACTCATGACTCTACCAGTCAGTCGGGTCCGACTGATTTCATTGGGTTGTCTTTAGTATTACTGTGACTGGATCATCAAATATTTAAAATATACTTATGGCATTAGACCAAGTGGTTTATTCTGGTATCTACTTATGTATGGATGTTTGTGTGTGTGTATGTATCGGAAAGGGTACAGGCGGAGCAGCTAAAGTTTTGAAAAGCCCTAGCTTAGTGTTTCCCTTGGGATTTCCGAATGTCATTTTCATAAAGTCCAAACATGTGCCTCCCCCCCACAAAAATGCAGATTTGCCTAGGGGGTCCCTAAAACGGCCCTGGAAGTATGCATCTGTTACTGTTGCACCAAACAACCCACATACACAATAAAAACAATACGCTACAGTTAGATAACCTGGCCATATCATTATTAGTAATATAAAAAACAAAACTTTCTAATCTCAATTTAAAAGATTACCTTCTTACCCCACCGCACCCAGTTCTGGTAAACAAAATATTATCTCCCCACCCCACCCCCTCCTTGCACTCCCCTGCTTTCAGCAGCCCTGCTAGTCAATAGATCACCAGGCTGAACAACGAACACCGCGGTTTTGCTTTGATTGTTCGCGTGGTCGGGTCACCCTCCCGCAACATCAAAAAGAACGCCGCTGATTTATCGGGCCCCCAGTTTGGAAGTGAATTGCTGGTCGATAACACGGGTTACCCCCATTCTGACTCTTTAAGTACTTTCATTTGTTTACAAGCCTCTTTGTAGTATTAGACATACCGTTAAAATACGTTTAGCTCTGTATTATTTCAGAGTATATAGATGTCAGTGACACACAGTTTGGCCCTGTGTAGCTTTGGTCTAGAAAATTTTTTTTTTTTTATGAATGTGTTTAAGTTACGTGAAATAATATGCAGTTTGACTTGTTCCGTTTTTACTTATGGATATTATTTTATCGGGAGCTATTTTTTTTGTTGAGATTTTGCATTTGAAAAAGCCGCCAGAACATAGATTTATTGTTGTTGTTTTAAATTATTTATTGAACATATATTAAATGATCATAATTTGTGTAAAGATGTTTGAAACTAGAAAATAACTGTGCCGTAAACATAAAGTAGAAGTACAAGACAAAAAGCGGTCATACCAACATTACTATAGCCCCATAGCTAATCGGTGTACAGACGCTCATTAAAAAATATAGCAATATAAACATGGCCATTATGTAGGTAATTCTCTGCCTGTCACACCCCTTCCCCCCACCAAGCTTTTTAGATTCTTTGCGTTGGGCCACTGAAGAACTGAGAATGAATCCAATAATACTGGTTGAAGCACTGTCAGCGGCGCCCCCCCTTCACCCCCCACCCCCACCCTACTACACCAACGACTATTTATTCTGCTAGCAAGTAGTAGTAGTACCTGACTGTCCACGACTTGGCTGACACCTACGCCACCACCACCACCGTAACTAAAGTACTGTTCAGTTGGATCCACCACCAGCAACACACACACACACACACACACACACACACACGCACGCAAATATTCTAGAACCTTTCAGTGCCTGGCTGTGAGAGTTGGCGCGTGCCTGATGAGCCCTGATTGACTCGCGCAAGGAGTCCGTGGTATACTGTTAGACCTACGTACCAGTCTGACACCGTGGTCAAGTGATAAGTACCCCCTTTTGGACGTCAAGCTTTGTGACGTAATGATTCAGCCCGTCACTCCTGACCGAGGTCTCCCCCTCCCCTCCCCTCAACTGACAACGCCCATCTCGTCAACATTTTCTCTAATTTTACATATTTTTTTTTTTTTTACAAAAATTCATTTATCGGTATTTCCCGAAATAGTTACGGAATGGGGGGTTTATATTATTTTTTTAAATATTATATATAAAAGTTTGTCTCCTTAAATTAAAATAAAATTTCACAAAAAATTATTTCATTTTAAAACAATCATAAAAAATATTTTCCCAACAAAAAAAACACCCCACCAACTTTAAAAGAAAAAAACCCCCCCAAAAATTTTTTTTGGGTGGGGAGTTTCCACATGTCCTATACAGCTATGAGTAGAATATAGGAGACTTGTTATTAATGGAACCAGAGTTTACTCAGAAATTGTGCAGTGTATTTATATATCACTATTTCTAGGCCATCTTATTTCTTGGAGCTTTCTTGGTTGAAAATAATTACATTTTCTTTTTAATGATTTCAATTACCGTCAAAATAGTTGAAATCACTTAATCTGTAAAGTTGATCAATGTAGGAAATAATAATAATGTCTCAATAATATATCACTGGTCACTTGTTTAGTTAGATGAAGATATATGTGGGGGAGGGGGGGATTTCGCTAAAGGAAATAAAATCAGACACTAAGACACTAATCTGTTTAAATTAAAAGAGAAAAACATTTCCAGTTTGTGTTTAGACAGAAGACAAAACAAAATATTTTAATGTTTATTTCTGTGTTTTGTTTCGGATAGTAATACATTTTTTTAAAAACCTTAGTTCCATTTTGGTATTTCCGTTTCTAGCCAATAAAAATGTCAAGATAAAGATATTTTTAGAGAATGCCACAACTTATGTTTTCTTATGTTGATGTCTGTCGTTATTGAACCAAGCCAGACCATGACACGTCGGGTGGGTTGGTCATCTGACACTGGCGTGTTGACCGATGGCCATCTGGTGTATGTGCACTGGTCAGCTCAGTATCAGAGACAGCCCCGCCCACCCTAACACGCCCAGATATTAAACACAAGACATTTTTTTTTAAACCCCCGTCAAATTTAAAGGCTGTTTAAAAAAATAAAACATAAATATTTACCTGTCAACTGACGTGTGTATTTATGTCTGTGTTTATGTTTGTATGTGTGAGTATTTCCTTGAGTGTATGTACATGTGTGTTTATGTTTGTATGCGTGAGTATTTGCTTGAATGTATGTATATCTGTGTTTCATTATTTTAAAAAGGAAAACTTAGACCATTGTTGACAACCGCCGTCCACTCTAACACACCCACATATTCAACACAGACATTTATTTTCCACCTATATAATGTGGCTTAAAATATTTGTGTGTGTGGGGGGGGGCGAGAAATTTAAGATGAGTTAGTATATTTAGGGCTTGTCTAATGGATGGGAAAGAAGGCTCCACCAGTATAAATTATTATCACATTTTATGTTATCAGCACCCCCCCCCCCCGTCTATGACTTTTCGCTGAGGGTCTAAAATGAGCCCACGAATTCTTTGCCTAGGGAGCTACCAAAATCATAACGACGGCCCCATTCTTTGATTAAAGGCAACAGATGATTGCTTTTAAAATGTCATTGGATAATCAATATCATAAAGACACCGGTTGAGCCCAAATAGTTTTCGTCATTTTCAAGACAATCGTATGTCCCTGAACGAAATAAAACACACAAAATAGATTGTACATTTCTAGTGATGGGTTTTTCGTATCGAATTTTTTTTTTTTTTTACAATTGTTACAAGTGGCGATCGTTAACCAAATAAAGAATATTTTGAATAGATGTCATGTGATCAGCCACTATAATCTATATTTAGATCTGTACATTCTCATACCGGTAAATTTTGTTACGACTTTGGTTTCGAGAGTATTTGAAAACTCTTCCACCCCTTCCCCCACCCCGGGGGTCACAGTGTGAATATATTTTGCCCCTCTAAAGTGCCATAAAACAATCAGACGCGAGCATGACGTAACGGGCCTACTCACCTGTCTGGGGCACCCCTGTTGAAGGCTTCATCCACTCGTAGGGCGGCCTCAGTGACTTGGCGCCCTGGTTGTTGGCTCCTACCATTCCGCTAACGGGGGAGTCTTCCGGAGAAGCGGCGTCAGGGGATGGGGACCCTTCGAGGCCCTGGTGGTTGGAGTCGGGGACCGGGGGTAGCGGGGATCCATAATCCAGTGGAGTGTGAGAATTGAGGTTCCGATACTGGTAATTGTAGTGGTTCTTAGAGAACATAGGAAAAATGATAATGTATTATTTGGAAAATAGTTGTTAGAATAAAACTCATTTAAAAAATGTTGATTCACTAAAATGATTAGAGTGAAAAGAAAGGTTTTATTTGGGTTTAGTGGTTGGGAATTAAGAAAAAAGGTTTACAACAATCAGTCTCATGATCTATTTGAGGACCAGGATAAAACCATTGGTTTTAAAATATGACTAATCATTAAGGTAATACCCAATAAAATTTGAACAAAAGCATTGTCAAAAATTGGTTTGTAAACAGGGCTACATTGGATCATAAAATTCAGAGATTTAATTTTACTGAAACAATATAAAACATAAACAATGACTTATAATCAGAACTGAGTTTTGTTTCGTTTCATATCAAATGGTTCATAATTTCTTAAAACGTTTTGTGCTTGTAATTTATTGGTCCAAATGTTGACATTTGGCTGCCGACCGATTAGAACAACTGGAGGTAAGTTGAACTAGGGATAAAGTGAACGTTACGAAATGGACACACACAATGAGAATTTTTTTTTTTTTTTTTTTGAAATTACTAAAGATATAATTAGCAATACAAGGAAGTGGTTTGAACCTATCCGATTTTTATCAAGAAAAGAATCGGAAAACAGACAATGGAATGTTATTTTAATACTTAAAATATTTTTTTTAGAAAAACATGAAATAACAAAGTATCATTTACAACCAAAAATAGTATCTGAGCTACTTAAGAAAATGCAACGTGTATAAAGTTTACTAAATGTTAGCAATAATATGTAAATGAATAAAACAATTATTATTAAATTGTGTAACTTTGCATATTGATATGATATATTTCATGTTTACAAAACTGTAATTTTACTTACAGATGTATTAAATGATTGAAATATACGATGAAAAAATAAATGGGAAAGGTGAGGGGTGGGATATAATAATGAGAATTACTGTAATAGTGAACAATTGATATGTTGGACCATAGAAGGTTTAAGTCTTAAAATAACTGCCCCTTTGTTTATATTACATTACAAGAAGGGCCGCTACTGCTGTCTGGACAATCGAATGTGATCAAAAGAAATAAACAAGTTTATGTACTCACTGAGTTTGGGGTGCTGCTGCCCCCGGGGGGCAATAAATATCCCTGAGACCATTCGTCCCCCAGGACCCCGTGGTGGCCGGGCCTGCCGTTCAGCATGCCCATACCAGAGCCGTACGCCCACGACTGTTGCTGCTGGGGCGGCTGCTGCTGAAGTTGCTGCTGGTGGTGTAGGTGGTGCTGTGGTAGTGGTGGCGGCTGGTCGGTCTGTGTGCCCTGTGTGTGGGTGTATTGTAATTACAGTGTGAGTACAAGATAGAATCATAGTGTGACACCTACAGAAGGTTGTGATTGTAATTACAGTGTGAGTACAAGATAGAATCATAGTGTGACACCTACAGAAAGTTGTGATTGTAATTACAGTGTGAGTACAAGATAGAATCATAGTGTGACAACTACAGAAGGGTGTAGTCACTTTTAGTGGTCTTTCTTTTTAATATTAACTTGTGTTTATTTATTTTTTAAATAATTAGTAAAAAAAAATATGAAAATCATTAAAAATATAACATTTATTCTAAAATGTATGAAATGGTCAATTTCTGCCAACATTATTGTCGTAGTTTTATTTATGGGTTAAAATGATTGTATTGAAAAAAAATAATTGATTACAAATTCAATTGAAAGCTGAGAATGATGTGATCAATTGATTGATTTTCCTTTGTCGTAGATTATTTCTTTTAAAGGTGAAATATTGATAAAAAAATTGATAAATATGTAAAAAATAAACGCGTATGTCGATATCATTATATAACTTGTCTTATAATGAAAAATGTTGATTTTATTATACAATATATTAAATTTACATGAAAAAAAATATTTATAAACAAAATAAACACAACTGACCGCAATAATGTTGACAAATTAAATTTCATTAATATTTGTCTGATTATGTCAATCAAAATTGTAGAGATGACACGAAATTTTGTTTAAACATTTAACAAACTTAACAGTGAAAGGTCCTATGATAAACTGCTCACTAAATAACAACGATCTTTATGTCATAAATAATAGAATAGAATATGTACTGATGACCTTATTGTAAATTTCACTGTGACAATTAAAATGAGAGTCCAAAACATGAGGTCATTGAACCATGCTTTCGATCAGGTATAAACAAACAGGTAAACATAATCAGGTAAACATAAACAAGTGTTTCCCCTTACCTGGAAGTACGTGTCTCCGTTGTACTGCATGTGGGGTGAGCTGGACGTGTACCCGCAGTGACTGTAGTATCCATGAGGGGGCCCCAGTCCCTGGGGACCTCGCCCTCCGTAAACAGCAGGAGGAGTGCCACCGTTAGTCTGACATACACTGGCCATCTCAGGCATAATTTGCTGGATCCGCCCCTGACTTCTTGTAGTTTATTTGAATTCGAATTTTACAAACAAAAGAATTGGTTGTGTCTGATTTCCTGCGACTTTTTATGTCCTGGGAATTTCACAGAAATGAATAAATTCGAATTATTTCCTTACTTAAAAACAAACCGAAAATTCAACAGTGAATACGATTGAATTGTTAAATCTAATTTAGGCTTTGATCAAAAGTAATTTACTTTTTAATTAGATTAACTTCAAATTGTTGACAAACTTTTCACAATTTATTAGCTTCACACTATTTGTTATCAAAGTTATAAGTAATAAGGGATCGAATTAAACATATTTGATTTGGTTATATATTTTTTTAAAGTTTTGTTTACATTGTGCTAGTTATGAAAACACCACGCTGTGTAAATCAATTAAACACAGTGAAAGTACAATAATATATCGACACTTGTTGTCGGCTAATCAAATCAAAGTACAATAATATATCGGCACTTGTCGGCTAATCAAATTCGTCCGTATAAATCTGTGAAGAAATTTTATTTATTGCTTTTTTACAAATGTAATGGAGTTTGTTTTTTTTTTACAACGGGTGATGAAATATTATTAAACTCTGGACCGAACGACAGTCAGGCCGTGTTGGGCCACGTCATATTCTTGTCGAGATCGGAGAAAAATAAAAAATAATTTATCGTCAAAGAGAAATGTATCCCAGGCGTTACAACTTGACACACACAGTAATCAGTTACCGGTAATAATAATAATAATAATAATAATAAACTTTTGACTCTGTACGACGGTCGGGCAACGGTGTGCCGACCCCACCCACCCTCTCCGACCCCCTATAAACAATAAACGATTATAACCTACCCTAAATCTTTCTTCTTCCACGGGAAATGAGAAAAAAATAAAATCCTGAATAATATAAAACAAGTCACACAGAGTAGCCAGAATATTTTGGTGGTCAGTGCAGCAACACAGATCTGCTGGTGGCGGTGGTGCTGGTGGTAGTAGTAGTGGTGCTGGCAGCAGCTGGTGGTGGTAGTGGTGGATGATAACTAAGTCCCAGGCGCGTTGACTGAACAAAAACTACTAAAAAAAAATGTGAGTGTCTTGGAGAGCCGGTGAAGTTTTAAGAATGAAACACACAAATGATGATGATGATGATGATGGGTCTTTGCAATGTAGGAGGAACTAACTCAACGGTCCGACTCCTCCAGCGATGAACAAAACAAGTATCAACAGTCGAAATGGTTTACACAATTTACTAAACACAAGTAACAATACTTTGTGTCCAGGATAAAGTGTGTGTGTGTGTGTGTGTGTGACTATTGCCAAACTTGTTCAGACTCTGAGTGAAGGGGAGATGGGAGGGTTAGGGGAGGCAAGATAGCAATGGAGACGATATGGCTGATGGGGGGGGGGGGAGGGGTAAATCATGAAGTGTTACTGGGTTTGAATTTTTTTTAAAAGAAGTGCCATGTATGTTTGACTTAGCCTACGAGTGTCCGTGGAGTAATATTTCACCGGACTTGACGGATCATAAAACAGCCAATCGCAGCTCACCTCCTTGTACTTGGGGGAAACATGATCGATAACTGCTTCCCTCCCCCAATCGTTATCTTGTTACCTCCCCTTGTCATAGGCGTGACCTTGTTGCGATTGCGACTGATTTACGGCCCTTGCCCTGCTCTGGCCACGCCTACCGGTTCCTACAAGGGCCAGGCTAAGGCGAATCGGGTGATGTTTTCTTTTTTTTTATTTCTTTATCCAGCTGTCTAAGCGAAGTAGCCCTGCCCACTCTACTATTGGTTAATACAAGTATGAGACATTACCTCATAATGTACAATGTACATATTCAGTCCAGTCCCCTATTAATGACCAGTGACCACAGTTTGTTAATGTGTATGACCAATAATATTGTCCGTTTATGAAGTAAAACGAAGTTGATAGTAAAATAAAAACTAACTCTGATGCATATAATAGAACTAATATATATATATATATATATATATATATATATATAAATATATGACATACCTATATGTTATATATAACTATATACTGTAACTATAAAACCGCGTATCGCCCCAAACATGATTCAATTCAAAACAATATGAATAACAACAACAGAAAGTTCAGAGACAAGACTCAGAGTTTTCAAAGAGTCTAAACAAAGATTCGGATCATTTGGAGGTGTTGTCTTTGAACATAAATACGACCTCAGGGAAACCGGATATAGAAACAATGAAAAAAATGAGAGGAAGAGGGAGGGGGGGGTTGCAGCAGGTGATATAAGACTTTGACTTTAAAATCAACGGATTCCGAGCGGATGTCTCCATCTCCAATCAAGGAGAACCACATGACCCAATGGCTGGTCGGTCTAGTACTGGTATAATATTACGGGGGTAGGTGGGGGGGGGGTGAGACGAGATGAGGGTATCGTTATGATCAGCCCTAATTAAAAATCAGTCTTATCTTGTGCAACGGTTTAAAATATAGATGGAGGGTAGGGGAAGGGAAGGTACAGCTAACATATTGCCCCAGGGCCCTTGAAGCTCAAAAGGACAAAATTGGGGGGAGGGAGGGGAATTAAGCCGACGTTTGACATTTTTTTTCCCATAACATTCATGTAATTTGAATGTCGGGTTAAGCTTTTTTTGATTGGTTTGTTATTTGGTTCTCGGCCAAAAATGCCTTCGTTATACCGGGGGGGGGGGCATGATTCCTCTCGGTGATCCTGCATATATACATACCACAGTAGCCCATACAGTGTCACCCCAGTGGCCCGTAAGCAGAAAAAAATCTGGAGGCCCTTATAATATAAATGAATGATATATATATATATATATTGATTAATCCATTGTTGCGAGAAATACAGTGGCCCAATGAGTAATCCGGAACTATGCACACATGGTATAGGATTTTAATTCCTTAATTTAATCTATGTCACAAATTTACTTTTGAATTTCTCGAATATTTTTCTAAACAAATAACTTTATTTAGTATTAGACTAAAATTAACAAAGTAAACAATGTTACCAAACAAACTGATCAAAGTGTCGATGATATGAACAAAGATAACAATGCAACTCAAATAAGATAACAAATGTCGCTTTTGTTAAATTGTTCATCCTGTTATTTTCCAATGGATTTTAGCGGTTTTTTTCCTTAAAAAATGGTTATCACTATAAAAAAGAATACATTGGTAACATATATTATTAGTAAAGAATTTTTTTCTTTTCTGTTTTATGTGTGTTATAATTTCTCTCACACCCACCCCCTCCCTCTCTGCAAAATGTTCAACAAGTTCAGTCAATCAGTCGAATTAACATAAATCACAGTATATAATATAATAATAGCGATTTGGGTTCTGCGTTAAATCGAAAGTAAAGAATTAATATAACAGTATTCCAGTTTAAAATACAATCATGAAAAAAAAAATCGGATCTGCCCGAAACGAAAAAATAACCTCGCCTGCCGATCAAGCCTAAAGGGATATAACTCTATGCAAATGTTTTGCAGGGTACAGCTAGTGAGTATATATTAATGAAAATTTAAAATATTTTTAATAGTAGAGTATTAATTACATGAATAATACACAATGGTACTTATAGACATGTACATAAAATACTACAGTTCAAACATAAAAGGGATAAATCATTTATGTTTATCTATAGAGGCTATATATATATATATATATATATATCTTTATATATATATATATATATATATATTAAAAATACATATGTATGTATGTCTGCTGTGATCAAATATAACATTTAAAAAGGTGATAATTACAAACACATAAAATGATTGTACAATGACGCATTCATCACGTCATTAAAAGAAAGTCACGTGACTACGTCATTCAATTCATGGTGGTAGAGATCACTGCGATTAGTCCCGTGGTCGTAAGTCATCAATGAGACAAATATCTACTTTGATATACTGGTCTCCGCGGTGAACTACCGGCTACTTTCAATGGTCATTTTGTCGGGAGACTATGATATGTGTGTGGGAGGAGGGTGGGGTTACTTTTGAAAAACCGCCCACGGCGCTTCTCTTCATCTTGTACATCCGCTGTTCAAACTGATATTCGGGAATGCCTTACGTCACCCAAGCACTGATCTATACATATCTTTGGTAATATCTGAAACTGATCATGTTTTTTTTTTTAAATGCTATTATAAAGGGGAGATCATCGGACGATGTAGACGAGAGTTATCCTGACGAATGTAATATTTGATACAAGTCTGTCTGATGTGTGGTTTATTCAAAGGGGATGGAGAAAAGGGGGGGGGGGTGGTTGGAGAAAAGGTGGTGGGGGATGGGGAAAGAAATGCTGCTCACGATGAGATAACCTACTGTGATGCTAGCAGGGGAAAGTGAGCGCTTTATGTGTGCAACCGCCGTCAATTTTGTGTGTCACATATGTAATGAGCATTAATAGTCTTCCTACAACTTCATAGGGATACCGTCTTTTGTCTTAAAAACGTCCTCGTCTGTGGTTGAATTTCTGAGATGCGCTAATTATTGATATGCAAATTATGCAGCTGTTAATGGTGCCCCCCCCCCCGCTTAAAAAGAAGAAAAAGAGGAAAAAATAAAGAAAAAGTAACTAAAATGAGAAAGTACCCCCTTGCTGGGTATTGGTGCCCCCTGCTTACTTTGACCTGGCTACGGGCCTGCGAAGCGTCCCCCCTTCCCTCCGTCAGAAGTTTAAGCTAATTCTGTAATTGCAAAAAATAATAATTATATAAGACCATCCTCATTTCTCAATGGGTGTTTACTAATCTGGAAGAAATCTTCTGGGCGAGTTTCACATTCCGGTGGGCCTAGCAGTCAGGCCCTTCACAGTACTTCTCAGGGCCCCAGGCTAAAATTACTGTTTGACGGGGGGGATATTTTTGTCAAAGATTTTTAGGAAAATGGGTGGACAGTGTCCACGATCTTTAAAGCTTTGTCTAGGGCCCTAAACATACTTCTAGCTTAGGGCGCCCAGAAAATTAGAACGGAGAAACGTCCCTGACTATGATTACATAATTGCGACACACAGTTGTCTGCCTTGAGCTCATGCTTGGCATGCAGTGATTGTTTCTTGCCGAAATTCTGAATTCTGTAAATAAAAAAAAAATAAAAACTACGTAAATATACATGAAACAAAACATTCAGGCTTAAAGGGAAAAAGGAAAGAAAAATTGAAAGTATGATTGGTCAGATTGTTTAGTCTGTTAATTTTAGTATAGTATTAAACACAGTTTTTTTGTTATAAGAAATATTCAAGATAAATCAAAAGCAAATTTGTTACTAACATTAAATTATGGAATATAAAAGCTATACAGCTTTTGACACATCATGTCGAACTGGGCCCCCGTATCACCCGCAATGATTGATTAATCAAAATATATATTTATATATTGAACATTTATCTATATTATTAGGGCTCTGGGATATTCTTCAGCTCACGGGCCCGCTGGGCTGCTTGGATGTGACACTGTGTGGGGCTACTGCCGGTAGGTACGTAGGCAGGGCCACCGAGAGAAACCCTGTGCCTCCATTATATCACAGGTCTGTGGGCCCAGTACGTATCAAAGGTTTAGCCCAATATTTAGATTGCACGAATATCATGAGAGAAAAAAAAAGTCAAACGTCAAGGTCGATTGTCCCCCCCCCCTTCCCACACATCCACTTGAGCGTCAAGGGCCCTGGAGCAATGTACTGGCTGTGTCCTCCCCCCCCCCCCCCCCCCGACGTAGTAAATAAGTGTCCCTGTATGTGTTGTACATTAAAATGTTCGCGCAAAGATAAGAAAAATAAAAAAAAAAAATTTCAGAATTTGACAAATTTTATAAGGAATTAACACATTTACTATGAATAAAATGTCAAATTGTGTTTCCTGTTAGAAGTTTTGAGGTCAAACATATAGAAGTGAGATTGAAAAGATAAATGTGGTAATTTACTAAATTCCGTCTATGGAGTTTGACTGAAATTAACTGAAATGATTGAATGCCAGGATATTAAAATAAGAGGCGAATAAAACCAATCTTCAAAACATCAGTTTTGAACCCAGATAATGACGAATAATACTCTCTAAACAAGTGAGAGTTACACTTGTTGCCATCAGCAGACATCCTTATTCTGACTAATCAAGTTAACAACTGCCAGCTCACGTCCATTCCCATTCCTAATGTCACAATTCCAAATAAACCAAAATATTCATAGATTTTTCTTTACTTTTAAAAAAAAGTTACCGGCAGGGTAGTTTTGAGAAGATTCAAAGAACCCCCGAGATTTTGCCCAATAGTCATTATTGTCTTTGAATTAGTTTATAGTTAGGTTAATATTTGTTAATATAAACAACGTGTGCTAATTTTTGTGTAAAGAGGGTGAAGGGTATTCTTAGTAGGTTTGTCTCATATAGGACATGGTCTTCTATTACTTAGGATAAAATGCCTCAACCTAGGCAAGTTATACGAAGTCTCTTTATACTTTGTCTATCACTGTTACATTGTCAACAAAGAGCACCTAAATATCATAACTGATTTACCGCATGGATATTCACAGCACTGAACATTGAAGTTGTACCTATTTGCTTATTCGTTTTTATTTCAGTTGATACCTTTGCGCAATGCCTGATAGGTTCGCTTAATTTAAACTAGGTCATTGTATACCGAATCTGGGTCACAAGTTATCTAGACACTACCTTATACTGTTAAAAATACCATATACTGATATATTCTGCTATTTATTGTTATTTACTGCTTCATACTGCTACACACTGCTATATACTGTTATACACAGCTATACACAGCTAAAAATACTGAAACTTTTTAAAAATTCTAAATACACTACTATACATCGTCAAATAAAGCTGTTTACTGTTTTACACTGCTGTATACTGTCAGTGTCATGAACTGAATTATACAACTTTTCATTGCTTTATGTATGCTGTTCTATACTGCTATATACTCTTTACTAGTCTTTACACTGCAATATACTTCTATACACTGTCAGATGCTGTTTTGTAATGTAATACTGCTACTATGCTTTATACTGCTTAATGCAAATTATGTGGATTTTGGTTTTTAGACCTGTTAGTAATGAAAAACATTTGAAAAACTTGAAGCGTTTTATTATTGTTTATTTTTTTATTTTGCAAATTTCCATTTTCCATATATTAGAGACATTAATGTCCAAGTTTGTCTGCTCACCATTTCAACAAACCTGGGGGAATACATTGACCCAACAGCTACAGTTAGTGAAACAACAGTAAATATTCAACTGTAACCGGCGATATAGCAAACAATGACCAGGCTGTACCACAGATGATGTTGAAATGTTTTGAAAAAAGGAAATGGGATTGGAGGAGGGGGGAGGTATGTCTTCAATGAAATAGCTTCTAATCAACAGTCAAAAATATGAATTGGCATTTTTTTCAACATCAGGTTAAAATCTACATCAGGTTGCCGTGTGTCCGTTCATCTACAGTTTGTTTCCAGAATGAATAAAAACAACTTTATTAAATGTTTTTAATTGCTTTTTATTATTATTATTATTATTATCACGATATAGATCTGTTTTTACTTACACTGAAAAGAATAGTACTTGTAGCTGAAAGTTTAGCTGCAGTCGGTTATTCAAAATAAGAAACTTGGGAGTTCGCTTCTCTGATTTAATAAAACAGGCGGGAAAAAATACAAGAGAAGAGGTTAGTGTAAATTTATAGAGCAAAACTGAGTGGACAATAGAATTTCACCTCAGCTTGCGACCCAGTGTACATCAACATTACACTTAGTGTACAGAGGGTAACAACACGGAAGTCAACAATTATGGCTGGAGTGAGCAATTAGAAGTCTGCCAGTCTGAGTTGCCAGATGGTTTAATTAAAACCGCCTATTTAATTTAATAATAACCCGCCAAAAATAAAACTCATCAGACTAGTAAAAATTGAAATAAAATGTGAAAATGTGCATGCGATTTATTTTTTATGTAATTAGCCCTCCCCCCCCCCTTCCCCCGCAAAAAACCAGCCCATCTACCCGCCCGTGAGCCACAACTCACTCCGATTACTCGAAAAATACCGCCCTAATGGCGGGAAACCCGCCAATCAGGCAACACTGCTTACTTGAGTTGTTTTATTTCAGCATGGCCTGTGTCATCTATACATTTAACAATTGTGCTCAGTTTTTAATGTGACATCCTACGTTTCTGTGAGAGTGGAATTAGTTGGAAGCAACATGTTGGAGATAATTTCATGGCATTTTCTTCATTAAGTTGTTATCCTTTACATATTCCATAAACACTCTTACTTTGTGCTGTAAATTCTGAAATTCTTCAGTCATTGCGTTACACAGGATGTGTTCTGTAATATTATCCGTCAGACTGGTTGCATGTGTTGTGGTCATTTATTTCGTTATAACCTCATTGGCTATAAATGACCATGGTCAGTGGTCATCTGTGGAAGACTACGACGAATTTGAAGGTAAAACGAACAAAGTGCCTGCATATTATCTCTTTCATTGAAATATTTCATTCCCTTCTAATGACAAATATAATACAATAATGTCATCCAACATTTTTATTTATTTGTATTTAGATAAGTACATATTAAACTTAAATTAATTTCTTTTTTATACTTTACGATATACCCCCTTTCCATAATCTCATTGTTAGCCGTTGCATGCACCCGCATACCCCTCCCCCCCCGCCTCCGTTCCGTCCCTACACTTTCCTATTACTTTCATGACGGAGGAACCAAAAATTCACAACGAATGGCGGAACAGTTCATTGTTTACATAATCTCTGCTGAATTCTAATACTGTACATAAATGACCAGGCCGCGTACTGTTTTTGTTCATCTGGATCATTTTAGTGACCCATTGTTTTCAACTAATAGGTCAAACACTTTCAATAATATCACGTGACACCAGCAATGAACGACTGAGTGAGTGGATGAGATTGTGAATGATTTCAACTTTTTTTTATTTTCTAGATGTTCCACTTTGGTTGAAATTTTCACAACATCGTGCGACAGGTAAATGTAATCTGTCCGTTAACCGGTGCCACCCGCCAGCTAATTTTAGGCCTCTGACAATCTCCAACTGGGACCCAGCCTAGGGCCCTCGATGCTAAAGGGGCCCCCTGACCGTATTACCCTTTGTTAAATATGGTGCTCAATTAGGCACTACTGACAAGGGCTCCCAAATGTATCTTAAGTCTCTGCTCAGAGTCCCTAAATACCTAATTATGGCACTGCTGCTGCCCCCCCCCTGGGTTACACACACATTATTTTACAGTAGATTACCGTACACCAAAGGGGCCCATAAGGAATGAGGCCTCTGAGATTGGTTTGTGTTGCACCCTCCATGCGGCTTACCTGTATCAGCAGTTAATTCATTATATCCATATACATACATACATACATACATACACACACACAAACACACACACACACACACATACACACACACACACACACACACATACATACATACATACATACATACATACATACATACATACATACATATCTCATTAAATAGATTTCTGGATATGATATTTAGAATAATAATAATTGTTTGAAGGAATCGGGGGGGGGGGTGCAATGTCCTGTACCTAAACAATATATTTTTCACAGCAAACGTTATAAACCCATTTATTAGTTTAAAGACTCAGAAGTGTTTATCATACAAATGTAGGTTCACTATAGAATAAGACAGTTAAATCACGTTTGTGTGTGTGTGTGTGTGTGTGTGTGTTTTGGTAAACCCTTGGTCAGATTTAAGACTCCAATAGAAATATCCCAGTCTGAAAGAACATTTTTTTTATAATAATTGATGATATAATCATTGTTATAGTGTTGATATTTTTTTTCTGCTTTTTTTTTATTTGTTACAGAAGACATAGACAAAGAGATACCTTGCTCTCAGCCTCCTAACATCGCCAACGGCGAGACGGTGGTCTGGGGGGAGGGATTGCTACTGGAGTACAGGTAAAAAAAAAAGCTTGGACCATCGAATGTTGATTGGCCATGGGTTTTATTCACAGGTCATAGTGACATGGGCAAACTGTAACCACAGGGTTACAGAGTGAGATAAAGATCAAGCAGATTTTAATATAATAGTTAATTTTTTTTTTATTACGTTGAAATAAAAATCGAAAACAGACACACTATTGGTCCATGCTCTGTTTTAAAAATTGTGCCCAATATTGGGGTAATGGTGTAAAGCAGCGGCCCCCAACATTTTCCTCGCCACGGACCGGTCAGTGTTTGATTATTTCACCGCGGCCCACTGGAATGGGTGGGGGGGTGGGGGGGGAGGGGGGAGGGTTGATTTTTGTTCTCGTCCATGGAAAGTCGCACAAAATTGACAGAAATACACCGCAGTAAATGAATGAAAAGGAAATGATTTAATGTTTTTTTTGGACGGCCCGGTACCATTCGATCCACGGACCGGCACCGGTACGCAACCCGGGTGTTGGGGACCACTGGTGTAAAGATGGACTGGGTAGGGTGATGGTGAAAGGGGTCGGGAGCTCTTTGTTAAACAACTTACGCACAATAAGACAATATTAGATGGTTGCAGATGTTATTTTAAGCCAGTAGTGTTAAGTTTATATTTTGAAGTTAACATGTTTTAACAATTATTCATGAATTAGCCGCCAGTTTGTTTAAGACATATGCAAGTTACATACAAGTAAATGAAGTAATGGTATATGGAAGTGGAGTGGTAGGAGTTAGCTATTGTTAAACAAAACTTTAGCCCAGTATGGTAAGTTTAATGGTTTGTAAGTCGGCCTTGTAAGTCAGAAGTTTTCTTTTATTTATATATTCATTGTCTCTCCCACCCAGGTGTAAATCCGGTTACTCACCGGTGGGGATAACTCACGGGGCCTGTGACCTCAAGACAGGAACCTGGACCATAGAACCACCTGTCTGTACTGGTAATCAACTTATCAATGCACTGAAAACCTCCATACTGAAACTTTACACATACGATGGCCATATTCTATGTGACTATTCAATCAATGTCCCTCAACTCTTAACACAACATAACCTTTTCACATGACCATCTCCCATGCTCGTCCCCCCACCCCTCCCTCCAATGACCGTAGTAATGTTTCATGCACACTTATTAAGAGTTTAATAACACACAAAATATAAGTGATGTTCAATAATGCAACATTTATCATTATTTACTACATTTCATAACAGGTCCCGCCAGCATCTGCATTCTTTTTTTTTTGTCTCCCTTTCACTTAAAAATATTATGATTATCAATTTTATTAAACATTGCAATTGGTCAATTAATCCTGGTGGATGAACATACTTGATGTTATTGTTAATTACGTTTACTAATTAGAAATGTAAACTACACAAGCATGGGAGTCGCTAGGAATTTTTCCAGGGGGGGGGGCAAAATTTTCCAGGGGGGGGCAAATAACAACTTTATGACATTTTTTCAAAATGTAGGGGGGGGGGAGCAAATGCCCTCCTCGTATATGACATTTTTTCAAAATGTAGGGGGGGGAGCAAATGCCCTCCTCGTATATGACATTTTTTCAAAATGTAGGGGGGGGAGCAAATGCCCTCCTCGTATATGACATTTTTTCAAAATGTGGGGGGGGAGCAAATGCCCCCCTCGTATATGACATTTTTTCAAAATGTAGGGGGGGGAGCAAATGCCCCCCTCGTATATGACATTTTTTCAAAATGTAGGGGGGGGCAAATGCCCCCCTCCTTACACCCCATGAATACGCCCATGTACACAAGGATATTAAGTAATGTTATATTATATTCTTGTAAGAAGACATAAATAATATGAAATAGGCAGACAAAAAAAACTATATAAATGTAGACAATGTGGCAATGTTACACTCTGAGTATATAGACAATGTGCCAATGTTACACACTGAGTTCTATATTTAAATACCGTATATAGCTCAGCTGTGTTACACTAAATAAAGAGGGCGTAATTCTTTTAAAGAAGGGAATGAACCCATGCTAATTGTAGTTACTATCTTTTTCAGACCAGGATTGTCCCCCGCTATCCCCACCGACTCACGGCATAGTCAAAGTGGACACAGGTGGAGGTCTGGCTACAATAATATGCAGGTCAGAGCTCTATATAAATAATAGCGGTGTGGGTTCTGCGTCAAACGTAAACAATAGTACTAAAAAATCATGAAAAAAATCGGATCTGTCCGAAACCAAAAATAACCTAGCCTACTGATCAAACCTAAGGGAATATAACTCTATGTAAGGTTTTGCAGGGTACAGCTAGTTAAAACATAATGATGGTATGTGTCAAATAGTGGTTAAATTCGGCTTTTTTTAAAGTTCATTGGAGCTCTCTGTTAAGTCATGTGTGACAGCCAATGAGCCAGATTAATTTAATCTTTTTTTATTTTTTTGTTCACTTGAGTTTGTCAAATTGGACTTTGAAATTAAAACAAAACTCATGTGTGACCATCCCATATATATATATATATATATATATATATATATATATATATATATATATAAATTTAACCTGTTAATTCGCCATGTAGCTAGATCTTAAGATACTGTGGAGACCCAAATGTGTCTTTTTGTGACTTTGGACTTCTTTATAATTCACGTCATAGAAAAATAACAATAGAACAGACTGCAATCTATGAGTTGTATTTCTGAAATAATCCCACAATAGCCTATTGTGGATCAGAGCTTATTTTATTTTTAAATAAACAGAGTTATATTATTTTTTGTAACTGGCCTAACTTACGTTCACTTTTATGTATCAACACTCACAGTGTTAAAATATAGTGTCGTATGATAAGTTCGTTGATCTGAGGTTCAATTCCCAATTGAGATGTTATTTTTGGTTTCTTTTCGAGTGTATTTATTGATTTACGTTCGTTGTTGCATGTCAAACAGGCCTTCAGCCGATTCAATTGGGCTGATCACTCACGCACAGAATCGGGCCCCCAAACTTGTATAATCAATATTTATTTTGACATTGCAGCGGAGTGGCATTGGGGTAGGGTCATCGAATGCTAACGGAAAAAGTACTGAGTTCGAGCCACAGTGAAAGCGTGGGTCTTTTTCTCGGGTCCGAACGATATCCATAAATCCATCCAACTTTAAACGGGATACCCGACATTTGTTGGGGAAAGTAAAGTCAGCTGGACATGTATACTGGATAGTATACCGGACATAGTGATACGCAGGACATAGTATACTGGACATAGTATTTGGATAGTATACTGGACATAGTGCCGGACATAGTATACGGACATAAGTATGCCGGACATAGTAGACGGACGCAGTATACCGGACATAGTATACTGGAAATAGTATACTGGACATAGTATACCGGAGATAGTGATACTGGAAATAGTATACTGAGACATAAGTATATCATTATAGTATACTGGACATAGTATACCGGACATAGTATACTGAACGCATAGTATACCGGACATAGTATACCGGGACATAGTATATACTGGACATAGTATCCCGGACATAGTATAACGGACATAGTATACCGGAAATAGTATACTGGACATAGTATACCGGACATAGTATACCGGACATAGTATACCGAAATAGTAGTATACTGGACATAGTATATACTGGACATAGTATACCGGACATAGTGTATAGGACATAGTATACCGGACATAGTATATGGACATAGTATACTGGATATAGTATACTGGACATAGTATACCGGACATAGTACCAGCCTTACAATCCCATAGAGTAGCAGCCGTGGTTTGAGAAGCAGGTGAACTCTACTTTATCTGAACCCCGATAGTATGTGCATGCTTTTTAAGGGAAACTTTATCACAACATATTTTAACCAGTGCTAAAAAAAAAACTGTTCCAAGTAGAGCCCCGTGATTCTTACAGCGGGCCCTGATTGATATGTTCGATTATTTTTTAATATTTCTTTTGAATAAAATGGAATACGATTTTTTTTAATATAAAGATATTTTCCAATTTGTATGTTTCATTAGACCTGGTTACTTCCTGATAGGGGACTCAACTCTGGTATGTGAAGAAGGACAATGGAAGGGGAGTTACCCCGCTTGTGCTGGTAGGTGTCACATCGTTCATTTGTGTGTGCGTGTGTGTGCGTGTGTGTGTGTGTGTGTGTGAGTGTTGTATGTGTGTGTACGTGATTATTGACAGTCCCATTGCATCATGCCATTATGGTACTAATGTAAGAATGTGTGGACATGGAGACACCTAACTGACATCAAATGTCACCTTTTAACAGTAACACGGTGAAAGTTCACTCCATATCTCCCTTGGTGCCTTCATAGCCATTGCACTAGCAGCTGTGGTGGTGAGGACAGAAGGACACAACAAAAACAGTTACAAAGTGGCCAATAGGATCTTAGAGATAATCAACACATCCTAACAATGACTTCACAGATCTATAAACATTCTTTACACGCACTAAGATTTTTTTGTTCAAAGTCCATTTAATTACAGAATAAGGCCTGCAATAAACAAGACACGGTAAAAACAAAGTTTTCAAGACTAACCGTTTTCTAAAGTATACTTTGCAATAATCTTTAAATCTTATCTGTAATCCCATGATTGTATAAATCAGTGCTTCTCAAAGAGGTGGGCCGCGGCCCCCTAGGGGCCGTGGACTGTCCGGAAGGGGGGGCGTGGAATTTCCAAAAATGTGACAGATAAAATATAATTAACCTAATGTATTGTATGTAAATAGTATTAATATATGTTTAAAATAAAATCTAGTTTATTTTATATGCTGCATCCTTTCACTCTTTCATTGTTAACATTAGAAAAAGCACGTATTGACTAGTAAAAGTTTGCATATAGAAGTTTAAAATTATAAATTTAAGCAATCTAAACCAAAAAAAAAATAAAAAAAAAATAGGGGGGCCGCGACATATTGATTGGCGTTTCAAGGGGGGCGTGACTTCAAAAAGTTTGAGAAGCACTGGTATAAATCTCGATTATGTAGGGTTTTTTAATGCAAGGGAAGTAACTTATTTATAAGTGTTGTTCGTAATAGCTAAACACGGTTGTATCCCTTAATGTGTAGAGAAAAATTTTTTTTACTCATTTACTATAATAAAAAATAATGACCATCGTCCAGCTGCTTTAATCACCATGAAAATGAATAAACATACTAAAAGAAAATTGAAGTATTTATAGTTTATACGTATATTAAACATTGAATTGTAGCTACAAAACTTCAAACCGACACAGTCGGTTCATTTCTTGACTTTGAGCGACCAGCTTTTACTGTTATGGCCTCTGCCTTGATGGATGCGAGTCGACGGTAGTTTGGTATATACTTTATTTGACCTTTCCACTATTTTAGAAGTGGTTAATGCTATGAATAAGATCGGGAACGGATGGTCGAGCGGTAAAGCACTTAGCTGTCAACATGAGGATTCCGAGCTCGATCTTTGGTGAGAACCAAGAAATTTTTCAAGGTTATGGTTAAATTTCTCTTCATATCTAGCGTAGTACCATCATAGTTATTGCACAATCGGCTGTGATGAGCATGAGAGAAAGGAACTACTGAAACTGTTCCAGAAGTGTTTTATAAGAGATAGTCTAATACATAATCGGCTAGCCTGGCGTACGTGTGTATCCCTTCCGCTTTCTAAAAATAGTCTCACTCAAGGGGAGTGAACTCTTGCTTGACTAATAATAGTCTTGGGGATTCCAAGTAGTGCGCAAATTATGTAAAGGTGTAGAGATGGTCAAAGGGAAACAACTCAATTATAAGGAGTCACTCGCCGGTCCGGGTACCGGGCCTTTGATCTATTTACCTTATATTTTTCTTTCTGTAGTGTGATCAACAAGATCTTCTGCTAGGAAACTTTTGTATGATTCAGAAGAGTATGGTTTTCAGGATGAATTAGTTATGTTATTTATTTTACCTGTATTTATAGGTCATTTAAATGTTATGTGATGCATGTTTATGTCTGACCGTCTATTGCAGTGACCACAGAGACCAACGAGCACACCAAGTCCAGAAGGGGTCAAGGAGAAAACATGGTCCTCAAAAGGTCATACTCCATGCCAGGGATAACATTAGATGACTCGGATGAGACTTGCTTTTATAACCACGTACGTTGGTGATGTGAGGATCTTAAACGGTGGGGGTGTGATGGTAGGGGGGTCTGTGGTGGAAGTATGATGGCTAAGTAAATGGTGGGATGTGATGGTAGGGGTCTGTGTAGAAGTATGATGGCTAAGTAAATGGTGGGATGTGATGGTAGGGGGTCTGTGTAGAAGTATGATGGCTAAGTAAATGGTAGGATGTGATGGTAGGGGGTCTGTGTAGAAGTATGATGGCTAAGTAAATGATGAGATGTGATGGTAGGGGTCTGTGTAGAAGTATGATGGCTAAGTAAATGATGGGGTGTGATGGTAGGGGGTCTGTGGTGGAAGTATGATGGCTAAGTAAATGATGGGGTGTGATGGTAGGGGGTCTGTGGTGGAAGTATGATGGCTAAGTAAATGATGGGGTGTGATGGTAGGGGGTCTGTGGTGGAAGTATGATGGCTAAGTGAATGATGGGGTGTGATGGTAGGGGGTCTGTGGTGGAAGTTTGATGGTTAGGTAAATGATGGGGTGTGATGGTAGGGGGTCTGTGGTGGAAGTATGATGGTTAGGTAAATGATGGGGTGTGATGGTAGGGGGTCTGTGGTGGAAGTATGATGGTTAGGTAAACGGTGGGGTGTGATGGTAGGGGGTCTGTGGTGGAAGTATGATGGCTAGGCAAACGGTGGGGTGTGATGGTAGGGGTCTGTGTAGAAGTATGACGGTTAGGTAAATGATGAGATGTGATGGTAGGGGGTTTATGTTGGAAGTATGATGTCTTGGTTTGTAAGGTGTTATGTTGATTATGGCCCGTGCTCGCATATGGTCTCATGTTGAGTACTCACTCAATTAGTAAGCTGCGAGCACACATTGGGTTGTGTTAACATGCGTTTTAATGTTCAGTACCTCTTGTAATGCTTAGCATGTAGTCCTCACGTAAATTGTCATGCTGAGTAGCGTTTGGTACTCATGTTGTTATAATCTTTAGTCTGTTTGTAAGCTGGTCCATTGTCTATGTTAAATACAGGTAAACTCTACTTGTCATTTATGAATACAAAAAAAAACCGTTTTTAAAATAGTAACATTTAGTCGAGGATAATAAATTTGAACCACTTCATACAGTAAAAATACATTTGTCTCATTTTGAATCAACAAGTGGAAAATACAGTTCCTAATAATTTCGTGTTTCACCTTCATCTCAAGGTCACTCCTCCAGAGATCCAGCACGCTGTGGTGGAGACCACGTACGTCATGAATGAGGCCAAGCACAGGTACGTGATGGTGGCCACTTACAGGTGCATGGGTGGCTACAAGCTGAGGAGCCACAGGCACAACACATTGTTCTGTAAGAACCTCATCTGGACTGCAAACAGAGCCCCCGAGTGTGTATCAGGTGAGGTAAAGGGTGGGGCATGATGGTGAGGTAAAGGGTGGGGCATGATGGTGAGGTAAATAGCGGGGTATGGTGGTGAGGTAAATGGTGGGGCATGATGGTGAGGTAAATGGTGGGGCATGATGGTGAGGTAAATGATGGGTCGTTATGGTGAGGTAAATGGTGGGGGCGTGATGGTGGGCATGTGATGGTGAGGTAAATAGTATGGTGGTGAGGTAAATAGCGGGGTATGGTGGTGAGGTAAATGGTGGGGCATGATGGTGAGTTAAATGATGGGTCGTGATGGTGAGGTAAATGGTGGGGCATGATGGTGAGGTAAATGGTGGGGCATGATGGTGAGGTAAATGGTGGGGCATGATGGTGAGGTAAATGGTGGGGCATGATGGTGAGGTAAATGGTGGGGCATGATGGTGAGGTAAATGGTGGGGCATGATGGTGAGGTAAATGGTGTGGCGTGATGGTGAGGTAAATGGTGTGGCGTGATGGTGAGTGTGGGTGGGTAATGGTGGGGCATGATGGTGAGGTAAATGGTGGGGCATGATGGTGAGGTAAATAGCAATGGCTGGTGGTGAGTGTGCTGGGGTATGATGGTGAGGTAAATGGTGGGGCATGATGGTGAGGTAAATGGTGGGGCATGATGGTGAGGTAAATGATGGGGCATGATGGTGGTGTCGGTGAGGTAGTTAGAGGTAAATGGTGGGGCATGATGGTGGGGCATGATGGTGAGGTAAATGGTGTGGCGTAATGGGGAGGTAAATGGTGGGGTATGATGGCGAGGTAAATGGTGGGGGCATGATGGTGAGGTAAATGGTGGGGCGTGATGGTGAGGTAAATGGTGCGGCATGATGGAGAGGTAAATGATGGGGCATGATGGTGAGGTAAATGGTGGGGCATGATGGTGAGGTAAATGGTGGGGCATGATGGTGAGGTAAATGGTGGGGGCGTGATGGTGAGGTAAATGTTTGTGGTGAAAAGGCGTGATTATTATGCATATAATATGGGGGGTGGAGGTATTTGGTTTGTTGACGATATATAAGTAATCTAAATTGGTGAATTATGTATAATTTATGATGGTGATGTTCATGTGGTGTATAATAATGATGTTTTTATGGTGTATGATGATAGTTACCGCTAGTTTTGAGTTTTGTCCGATAGATAAAGATGATATTTAACAGTTTTTTTTTTAATTGTTGTATATATATATATATATATATATATATATATATATATATATATATATATATATATATATATATTATAATTGGTGATTTAATGGTTGGCGATAAAAAGTGTCAACAGTTTTATTAAATATACTGGTAAACTGCTAAATTCTGCCCTAA